>OY728147.1:315774136-316111821 GCA_963277665.1 Viscum album
AAAAAGTGGATCACTAATACTTAAGCACAAAATTATATAACATTTGATTCATCCATTGTGGATCTTCTATCAGTCACTCTTAACATGTTTATAACTATTATAGGAATGAAACAGAAAACACTTCAAGGGTATAGGGATCTCATTAAAATAAAATATTTTAATAAAAATAAAGCCACATTTACTTATAGATTCCTAAAACATATCTCTTTTAAAAATATAAGAAAATTTTGTTTGATTGGGAGAAATATTTGTGTATGAGAATCTTGGAATGTGATTGATCACTTTGGACATGATATATACCCCACTCATTAAAAATTGAAAGGATATTGCCCTCCATAAAACATGAAACATTTGAAAAAAATCTAGGTTAATACATGTGTATAGTAATCCATAAACTTCAAAAAATGAATGGCTTGATGTAAAAAAATGGTAGTTCTGACCAAAATTATTTAAGAAACTTAAATTATTAAATAATTATTTCCTAAATTATTTTCAAAAAGATAAGAATTATCAAACTTTCTATATATAATGCTAGGAGAGTAGTGTAGTGTGTTTATAGGGAAATTCCTTGTTTTTAAACAAGTAAAATTTAAAATCATGTTTTAGTGAGGTTATTAAAATGCATGGATATACCTTAGTCTTACTTTAATGAAATATAAAAAACTCCATAATAAAGTTAACTTAAGGTACTATAGGTTATAATACTATTTGTATGGTGTTATATAAGTTGATTAAATCGGTGCATTTCATTCCTATTAGGGTGAAAAGTTTAGTGGAATCCTTAGAAAAGTTTTATGAATCACAATTGGTGAAGCTACTTGAATTTCCTTATTTGATAGTGTCTAATCATAATGTTTGGTTTACATCAAGGATATATAGTGTTTTGTAGCATGATCTTCAAACTAATTTTCACCTAAGCATAAAAAATCATCCACAAATATATAGTTATACTGAGACCAAGATTTATATTCATAAAGACATGTTTCAATCATGAATTTTATATTTTAATGTTTCGTGGATAGAGAATATAACATTATTTGGGTTTAATTATAACAATATCTCTCATTATATAATTATAATGGAATATTATGAGGTATTTTACAACTGAACCTGTCATTCTATAATATATTGAGTTGATTTTTGAGATGTGGATATCTTTAGATCTGATATGGTATTGAGTATGATATAGTGAATTTAACTAATTATATAGTGTAAAATGAAAGTGAATTTAACTGATTAGAGAGTGTAAAATGAAAGTGAATTATAGGTAGAAGTTGTATAGATATCGATAATGCTAGCCCTTAGAATTTATGGTAAGTGATCATGTCTTCTTAAGAGTTTATCTTAAGTGGGTACATCTCAGGTTAGGTATAGGTAGGAAGATTTCTCTGAGGTTCATTAAAACTTTTGAGGTTCTATGGAGGATTTAAGATGTATCTTATTGATTATAATTACCAATTCATCTAGAACAAGTTCATAATTTTTTTTCTTGGGTTATAGTTGATAATTTACATTCATAGTCTATGTTATGTTTTTGGCTTGGTTGAGTTAAATATATAGGATAATGCGATATTTATTCAGTGAAAAATGGAGGTTGATCGCTGTAGGGAGAAGGTTTTAAAGGAAAAAACATTTCTATAGTTCAAATACAATGGATACATGGTGTTATGGTGGAACATACCCTGAATGGAGGGTCACAAATCATAGTTCATATCTCTAAGTTGTTATAGACATTTTACAGTTCTTCCTTCATAATATTATTCGAAAATATGGATGTAATTATAGAAATTTAAATGATATGTAAATGATATATTTTCTTTATTTTAGTTTATATTATTTAGTTAAATATTTTATAAGGTGAAAAGTTTCAAGGTTAATTTATTTAGAGAATTACTCAATGAAATTTGTAAAGATTTGATATTGTGGTTTATTGTATTCTTAAAGTATGAGGAAGTAATTTTACATTTGAAATTTTCAAATACAAAAGGTTTTAAAGCTAGATAAATTGTAGGAATTTAGAGAATTTATAGTAGGGAGTTTTGAAATTTTTTCGTAATTAAGTGTTTAAAATGAATTTTAGTTTTATAAAGAAAATTGAACATATCATTTTCAGACTGCAAGAAATTTTTTTCTAACATTCATGGATTGTAAACCATGTACATAAACCAAAATTATTTTTATAGGTACCAAGATTTATAAATACTAAGATCCTTGGAATTAATTTTTTAGTGTCATATCCCTCTCAATAAAGGTGATCCAACCCCTTCTTTGTTTCTCACAGCCTAGTCTTTGTCCCAACCAATTGTAGTTTTCCTATCTTTTTAAAAGAGATATTTTTTTTAGAATTCATAAATAGTGGGTGATACCATTTTTTCGAAAATTTCCTCTTAATAAAATCACACCTAACTCTGAGAAATTATTTTTAATTCCTCCAAGAATTTATGTCATGTTGGGAAACACTTCCGATATATTCCTAGTAAAAGAGATAACAGTTTGGAGGTTTTCATTGAAGCCTTAATGATTTTATTTCTAGTGTTGGGAGTGTTCTTAAGGTAGATGAATCCATCACTCTCTTTCTATTATCCTCAAAAAAAATTATTCATTATTTTTTAACTTTCATTATATGTATATATATCTATATTTACATTAATTATAGTAGGTTATTTCTATTTTTTTAGTATCATTTTAGTAATGAATTTAAAATAGAATGGATGGTCAGTTTCTTTATATTCTGATTCTATTCATTATTCTCGATACATTATATTTATAAAATAATGTTAGTGAAAATATAAATCTCAGGTGGTTTATTTTGTTTCAATGTAAATTATTATCTGACTGTAGGGTTAGTGTTTCAATGTTCCCTTTCTCATTCATTATTATTTCATTAGTACTATTATTGGAAGGTATCTCTAACATAGTCAAGATTACTAAGTTATTCTTATATAAATTTTTTATTTTATTTTATTTATTTATCATAATTATTAATGTACCATATATTATTAAGGGATATAGATTCTAGGTGAAGTTAGTAAGTAGTGTGTTAGAAATGTTCAGAATGAGGAAATGCAGAAAGTAGAGTCATGGAATTTACTAAGAGTTTAAGAAAATGATTAAAGTTTAGAAGGTGTGATATTAACTTGTTCCTCATTTTTATTATTTCTAATATTTAAGGGTTTGGTTTTTTTCTTTATTTTGTATGCCTTAATGGTTGTTATTCATTGGTTTTCTATTTCCAAAAAATTTGGTGTCTTGATCATATTTTCTCTTTCATTTGGTGGTGGATCTAAACACTTTGATGTTTTGAAAATAGTGGTGCTACTTACAAATGGATTAGGATATCTAATAAAAAATTTTAGTCCATAAAGTTTTTTTGATTCTTCAATGAGAAAACCTTGGTAGGTGGGGTTCATCTTGTATGGTTTTGATCGTTATTTTTTCAGAAGGAGTATTTTGTTATTCAGTTTTCTATTTTGGTAAGTGGATTCCTGGACGGTGTCGGAGTTTCCTTCCCTCACCATTATGAATTTTCTCAAGGAATTGGATTACTAGATAAGAATGGGTTAGTGTAATTATTTTGAAAAACTTCTGAGTTTCTTGTGGGAGTACCACTAATTATGTAAACCTATGATGAGTTTCCTTGTTTACTTATTATAGTAGTGCAACTAGATTTTGTTGACCTACTATGAGTACCTTGTTTCCCATCATGGGAGTACCACTATGTTATTATTATATCCATAAGATTTAATTTTTTTATTTATTCTATATTTTTTATATTATATCAGTGGGGGTCCCCCTACCCCCCTCATCTCTCTATGTGGCTATCATCTAAGTGTGACTCTTCTCATGGGGTAACCTAATATCTTATCAGTAAGTAGGTTCACTAGATTCAAAATTTGTATTCCCTCAATATCCCAACAATCGATTGTAGTGGTGGATATGGTTAGGTATTATTTCTAGAAATAAATATTATGTGATATGATACCTGATGTTTTGTGATGTAGTAATGATAGTGAATCTTAGAAAAGATATTCAATATTCGGAATGTTGGTATTGACATCTTGGATTTGGTTTTAGGGGGTATATTATATTTTTTGTGGTGTGAGGGTCATATATATCTATATATAATTCCCTTTTATTATTGGAGTGCATATTTTGTGAGTTTATGGGTAGTTTAGTTGGTTGGACTATCCCACTCAATTATCCATGTGTTATATATGATATTATTTACATTTTTATCTACCTAAATAGTTAAGTGATGAAAGATTATCAAAAGGTAACTTAAATATTGGTAAACTTTTGATCTTTTCCATCAAATAAATATGTAAAAATAGGGTTATTATTTTAGTAAGAGAATATTAAATAAATATCCTTATTGATTTATTGGTAAAACATTATACACTTATAATAAATGCATTTTTATAGATAAAAATAATAATGAATATAATATCAAGTATATCTTTGAGATAAATTTTGAAATATAAAATAAAAAAGGTAGTGGAAAGTAATCATGGGGATAACTGGTCCATCGACACCACTAGATCCTAACCTAACGAGGAAACCCTCAAAGATAATCACTTTCCTTCAAGATGATTTGGAAAAACTTTATTCAAATTATAAATAGTTTCATATTTTATCCCCTTTTCCATTTTGATTCAAATGGGTTCCTATAATTTCATTCATGGATGAATAATATAGGGTTTTTTATTATATTTTGGTTCATTTTGGTAGGATTTTTTAATGATGGTCAGCCTAGTTTAGCATCTAATAACTTTGTATTTGGGAGGAGTCATTTCTATAATGTTTTTCTAATCCCTCTAGATAATTTTTGGGTTATTCTATATTTCTAGAAGAGTAGTCACTTTATAAATTTTGGAGACACTTTGTGTCAAAGATTAAATGCTTCAATATGGATATTTTCAAGTGATATTTATATACATTGAAGACTTTAAACTGCTAATTTTTTATATTATGGTGAGTCTTATAGACTTCACATTCATACTTTTCAACTCAACAATGTTTTTCAAAATTTAGAGTATAATAAGAAATATAATTCTTATCGATTATTCAACAATGAATCTCTTAAGAACATTTTTTCTCATGATTTCATCGAAATCTACATATCAAAAGATATCTCCCATTGAATATAAATAAAAAATGGGCCATAAGTATATTTTTAGAATATATTATTTCAGGATATTCCATGTTATTTATTTAAGTGTAAACAGTGAAGGCATATTTGATGTACTATAATCTATTGGGGCCCTTCTATGTTACAAAAGATGATGATGGGATAATAGAAGATGTTCTATGAATAAAAGACACTACCATTAGTTATTCCAAGAGGAGTGGAATTTATTCTCTAAAAAAATATTATTTGGTTGAAAGTAAAGGCTACATAAATGAGAGTTATAAGTAACATTAATTTTTAAATTTTTCTTTCCTACATTAAATTTGATAAGGATTTTACCCGTGGTATGGCTTGTGAACTAGCTAAGAAATTGAATCAAAGTGGTACTAATCGTGGGTGTTAAGCGATGAGTTCATCTTAAAAACTTTTGGAATATCATTGGAGGTAATTTTATGTCTCATAAGAGGATTAAATTAATACCTCTATTATTATAAATCATGTTTTCAATGAATTTGAGGTGGAGTTGAAATAGTTTATGAAAAAAATCCAAATGAAGCAATTGAGTAGCTAGTCACTATATAGGAGGAAACATATTCAAGACCAGTAAAGAAGGATAGACCAACATGTCCTAAATTAAAGAAATTTAATTAATATTACTTCAATACTAAATGAAAGACCCATATTTCTAAATAATACATGATCTATATTTATTCATCATTAGATGGTATCACATTGATTTATGTAATAGGAACTGAAGGATGTAGAACAATAGTGAAAAAATAATTATTTTCCCATATTCCAAATCTTATAAATAAAAGGTTTAAGAAACAATTATGGATGAATACAGTTATACTTTGGTGTTGAAAAACAATAGTATACCAAGGGAGTATTGTAGGTAAACACAAAGAACGGTGAATAAGAGATCTTCAATAAAATAGAATTTTCAAATCCAGACACTAGAAATATTGGATGTTTATGAAAAAAATAAAAAAAATTATATATGAAGAATATAAAATTTCATGTTACAAAATGGTTACTCTTAATAGGGGTAACATAATAAAATAAGTGGTGAGAACTCTCTAAAAGTGTATTTCTCTAAACCTAAAAATGATTTGATTATTTAACATGACATTATAATTTACTTTTCAATTTAAATTATAAAGATAACACTTAAGGAATATATCAAGGTTATTAATTTTATTCTCATTAGATTAATGGAATCTATTTTAAGGGGTCCATAATAATATATTAAGGAACTTAGTTGGAAATAATTTTTATCCTTGGCATTTTATTTCACTTAAGATGGATTTTATTACATGTTTTATATCTTTCATATTTATTTTATTTCTCTCTTGTAATGATGTTTTCCCTCGATCATAAGTTAGGTTTTTTAATAAAATACCCATCCCATTCCAATTAAAAAATTAAAATGGTAGTAAATTTTTTTCTAGGTATTGAAATAAGAGAATCGGTCTCAAGAAATAAGAGAAGTTCAAAGTATTATAGTAACAAATTCCTATAAAGATACAAGATAATAAAGATACAAGATAATAAAGATAATAAAAATGAAATTGTTTCTGATAGTATGCATAAAATTATTTTCTTAATATATATATTATCATGTTTGTGTACGCAAAACATATGTTCCAAAATAAACATGAAAATATGGATTTTTATTGAGTGGTTCACAAATTGAAGAATATTTATCAAGAAAAAACAAGTCATAAAGGTATTAGGTTTCAAAGGAATTATTTTAATTTAATATGGTTGTGTGGGCTTTATTTTACACTCATGTGGTCAATATTATTGGGTATTTTAATGATCTTAAAATAATAGCTCCACTAGTCGGATAGAATATGGATAAGGAATTTATCATGAAATTGTTGTTTTATAGATTTTGAAAATTCATTATTAATAATAACTCAAATGCATTCAATAAAAATTTACCTTATCACCTCAATGTGTTGAGAGATTCTAATTATGATTTGGAAGGTCTAATATCATGTACCATAATGATCGTATATAGATAAAAGGGAAAATCTTTACCATAAAGTAGAATAAGAATGATCATGGAGAGTCCAGAACTACTTCTTTGAAGTCTAAACTAGGTTTTGTTGGGGAGGGTAAATGTTACCATTGTGATATAATGGAGCACCGATAATTCTTTAAGGGGAAATGGATCCTTCTTAGAAATTCCATTCAAGGTATTTATGTTACATAAATAAATTCTTCTGTTTTAAAAGGGAATATTATAGAAACAATTCATTATAAAATTGTTATCAATATGTATAAGAGTTTATAAATTAAGAAAAATTTGATAAAGAGTGTTGGAGAACAATATCTGATAGTGAATGAATGGGTTATTTTTATATAAATAGGTGTTTTACCTACCATATTTTATGGGATACGGTTGAAGAATCAATTTTTTTGTTTTTTTTCTTAATCTGTTTTATGATAAGTTAAATTAATTTTATGCATTAAATAAGGTTTTTTTAATGGAATAAGTTTTATTCGAAAAACATGGTTTATGTTCTCATAATATTTTATGTAATATAGTATGAAAAATAAAAATTGATGAAAGTATTGATAATTTATTGATGAGTCTGAAAAAAAAATTATCATTCTATTAAAAAATAAAATTATTCATATTTTAAATATTTTTTAATTTTTTCTCTAAATAAAAACTATATACAATGTAATGAATTCATATAAGATGTGATTTTGATTTTTTTGTTGAAAATTTCATAAAGAAAAATATGAGTTATTTTATACAGTGAACAAAGTGTTTGTTTATTTTAATTATATATTTTGAGAAAATATATGTTCTAAGAGACTATAGGAAGCTAATATAAGTCTTATAGAAGCTCAAATAACAAAAAAACAAATGAATATTATATAAATTTTTATTTTTTATATACTAATTTAATCTAAAACAAAAGTAATAATTTATATCCTAATCACTTGAGAATAATTTTGGATAAATATTTGTAATGTAAGAAACTTAATGTAAGAGTTAAATTGTTGTTTCTTTCCAATGATCATAAATAATGTTTGTAATTTGTAAAATTATTAGAAATGTTATAAGTGTAATCCATTTTAAAACAAGTAACATTATTTGGATAGACATTTCATGTTATATTTGGTTCCATAGAACTAACTTTATTATTTAATTAGGACTTTCATATCATTTATATTATTTTATATATACGTATTTTATTCTTATCACATATTTTATTTTCTTCTACATACTCTATATGATAATTTCGTTCGAAAATTTTCTACATTGATAAATTATAGAAGTCCCCACTATAATATAAACCTAATAATTCCATGAAAATATTCTTAAAGTATGTATTGTGGTATAAATACATTTTTTAATAAGATATAAATTATATAAGACTATCATGTGTTTGGATTTATAAGAATTGATATTTATTCTCATGAAGTTTATATCTAGTGATCTCTAAGATTATGAGATCATGATGGTAGACTCGCTAGTATGAATTCTCCATACTATGTTTCATTAAAAATTATTATTTGTGAGTATCTATAATAGAACATGAACTTGAGAGAATTATTAATTTATATAATGAATCACATACTTAGATCCATGATAAAAATAATATATTTTATACTCGTATAAAAGTATCTTTCATCTGGTGTATCATAATTTGAATGATGTTAATAAAATGATCAAGAAATGATTTTTCCCTTGTAGGTTATGGAAAAATATATCTCTAAATATTTCATTGAAGTAAAAGTGAATAAATTAAATTAATATAAATGGTTATTACAATTAATTTCATCTTAGTATGTCAACGAAATATAGATAAAGCATTAATGGATGATGACACTTTTATGCATCATGCTTAATGTGATATTGGATGAAAAAAGAATTATATTGGATAGTTATTATTCATTGGATTGTTAAACTTTTTATCACTTTTCTATCCCTAAATGGGGATTATAATATGTTTCTATATACCTCTATTATTTTTTGGGTTGGAATCACTACCACAAATAAATAGGCCTATAGGCCAACACACTAAGTGATCCAAAATCTCATCAAAATTTACTCAAATATGATTTATTAGAATAAAAGTGATCTGAGTTTTAATATTGAAATATATCTGAGTTATGTCAATCATAACCTAATATGAATATATTTTTTATCCAGAATAAAGTATCTAGGGTATAGTTATCAAAATATTCACATGTTTTCCTAGAAAGGATAATTAAAAATTTAGTTATTATGAGACAAATCAGACTAAATAAATAGTCTAAAATTAGGTATTTATTTACTATAATAATTAATACATGAATTTTTTTAATTATATCACATAAATAATTATTTTATTAATAGGTGATAAATTAAATAAATATTAATTAACACTAGATTTAATAATTTTTTTAATTTAATAATAGATATTAATATTTAATAATAAATTAAATAATTTTTAATTACATGGGTAATCATGCCCTAACCTTAGATTTCTATTTTATTTTATTTATTTATTATCCCTTTATTTATTAGTTAGTTTTTTTATGATAAGTTACTAATGGGAGTTTTTTAGTTTTGTGTTTTTTGAATGGTTTTTTTCATGTGCATGTATTGCATGCATAGTTTGGAAGGAAATAGCATGACCTCTTGATGTAGTTGGAATTTTTAGTTTATTTTATTATCGCACAGTTTTTCTTTCATGGTTACTGTGATTTATCCCAAACCGTGTGATACAAAGGTGTAACCAAAAAACTATCATGGGGTTTCTAATACTTGGTGCACGAATTCCATACAATTAGAGTAACCCATGCAGAAATCATGTGGGGGTGTCTTCATATTGACATACCCAACTAGAACAGTTGTTGCAAAGTGTGCGCCCAATCTATTCGATGTTCCCTTATCTTCTGGTAGGGTTTACATAGTTAGGCCACAAATTTTGGTAAATAATGCCTCCCAAATATGCGGTTTTCCCAGATTCTCTATACCTTTAAATTACAAGTTCCCCCCTCTTATGTATTAACCCCAATTCAACTCCCCTCCCCCCCCATTCATTTGAACGGCCCCTTTGGAGCCTATTTAGACCTCCCCTACCCTCCACCTTGGATCTTGGGTGCCTTCCTCTTCGATATTTAGTGGACTTATCTTTTGGTAAGCCCTGTTTTCCACAATATTCCTTCTCTCTCTTGTTTCTTTGTTCTCTCTTGGATTAGTTCCTTCTTGGAAAAACCCTAGAAGTTGAGGTCTAATGTTGTATTATGTATTAGTTTGATCTAGAGTGTTCAGTTTGAATCTTGGGTCCTCCTTGTCGAATTCTTGGAGTTTTTTCACATTCACAGATTTTTAAAGTAGGTGTTTCCATACATTTCCTTTTAAAAACATTTAATTTGATTCTTTTACTTTTCTAAATCAATTTTTAATATTTTATTCATGCTTTTGGTTTGAAAAAGTGATTTTTTATATCTTTTCTATGGAAGTGGTTTGATGTAAAATTATTTTTTAAAAGGATTTCTATGGTTATTCATATATGTAACCAATGTATATTTATGATAGGTCTTAAATAAAATTCTAAGTGGACTTTTAAATGGTATTTGGTGTTTTAAAGTGTTGTTTATACTATTTGATGTTTTGAAAAAGTTGGTAAAAGTGGAATGGTGCTTATGTGATACCTCTTGTGCATGGATGTGACTCTTTTTTGTGTCTCTTGTAATGAACCTTTTACGTTCATATGGATGTTCAAACATATTCTGGTGTGATATGTGTGTTCCAATACTTGTACAGGGTGAACATATAGATTTTTTCATGAATATAAATGTTGAATTTCATATGATCTTCATTTTCTAAAACCATGTATTCCTTGAATGTTTTATCAAATTCTAAATGTTTTTATAAATGGTCTCTTGGTTTCCTAAATTCCCTCTAAATAGTTTCTTGATTTACAAATGTCTCCCAAATAATTATTTTAAATCATTATTCCTAAAACTTGTTTAAAATCCATTTTGACCCCTTAAGAGGCCCGTTTGTCACTTTAGAAATATATATTGATAATTTACATGATTGTGCAAATGGTTTTTGTTATTTAAATTGGTTTTAGAAGTGGAAAATGGTTTTGTATTAGAAAGTGGAGTTTTTTGTTCTATTTTTTGATGAGCATTGGTTTATGAGATTATTATCTTGGTTTAAGTAGTTATCCTAGTTGAGTTTTGGTTTGATTTTTATTGGGTTTTATGTTTTTATGTTTTTTAGATTCTGTCATCCATAAATCTACCAAAGGATTCTAAGGATTCTCTCATAATTGTTGGCCCTACCCAAACTCCCAGTGGAGTGGTGGAGTCTATCTATTCTTAGTAGTTTCCAATTTTATATGTTGATCTGGGTCCACTGGAGGTAGTGGAGTGGCTTGAAGTAGTTGAAAGTGTGTTCATTTTCTTGTGAAATCTAGAAGTATTGTGGGTGTGAGTTGTTTTAGTTCTATTTGAGGGACCTTGTTTGGACAATTGGAAAGTGATTTTTCCATAATAATTTAATGTTATAATGACTTGGGAAATCTTTTAGAATAATTTTTTTCAGTTTTTTAACCCTGAATAACTAAATGTGAAGAAAGTGGCAGAGTTCATAGATGTTTATCATGGTTAGAAAATGATGAAGGGTTGTGATGATCACTTTAAGAATTTGGTTCCATTTTATTTATAGGTGGTGTTGAGTGATCTGTAGAAATCTTTTCCATTTTTTGGGTTATTCATCCAAATATCAATGTTTGAGTTCTTTTATCCCGGAAATCCTTGTTATTAAATTTTTTGGATGAGGTGTTCTTAGCTGAGCTAGTTTCTAGAGGGTATATAAAGCCCCAATATTAAACACTACTTATTATTGAGGTAAGTCAATATTTTGACTTTAATTCAAATAAAGGATCTTTTTTGGTTTAGATATTTATAGAATTAGGTCATAACTTATACATGACATCTTGAATATTACAAGTAGACACTTCTACTCACTATCCATTTTTTTATAAAACAAAAAATCTTTAAAAAGAAACATGACATCATTTCATGTTTTAGCTGCATAATTTTTCATTGATTCTATCCTTGAATCTATTCTTCTTTATGTCATATAGAAAAAATTCAAAATATGGGATGAGCATAAAAATCTCAGTAAGGGATACATAATGAAATAAAACTATTAGTCTTGGGATAATATGAAACCCTTGAATACTTTATCATAAAATAATAATTTTCACCTTTAAGAAGTAGTAAATATACTTCACTAAATATAAGCTCATTTATTACCCTTGTGTAACCAAAATATTTCCATAAAGACCATAGAAATCAACATATATCATATAAGGGGAACTTTGGACATAAACATACTAAAATGGAATAACCATACGGTCGACTTCCACACATATCACTAAATAGAATAGCCATATGGTTGACTTCTATACCCAATGCATTGGAGGTTATAACGTAACCACTCATCCTTGGTTTATCATGGAACCACCCATCATTTGGTTTATCACGTAACGACCCATCATTGGATTATCACGCATCCACTAGTCAAATGTCCAAGTACCATTATATAATCATAACACCTAAAATATTACAAATATTAGCATTTAACTAATAAAATTTCATTT
Source organism: Viscum album (assembly GCA_963277665.1). NCBI lineage: Eukaryota > Viridiplantae > Streptophyta > Magnoliopsida > Santalales > Viscaceae > Viscum > Viscum album. The sequence continues at coordinate 315,786,896 of OY728147.1, forward strand.
GAAATCATAAGAAATCATTTAAACATATTGAAATACTCAATAAATTTCAAAAAATATTTTCAATAAATAAACACAAAAAAAGGGAATAAAGCGTTTCTTTCCCTTTTAAAAAAAATAATTCTAATAGAGGAAGCCAAATATCAAATAACGGTTATGGCGGTGGAAAGGATTCTATCACTAGATATGTTAAAAATATTTCTTTTGTCATTTTGTAAAATTATTCTCAAAAAAAAAGATTCACATTTAATTAAATTAAAAGTCAAATGGTTTTATTATACATCGTATAAAATAAAGAGGTGTATATTATCAAAATATGCCTCAATGAAAGGAGATTGAGATGAAGTCCCTTACCTTAAGTCTGACTCATCCGGTATGTTCCTTATTCTTCTTAAATATCAAACTTAAGTTAATTTATACTTGATTAAGAAAATGTTTCAAATTTATTATTCCTTTTATATCACTCATTACCATGTTATAAAAATTTTATAACTATTTAAGTTAATATCGGTCATTTTTTCATTATTCGGTACTTGAGTCGAAAATGAACTTGTTTTGATTTAAATTGTACATGTAATCAAAATTAAATCACCTATATAATGAAATACATGATTTAAAAATAATATATATCCAATATATATGTATTTATAATAGTCCATAACATTTATAGATAAGAAATTAAATGCACCATTCATGGAGACGGTAGGTTATATGTATTCATGAACGCTGGTTTCATTTCATTTTCACACTTTAAGAATAATAATCATATGATATAAATGTATATTATAATACAAGTATTGTATTTATGTCATTTATGTATCATAGGTTTAATAAAACCATCATTTATACATTCCATGTGTAGCATGAATGAGTCATATCACTTTGAGGGGGCGGTAGTCCACACTTCCTCAAATGAAATTATCGTATTTACACTTCCTAGAAAGCATAAAGTTATGTAGTAAATATAAATTAAATATAAATAATGAAAATATAAATAATATATTATATATATCTTATATAAATACAATTTTATCATAATGGCCACCATTAGAGGTGGTAGGAGAAAATCAAACAATCATTGTTTTGTGAGGCAGTATTTCTCCATTCATAGAAACAATATGTTTATATCCATTAGATGGAGGTGTGTGTAAGTTTAGTTAGAATATTTCTCATAAAAATATCCTAGTACATTTAGGATACTGGTTTTTCTATGTAACAAAAGAATAATAAGATCATAGGGAGTGGATAAGGAAAATAAAGCAAAGGAACTTGAGAGAAGACGTTGCCTCTAAATTGGGTAACTTCTTTTGATTTGAGCATAAAGTCTTTCTTGAATTACCTTCTTTCGAATGTAAGGATTATAAGAGGAAGTATGATATTGGGATATTATTTGAGTAGAAGTTGGATGAGACAAGGGGCTTGAGAGGTGTGATTAAATGGGAATAGGTGGTGGGCTTTTATATGAGGGAACATGGGAACTTTAGGAAACTTTGAAATAATAATTTATTAGAATTTAAATTTCAATTATGAATAGTCAAAAAATCATTTAATTTGATGATAATATGATTTTGGTTTTAATACCCATAATACAATAATTTTTAGACAAGTTTTGAATATTTTATTATCCTTATATTTTTTGTTTAACCCTTATTTTACCCTTTTTAATCTTACTATGATATCATGTTATTTACATATTGTGGGTTAATGTAATGTCCATATCATGTCAAACAACCCAAAATATTCATTTATGTCATATTTGGACTTAAATAAACTATTTTTTTCAAATATTATATTTTTATTAATTTAATATAATCTAATAAACTATTTTATATTTTAAGTTATGGATTATGTCAATTTTGGACAGTATTCATACTTGACTTTTTTATAAATTCATAAAAACATGATTCCTTATAACCAAAGGCATTAAATCAAAAACAAATGTCAATATCTTCTATAAAATTAAGGGATTGCATTAAAATAATAAAATTTCATTTATTTTAATATTTATAATATCATTTATCTCAATCCTTTGTTAATGAATCAATCACAACATCATCATTGTATCATAATTAAATTTATTTATTTAATGTATAAATGTTATAAATAAAATATCATGATATAAGAAATATTTTTAAATTTACAATGACTACTTATAGTTGAAGATATCACTTATACAACTCCATAAAAAAATTATTTAGTAAAAGATATATGTTTATGTTATATTTATCTTTACTTTAAATTAATTAATATAACATGTCATTATCACTCCCAAGTTGATCCATGGGGTCCCAAAATCGACCCAAGGATACCCATGGTCAGACCTATCTCATCTAATAGGAATAGGAAATGTTTTAGGGTAGTTTAATATTATTATAATATTATTTTTTACCCTTATTTACCAGATTTACCTTTTAACCATGGTAAATTAAATAATTACTGAAGTTATTATTCATAATTTCTGAAAATAAAAGGTACATATTTACAAAATTTAGACCTCCTGATTCAAAATATGGAATACATTTTTACAAATTCAAAACATATAATTGGTATAAATTAATTTAAAATTAATTCCCATTATCAAAACTAAAAAGTAGGTTTTTAAGAAGTAATAACTATCAAAGGATTGACATGTGTTTATGTCCAATTTCAATTGGAAATTACTTCCAATGACCAAAATTTAATTAAAATATAAAAAATTAATCCAAATAAAATTCAAAACAAATTAATAGGAAAATCTATGTATATAAATAAATTAGATGAAAAGACAGTTTTGAATTAAAATGCAGTATTTTTTACTATTCAAAAAAATTATTATTTTTATCAAAAAAATATAAAAATTTCATCTAATGTAAAATTTAATTTTACAATTCTAAATTAGAAATTTATTTTTTCAAATTGAACATGTAATAGTGAAAAAAACTATATTTAAAAAGGCTTCTCCATCAAAAGGTTGTAAAACGACCTTTTAAAAATATTAGAGTATTTTATTCTTAAAATTGGATTCATTCTCATTGTAAGCCTCTAAAATTTATTAGATAAATGTAAAAACATTTAACAAACATTTATAGTCATATTTTAGTTATTTCTGTACATTCCTTCCATTACAACGGTTAGGCGTTAACCACTATTTAAAATAATTATATTATTATTATATTAATTTTCGATATAATTCATTGTTGTGTGCAATGTAAGATTTCAGAGAAACCCATTATTGCGTGTCAAGTACGATATCAGACAAAGTTTCCTCTTTAATATAAAATTAATATCTTATTCTTAAATATTAACAGATATGAAAAAGTATCATTCTATGAATACCTGGGATGATACATCATTCCCCCTTTTGGAAACTGTGTCCTCAAAATTTTATTTACTTATAAAATAATTGAGGGTATTTCTACCTCACAAAATTTTCATATTCCCACGTTGCCTCTTCAACCATATAGTTTTTTCAAAAAACCTTTACCTAATGAATCACTTTATTCTGCAATACTTTCTCTCTACGGTCAAGAATTTGTACTGGTTGTTCCTCATAAGAAATATTCTCTTCCAACTGAACTACCACTGGACTCAAAACATAAGATGGGTCTGGCATATACTTTCTCAACATTTAAAATTGAAAAAAATTATGTACCTGAGATAAACTTGGTGGTAAATCAACCCTATAGAAAACTGATCTAACTTTATCTAGGATTTCATAGGGTCCAATAAACCGCGGACTTAGTTTTCATTTCTTACAAAAACACCTCACACTTTTCCATGAGGAAACATTGAGAAAGACATGATCACCTACCTTGAAAAAAAAGATCATTCATCTGGTGATCCACATAACATTTATTCTTACTCTTTTTTGTCCTCATGTGCTTCGGAATTAATATAAATTTTTCTGCTATCTCTTCTACCAATTCTAGTCCCTTCAACTTCCTTTCATCTACTTCAACCCAAAAAGCAGGAGTTCGACACCTCTTTCCATATAATTCTCCAAATGGTTCCATATATATACTAGAAGGAATAATGTTATTCTAAGAAAACTCAACCAAATAAATATATTGATCCCAACTTCCATGGTAATCCATTGAACAAGAACATAGAATATTCTACAAGGTCTGAATTTTTCATTCTAACTGCCTATCTGATTGAGGATGAACAGTTGTAATGAAATTTAATTCAATTCCCAATGAATTCTAAAGGCCTTTCAAAAAGATATAAGTAAACTTGGGATCACAATCAGATACAATATAGAGGGGAACTTGATGTAACCTTACTATCTCTTTAATATACAATCGGGAAAGTTGATCTAGAGAAAAAGTCTCTAAAAAAGGAAGAAAATGAGTAGATTTGGTCAATCGATCAACAATAACACATATTTCATTATTACCTCAAGATTTTTTTGGTAACCCCACTAAGAAATACATGGAACCATTTCCCCATTTCCACTCTATCATTGGAAAAGTCCGAATCATCCCTTTCGATAACAATCGCTCTTCTTTAACCTATTGACAAATCAAACACTTCATAATAAAGTCAGAAATTTCTCTTTTCATTCAATCTCAATAGAAATACTTCTGATGATCTTTGTACAACTTAGTACTACCATGATAAACTGAAAATTGAGAAGTGTGTGCTTCACATAGTAACAATTTCTTCAACTTTGAATTACAAGTCACAAATAATCTCTTTCCAACTCTCAAAACACAATCTTTATCAATGTTAAATTCAGATAAATTACCCTTCTGAACCAATTCTACCTTTTTCTGCAACTCAAGATCTTCTTTCTTCACTTTATTAATTCTATATGATAGAGATTATTTCACTTACACCTGATAAAAATATAGGAATTCCCAACACCAAAAATTCTAATAAAAAATTCATCAAATCAGAAACCAAAGGATCTGCTTCCAAATGTATAATGGTTAATGTAGCTTTACTCTTTCGACTCAAAGTGTCAACCACTTTATTTTCCTTTATCGGATGTTAATGGATCGTGCAATTATAATCCTTGATTAATTATATCCATCTCTTATGTATCATGTTTAATTATTTCTGAGTGAATATATACTTTAAAATTTTGTGATCAGTATATATTTTACATTTTATGCCTTACAAATGATGCCTCCAAATTTTTAATGAAAAAAACAAAAGTATATAATTTCAAATCATGTGTAAGATAATTTAGATCATGAGGTTTTAACTAATGTGAAGAATAATAAATTACCTAATCATTATGCATTAGGACACAACAAATTCCTTTTAATGATGCAACATTGTACATAACAAATTCCATATTCCTAGAAGGCAAGGCCAAAACTGAAGCATTTACCAATCTTTTTTTCAGTTCTTGAAAAAAATTATCACATTATTTTGTCCAAATGAACTTAACTCCCTTATGTGTTAGATTAGTTAGTGGGATATATAACTGGGAAAATATTGAACAAACATTAGTTAATAACCCTTTAATCTAAGAAATCTATGAATCTCTGTGATATTAGTAGGTCTTGGCTAGTTTTCAACAACTTTTGTTTTATAAGGGTCAACAGGTATGCCATCTATAGAAACAATATGACTAAGGAAAGAATTTTTTTGCAACCAAAATTTACTCTTAATTGAATTTACATATAGTTTCTTTTATTTTAAGGTTTGAAAAAGAATCCTTAATTGAAATTCATGTTCCTCTAGGATTTTAGAATTTACCAAGATATCATCTATAAAAACAACCACAAACTAATCTAAAAACTGATGAAAGACTCTATTCATGAGATTCATAAATACATTAGGTGTATTAGATTACCCAAAGGTCATAACTAAAAAATCATAATTCCCATATCTTGTTCTAAAATCTGTCTTTGGAATATCATCATCCTTCACCTTCACCTTATGGTACCCGGACCTCAAATCAATCATTGAAAAATACTGAGCTCTGTGGAACTGATCAAACTAATCATCAATATGAGTCAACAGATACTTGTTCTTAATAGAGATGTTATCTAAGGCTATTTAATCAACACATATTATCATAGAATCATATTTATTTTTCACAAATAAAACTGGAGCACCCCATGGTGAAGTGCTAGGTCAAATGAAACCTTTATCAAGTAATTCTTGCAACTGATTTTTTAATTACATTTTTTCTACTTGAGATATTCGATAAGGTGGTTTAGAAATAGGTTTTTCATCCAAAACTAAATCAATAGTAAAATCAACCTCTTTATTGGGAACAATACCAGGAAATTCATCAGGAAAAACATTTGTGAATCTATTCACTACTGGAATGTCACCAATCAAAATTGTTTCTTTCTTTTCAAAAACATGAAATAGATAACATTCACTGTTATCTTTAATCAATATTTCAGCTTCTTGGTATTTCATAAAAGTTATTAAATAATTGAATAAAACTTTATTCTTTTTACTATATATTTTATCATGATAAACTGAAATCCAATCCATACCCAAAATGATATTAAATTCTACTATGGGTATTTCAAAAAGATTTTGAGAAAATACTATCCCTCCAATGGCCCGAAGGCCTTCATTTTTTTATTGATTTTGATAATCCACCTTTCAATGGGTGATGTGGAACCCTTACAAGACTCGTAGGCATAAGTATTACATGGCTCTTAGGCCTTAGAGGAATTCATTACTCGTAGGCTTAAAACATTACATACAACCTAGACTAACTACTTGGAAATGCTCCTCCCCATCATCTTCATCGTGAAATCAGCTCTCCACCTTCGCAGGGCTGTTCGGCTAGGATTTCCCATGCATGCACATGTCTATCATAATGCAAGGTTCCATACCTTATTATTATTGCAATCCATTTAGCTTCTGCTATGGTGAAAACTCCTTTCTCCTCCTCCTTCTGAAGCTTTTTCCTTGTAGATTGTCTGGTTTTCATCTCCACTTAAGGTGGCCTGAAGGCCTTACTGACCCAAAGGCCTAGGTGGCTTGAAGGACTTAAAAGACTCAGGGACTAGATCGGTGGCCCGAATGCCCAAAAGGGGGAATATTTCCGGCTACTACTGTTCCAAACAGTGCCTGCAACAGTTACCACTATAGTCTTGCACATCCCCTGCTACAGTACCTGCTACAGTGCCCAGAAATTAGCCTCTGCCTGGATTTGATCTCGGGTCTCCTAGATGCACTTAAGGAGTCCTCACCATCTGGGTTAAGGCTCATGGGAAGAGGAAATACTATCCCACTAATTATAATAAGAATATTCCTATAAATCATGGTTGATTTAATATGCCCACCATAAGTTTTTACCAAAATTTTTATATCACTTTCAGAAGTTTCTATATCCAATTTACTTTCAAAGCTATTAGAAATGAAAGAATGTGAAGATCCAGATTCAAGTAGAGTATTTTAATATTTTGAATAAATCTATAACATACATTTCAACACTTCATAATATGGTCCCACATCAATTATAGTAGTTGAAAATAATTTTTCTTTTCCCTTATTCTTTTGATCTTTTGGATTTCTACCCTGGGCAATCAACTTTGGACACACATTGGCATAATTTCCTAAGTCATTGGAACTAAAGCATCTTACCGTCGGTTTTTCATTCCATGCCTTCTCATCTTACTTAAATTTAAGAGCAATATGACTAGTCATTACACATCAAAATCACTTCCCTAACTTTGAGACACATTCTCCAGGATACTTTTTACCTCACTTCTCACAAGTTGGAAATTTGGTTTTCTTACCTCCAGGATTCTTTGATGAATTCTTTCCCATTTCCTACCAACTTGATTGCTTCTTTTAATTTATTTCATAGAATACATGATCATCAAAAAACCCCATTTATACCTTATCATCACATCAGACAAGTTTATCATTGATTTTTAACTCACGAGAGGATAATTCCCTTAGATATTTCAGCTTCAATCCTGAGTAAAACCAATTTATCTTACTATAAATATCTAGGATAAAATTTGGGATGTACCTTGACAAATGGGTGAAATTTTATTCATATGAAGCCACCAAATATTCCTCCTTTTTTCTTAATTCTTGTAATTTTTATTTCATCCTAAGTTGAACATCGTTAGGAAAATATCTCACGGAATATATTCTTAAATTCATCCCATTCTATGGCGTCAATCTCTTCAATTCCTATGATATTTTTAATCATTGACCACTACTAATTATTTTTACCTTCAAAATGATAAATACTAAGACTAACCTTTTGATTCCCTGAACAACCCATTACATAAAAAATAGTTTACAATGATTTAATCCACCCTTCAGCTTGCACAAGGTCAGATGATTCTTTGAATGATGGGGGGCGTTGCCTCATGAAATTCTATATGATCAACATATGCCTCTATGATTGGTCTAGTTGATATTGTGAATAGAACCACCACAATTTATTTCCTAAGTCAACTGATCCATTACTGCAACAAACTATTCATTTCTGATTCTGACCATCTCAGGATGTTGATTTGGAAGGTTATTTGCCTCTGTATACCCTCCTAACATAGCTGCCCTGTTTCCTCTGTGGAAAACCATTCTGAACAAACATATCTTAGACAAAGCAACATGGTAATATTAAAATGCTATATAATTTCAATTTGACCATAAAGTAAAAATATTTTATGTATATTCTATTAATAATATTCTAATTCTTAATGTTATCTAAACTGACCTCTGATACCAACTGTAAGTCCTTGGCCATAAGAATTGCATAATGTTAAGTTAAGTCAATAATTTGACTTTAATTCACATCAAGGATCTTTTCAGGTTTATCATTTTATAGAATTATTTCATAACTTATACATAACATATTTAATATTACAATTAGACACTTCTACTCACTATCCATTTTTTCATAAAACAAAAACTCTTTAAAAAGAAACATGACATCGTTTCATGTTTTAATAGAATAACTTTTCCTTGATCCCATACTTGACTCTATTCTTCTTTATATCTAGTGAAAAATACTTCAAAACTTGGGATGAGCATCAAAATATCAGTAAGGGATACATAATGAATGAAAACTATTAGTACTGGGTTAATATGAAAACCATGAATATTTTATCATAAAGTAATAATTTTCACTTTTAAGAAGTGGTAAATATACTTTATTGAATATAATATAATTACTTACCTTTTTTTGTAACAAAAATATTACCATAAATCCCATAGAAAGCAACATATATCATATAAAGGTAAATTTGAACATAAACATACTTAAATGGAATAACCATATGGTATACTTCCACACATATCACTAGATGGAATAGCCATACAGATGACTTCCATACCCAATGCATTAGAGGATATAACGTAACCACCCATCCTTGTTTTATCACAGAATCACCTTTCATTTGGTTTACCATGTAACCATTCATCATTGGTTTATCACAGAACCACCCGTCAAATGTCCAATTACCATTATATAATCATAACACATAAAATATTTAAAATATAAATATTTCAATATTAACATTTCATTTGAAATCACAAGAAATAATTTCAAGATATTGAAATACTCAATCAATTTCAATAACCATTTGCAATACGAAAAAACCCAAAAGGGAATAAGGGATTTATTTTCCTTTTTAAAAAACCATAAGGCTTATAGAGAAAGCCAAATATCTAATAATGGTTACAGCAGTTGAAAGGTTTTTGTCACTGCATACGTTAAAAATATTCATTTTTCTATTTAGTAAATCACTTTGTAGAAAAAATATTCCCTTTGAATAAAATTAAAAGTCAAAGGGTTTTATTATACACTGTATAAAATAAAGAGGTGTATATTATCAAAATATTCCTGAATAAATATAGATTGAGATGAAGTCCCTTACATTTAGTCTGACTCATCACGTATGTTCCTTGTTCTTATGGAATAATAAATTTATGTTAATTTCTAATTGATTCAGAACATTTTTAAAGTTTATTGTTCTTTTTATATCAATTATTCTCATGTTATAAAAATTACATAATTATTTAAGTGAATATCGGTCATTTTGTTGATATTTAGTAAATGAGTTGAAAATGAACTTGTTTTTATATAAATTGTACATGTAGTCAAAATTACATCATATCCAAAATGTTATTAATGAATTAAATATCATATATATTTAGTATATATGTATTTATAATAGTCCATAACATTTTTAGAAAAGAAATTAAATGCACCGTTCATGGAGAGGGTAGGTCGTACGTACGCATGAACGCTACTTTCACTTCATTGTCACACTAAAAGAATAATAATAAAATGATATAAATGTATATTATAATACCAATATTATTTGTATTCCATGTACATCTCATTGGTTTAATATAACAATACTTTATATGTTCCATGTATTGCATGAATGAGTCATATCACTTTGAGGGGGCGGTAGTCCACACTTCCTCAAATAAAATTATCGTATTTACACATCATTGAAAGCATAAAGGTATATTGTAAATAAAAAGTATAGAAGAATAGGGAAAATATAAGTATAATATATATCATATATAAATATAGTGTTATCCTAATGTACACCATGATATGTGGTAGGGTAAAATTGAACAATCATTGTTTTGTGAGGTAGTAGTTCACCGTACACAGAAATAGTATGTCTGTATCCATTAGATGGAGGTGTGTGTAAGTTTAGTTAGAATACTTATCATAAAAACATCCTATTATATTGAGTATAATGGTTTTTTATGAAATAAAATAATGATAAGATCATAGGGATTGGAGAAGGAAAATAAAGTAAAGGAACTAAAGAGAATATGTTACCTCTAAATAGGGTAACTTCTTTTGATTTGGGCCTAAAGGATTTCTTAAATTTCCTTCTTCCCAAGGTAAGGCCACTAAGAGGAATGGAGGGATATTATGAGATTATTTGATTAGATGTTGTAATATACAAGGGTCTTGAGAGTTGTTATTAAATGTTTATAGGTGGTGGATTTTTATAAGAGGGTGGAGGGGAACTTTTTGGAAGTTTCAAATATTAATTTATTATAAATTAATTTTCAGTTTCCAATAGTCCAAAACTCATTAAATTAAAATATAAAATAATTTTGGTTTACATAACCATAATAAAATAATTTTTAGATAAGTTTTAAATATTTTTTTCCTTATCTTTTTTGTTTAACCCTTATTTTACCCTTTTTAATCTTATCGTCATATCATGTTATTTACATATTATGGGTTAATTTAGTTAACATATCATGTCAAATGACCCCCAAAAAGTCATATATGAAATATTTTGAGTTATTTTAACCATTTTACCTAATCTTAGATTTTTATAAATTTAAGATCATTTAATAAACTATTTTATATTTTAAGTTGTGAATTATGTCAATTTTCAACACTATTCATACTTTCCTTTTTTATAGTTTCATTAAACCTTGATTTATTCGAACCAAATACATTATATAAAATATAATATGTCAATATAATCCTTAAAATTTGTGCATGTCATCAAAATAGTCAAATTAATTTTATTTTAATATTTATAATATGATTTATTTGAATCCTTTTTTAATGAATCAATCACTGCATCATCATTGTGTCATACTTAAATTTATTTATTTAATGTCTAAAAATTATACATAAAATATCATGATATAGGAAATGTTTATAGATTTATAATGACTATTTATAGTCTATGATATCTCTTATATAACCCCATATAAAAAAATTAGTAAAAGATACATGTTTATGTTATATTTATCTTTACTTTAAATTAATTAATATAACATGTCATTTTCACTCCCAAGTAAATCCATGGGGTCCCACAATCGACTCAAGGATTCCCATGGGTGGACATATCTCATCCAATATGATTAATACATGTGTTAGGGTAGTTTAATATTATTATAATATTATTTTTTACCCTTATTTACCAGATTTACCCTTTAACCATGGTAAATAAAATAATTATTGAAGTTACTATTCATGATGTCTAAAAATAAAAGGTACCTATTTACACAATTTTTAGCACCTGATTCCAAATATTTAATCCATTTTTTCAAATTAAAAATAGATAATTTTCAAAAATTAATTTAAAATTAATTCCTATTGTCAAAACAAAATAGTGTGTTTTTAAGCAGTAATAGCTATCGAAAGACTGACATGTGTTTATGTTCAATTTCAATGGAAAATTACTTACATTGAACAAAATTGGATTAAATGATAAAAACATAATCCATTTATACATTAAAAACAATTAAAATTAAAATCTAGGAATATAAATTAATTAGATGAAAAGATAATTTTGAATTAAAATGCAGTATTTTTCACTAATCATAAAATTATGAATTTTATCAGAAAAATACCAAACATTCATCAAAAGTAAATTTTGATGTTCCTCTTCTAAAGAATAAATTTATTTTTTCAAATTTAATATATAAAAGTGACAAAACTGTATTTAAAAAGGCTTCTCCATCAAAAGTCAGTAAAAAAACCTTTTAAAAAAATTACAGTATTTTATGCTTAAAATTAGATTCATTCACATTTTAAGACTCTAAAATTTATTAGATAAATTTAAAAACATTTAATAAACATGTATAATAATATTTTAGTTAGTTATGTTCATTCACTCCATTACAATGACGAGGCGTTAACTACCATTTAATATAATTATATTATTATTATATTACTTTTCAGTATAATTCATTATTGTGTGCAGCATAAGATTTCAGATAAAGCCGTTGTTGCGTGTAGAGTACTCTATCGGGAAAAGTTTCCTCTTTAACATAAAATTAATATCTTCTTCATAAATATTAATAGATATGATAAAGTATTATTCTACAAATAACTAGGATACTACAAGGTAGCCCATATTGTTTGGTATTTTGATCCCTTGAGGTGATCATAAAGGTTCCCTATCTAGTGTGATGTGTAGATCATAGGAATCTATTCTAGTGCATTATCCTTCAAATTTTTCTACATCTCGTCAGAAAGGCAATGCTCTCATCTATTTCTAGTGTGGTCATTTGGTCATTCTAATACATCCTATCATAATGCTCTAAAGACTTGTCTTTGGTGTGGTTAGTTGGGACATATTCATTAACTCTGAAGGGTGGAAACTTCAAATAAGACAAAAAAGTTTGAGAAATTTTTGTATCCTAAAATATCTTCCTCTCTAAATTTTTTAGGTAACCACTTTTATATTTTTCCCTACTTCATGCATCCTTTTTTGGCCCTTGTTCTTTTTTTATTTTATTATCTTATATTTTTATTTTGATATGTGTATAACTTGGGTTGATTCATTAACTTGTTTCAGTTAGGGGGTGTATGTGTCTTCAATAATTATGAACTATGGTTTGGTTCGATGTTCTATTTGTGTTTCCTTGGATGGGTCCTTCTCATGTTGGAGTTGGTGTCATGTTGGGTGGTTTCTAAATTGTGACAAGACCCACCATGGATATTTTATTTTTCTTCTTGGATACAATCAAGTGTGACTTTTGGAGTATATAGGTCACAAAAGTGTTAGTTGTTCAATTTTTTGGAGTTTAGTATGTTGGTTTCATTATCCATAGTTTTCCTTTAAGGTTGAAAGTTTAGTTCTTATTCCCATTTTAGGCTTGGTGAATTTTGGGGAGAATAAAGTTTTTTTGGTGGGGAGAATTTTTACAACCTAACCTCATATTTCCATTTTATTTTATTTATTTCGTGGCCCTTCATTTTTTCATTGGATTTTGGGTAGATTTCCCATTGGGAGTTTCTGGTTTTTGAGTTTTTGGATAGTTTTTCCCTGTGCGTGGTTAGTGTTTACAATTTAGTGGGAAACCTTGTTGACTCTTGATACATGGTAGATTTAGTTAATTTTTGTATTTCATGGTTTTTCATTCAAAGTTAGTGTATGGTTTTTTCAAAACTATACGAAAAAATGGTCTAAGGATGTGGTTGTCTTGTAGTGTCTGAGACCTGACTCATGGATTGCACATAGTTAGATGAAACCATTTAGTAAGTGTGGTGGGGGGGGTATATCATCTTGATAAAACCGAGTGGAATGGTTGGTATATGGTTCCTCAAACCACGTGTCCATCTTATATGAGGGTTCTTGGCTTCTAGAGGAGGGATCAAGATTAATGCATGGTATCTAGATTGTGAAACCAAACCCTGCGAGGCTCCCTTATCTTCCTGTAGGGAGTGTACAATTAGTGCATGGTTTGGAACAAACCATTTAAGAAAAATGTATAACTATTCAGCTATCTTGGGTTGTCTGAGGCACGGCACATGGATTTTCCAAAGTTAGAGGGAAACCATGTAGAAATCATGTGGGTTGTTTTTCATAGTTACATACCAGAGTGGCATATCTATAACTTGTGAGGGTTATTAGCTTCTAGAGTAGGGAGCATAGTTGTTGAATGGTTTCCATGACATGAATCCAAACCATGTTTGTCTTCCTCGTATTATAATATGGTGAGAATTATTATGCTTCAAGGTTTGGTAAACCATTCATCCTAACTATGTGGCTTTCCCAAATTAACCAAAACATGAAATTACAGGTTTTCCACTGTTATGTTTTAACTTTAATTCTAATACCCATCACATTCATTAAAATGGACCCTTATAATCCTAGGGAGACCATTCCTCCCATACTCTTTAGATCCTAGGTGTCCTCCACTTTGATATTTGGTGGATTTATCCTTGATTAATACTTTTTATCCCTCTTATTTATTCTCTCACTCTCTTGTTTCTTTTTTCTCTCTTAGATTGGTTCCCTCTTGGAAAAACCCAAGAAGTTTATGGGTGATGTTGGCTTGTGTTTTATTTTTATCTAGGGTGTTTGGTTTATTTGTTGGTTCCTCCTTATCCCATGCTTGGAATTTCATCACATTAATACATTTTTGAAGTTTTGTTTCCATCCATTTCCTTTAAAAAACAATCCATGTGACACTTGATCTTTTCTAAGTCAATTTTGAATGTGTTCGTGATTATTATGGTTCAATAAATTGATTTTTAATGGATTTTCAATGGTGGTGGTTTGATAGAAAATTCATCTTTCAAATGATTTCTATGTTTATTTCTATATGTAAGTAATTTATATGTATTCTAGATTTTTGATTAAATTAAAATTGGAATTTAAAATGGATTTGGGTGTTTTAATGTGTTTTTTCCTTATCAGAGTTTTGATAAATTTAAGTGAAAGTTCAATGGTTCTTATATGATACATCTTTTGTTTGGGTGTGAATATTCATTATTTATCTTTGAATAAATTTTTGAAATTCATATAGATGTCCATATATTTGTAGGTATGATATGTGCATATCTATATTTTCATGGGGTGCATATATAGATGTGAACATGTATATAAATGGTGGATTCCATAGGATTTTTGTTTTCTAAACCCTTATTTTCCTCAAATATTTGTTAACTTAAATTTTTTTCTAAATGATCTCCTGGTTTCCTAAATATCCTCCAAATAGTTTCATGATTTCAAAATATATACCAAAGAATTATTTTAAATCATTTTTCCTAGAAATTTTTTAAAATATTCATTGGCACCTTAATAGAATTTTTTAGAACATTGAAAATTTATTTTGATAATTACCTTGGTTTTGGAAATGGTTTTGAAAAGAAATGTGTTTTATCTAAGAAATTTTTTGGATCTTGAATTATTATGATCAATTATAAATTTTAAGTGTTTATTGGGAAATGGTTTTGAACTCTCATGATGTGTAGTCCCAGTTGGAACTTGACAAAAGTTTTTGGGATGACGGGAACCCCCATGGCTATCCTCTAATTATAGAGGGTATTTACATGGATGGTTTCGGGGAGTGGACATGGAATACACATTAGAATCTGAGGGTTATATTTTATTCCAATAATTTGATGACCTACTCAATTTTTCCCCTATACACTATCACCTCTATGTATTTTTAGGACATTCCCATAACTACTAACTTTTTTGTTTTAATATTTCTTTGTGGAACTTGGTTTATTGTTCTGTTTATATTTTCTTATCTATAATCATGCTATTTTAATTTATTCGGAAATTATTAACTTTATTGGACCTAATCCTTATGTTTAGTTTGATCCCTATTGTTTATATACTTTACTAGGTTATGGTTTCTTTCCTAGAATTGGTTTTTCAAAACTAGGTTTTGAAATGGGAAACTGTTTTAATGGAAATCCATGATTTATTTTCAAAAGTTGATTTTTTAAATTTGTAATTGATTATTTAAATTAATAAAACCTATTTTAAAACTATTTTTAATGGAATGTTTTGATAAATCACATGTATGGATTCTGTGGTTCTTACCTACTGAGTTGTTTCATGATCACACCCTATTTGTGCCACTCAGTGTTGGTAGACCCAAGTTGTTTTACCTCTTCAGGTTCGTATTCTAGTTCTCCTTGGAACGATTTGGTTTGTGGATTGTGGTGACCAGAATATCACAGGGAGATCTTTTCTGGTTTTGGATTGGTTGTAGTTTTATTTTTAGTATTTGTATCTGGTTCATGTTTAGTTTTGTTGATGATGTTTTGTTTATGTTAAGAGATTTATATATTTTGGTGGTTTTGTAAGCTCTTCTTCTTTTTATTTTTATGGTAATTGGGATAAATCATACCCAGTGATTTATATGTGATTTTATAACACTTTTTGTTAACCCTTAGGGATCGGGGACCCCCTTTGTGCCTTTACAATGACCATTTCAAGTGTTCGGTTCAGGGACAACCCAGGCTGGTTTGTGACATGGGTTTTATGATTGGAATAGTAAATAGAGTAAGAACCAACATTCAATTTTCTATTTATAAATCCTAGATATACATGTATATTATTTAATTTTACTTGTTCTAATTAGGTTTATATATTAATCAATCTCATGCACACTTGACATAGATCTAGATCCTTCTCCCTAATACTCTTAATATATAGGGAGAGAAGGAGAGATTCATTTATAATCAACCCAAGGATGTTGGAGAGATATTTATTCTTTTCACTAACACCTGACTAGTTCATAATGACATCTCAATATTTTTATAGCATGTGTGGATATTTTTAGAGAGATTCGTATTTATATCTATGGAAAATGATAACAAAAACACCAAGTATGAATCAAATCTCATGAAAATTACCTACAAATTTGTTTATTTTAATAGTTTACCATAAAATAAGTACACATATTTTGTTATATGGATTCAAGAATCCATATTTTAATAAAAATTTCAATCTATCCACCCACCATGATTTATTTTTCTATGATTTAGTTTTGTATGTGGTGTCTGAGGGATAATGTTTCATTTAAAATTAGTATTTTATATTTGATTCACTAAATTATGTATACCCATCTCTCATTTTAATTCCAATGGTCCAGTTAGAACACAAATATCCTTCTGATTTTCCTAGAATAAGAAAATTTAATATAATGATCAATAATATATAGTGATCTATATATTTTTTCCAACAATAAGAGAAATAAATATAGTAAATCAGAATGTAATGTCTAGATTTGTCACCACATGAGGATATCATAATGATCTAGGTATATTTCACTATGAATGAGTGAAATATATATAAGAATTTTTAATTTGATAGATAGATCATCCACTAGATAGATTTCATGTATACATCTATTCTTAGGTTGGATCTTGTCCTACCTCAGTCATACTCAGCCTACACTAAATACTTTATAAACTACCTGGAATATAGCCAACCCACCTAGGGCACCCAACGACCTTCTT
This sequence comes from Viscum album, assembly GCA_963277665.1. Taxonomy (NCBI): domain Eukaryota; kingdom Viridiplantae; phylum Streptophyta; class Magnoliopsida; order Santalales; family Viscaceae; genus Viscum; species Viscum album. Next base: position 315,804,522 of record OY728147.1, read on the forward strand.
GAGTCGTGCTTGGCTTGTTCAAGTCTTACTAGGATTTCTTGGGATTCCCAGAAGCCTTATCTAGACATCTGATGGTATACTTGGGTATTGCTCATCCTATAAGAGGTTCCAAATGATTTGATCAACCCATTAGTGGCATGCCTAAGGTGATTAATTGCTTTCTCAGGTCTCAGACAACCCCACCTATTACAAGATCTGACCGATCTATAAAATTCCCTTTTAATTTAAATTTAATTATTAATATTTAATTTTTTATGTACACATGTATGTTTTAATTAAAATTAATAAAAAATAAAATAAAATAAAATAATTTATTTTAGAATTATTAAATAGGTATATCAAGGACCATGAGTGGATAAGTTTAAAAAATTTAAATTATTAATTAAAATTTAAATTATTTAATGAGATAAGTGAGATATTTTTTACCAGTTACTTTATTCATTGTATGGCAAGTGATTATCAACTGCAAACAGACATGTGTGTATTTTTTTTATTTATTTATAAAATTTTAATTATTATATAGATTATTTTTTAAATAAAATTATTTAGTTAAATAATGATCATATGTGTATGATACATCCCTCGTTTATAATGTCTAGATTTTATTATCCATTATTAATGTATGAAACGCCTTTCATATCCCCCCTCACTTGTGTCTAAGTAACATTGTAATAGGAGGAGATCCCATGAGGAGATGGTTTGTGTGAAAATTAAAATAAAAATTCAACAATGAATGGTCTATAAGGATGATGAATACTACCGCTCAAGTCTAGAAAGACTCATGGAGTCACACCCACAGGGTCTAGGTTATGGGTTTTTAATGATCTATTAACACTTAATCAATGTAGTGTAAATAATAAGAAACTAAAATTCCAATGATCCATCTGGCATGAAATTGAAACCATGTTATATATAAAATAAATAAATGTTTTGTACCTTACACTATATAATCCTTTTTACTACCTTTGATCAATATTCTTGATAAATATCCCTTAGAGGTAGCTAAAGGACTCCATCCTTTATGGAGTATCCATGGGCTGATTTGAATCACCCATTTTATGTGTGTGATTCTCCTAAAGACCCATGGAATTCTAGTTCCTCTCAAAGTAAAGGGTGAAAGATAGAGATATTTTAGGAAGTGAGAGAACTATGCATAGATTTATCAAGTATCAATCAAACATCTAAATGTGTATTTCATCTTTACATAGGTCTTTTGGATCTTCCCTAGACCTTTCATGAATTTCCTCATAATTTACATAACATATGAGTAAATTTAATGTGTCTATAATGTCCGTTAACTTAGAATGGTTCATTCTTCCAAAAATTTCCTTGAGTGAAACATTTAGACACAAATGATAGTATTGAATGGAAGTTTCATAATTGATAACACATTTCATTCAGTTACCAAATAAAACATATAATGAAAAATGATTCATGCACTATTATCCATTGTATTGTAATATAGACAAATCATATTCTATAATTGGCATAAGGAAGTGTCAAAATATCTTATAGCCTTCCTTAAGATAACCTATAACGAGGTATGTGATATACCTTGAAAAAATGAATGTCTTACCATATGATATGTATGTATCATACACTATGATATCAGGTTTTAGGAAATATCTCTATCAATATCCCACTTGCATTAAAACAACATAGACTTAGTGTCGTTTCACTTTATATATTATCATGTACAAAAACATATGAATCTGTATCCAAAAAACATTTGGATATATTCGAAAAAAATTGTAAAATTATCATAAAGTTCATTTTTTATCACATAATATACAATACCATGTGAACACCCATCCAAAAAATCTTTTTAATAAACTCAAAATCACGTTAAGAGTAGTAATCAGATTCAAAATCAACCCTCATTCAGTCAACCACAAAGTGTAACCCCATGTTCCTTTATAGATTTGAAAAATATATTAATTCCTGAATCTTTATATGTAATAAAAGAGAAACCACTAGAAAATAATTACTGCTACTAAAGTTACAAAGGGATCTAGTGTGATATCTATAAAACACATATATCTCTATACCTATGTCATGAGATTAATCATATATAAGAATGAATTTTTATATAATCCTTTTTTAAAAAACATCAGTAACCATAGTACATGAAGTATCTCAATCCCATATATCTACTCATACATTCATGATTCTCCACATATAGACTGAACAAGTCAATGAATAAACATTACATTTAATCTTTTAGAAAATCACATCTCATATCCCTCATTTGATATATAATCACATTAGATGTATTATATAGGTATGATAATACACTTACTCATTCTATCTAAAATGAGGGCCCATATTTCATACTCATCGTAAGATAGGAAAAATTCCATCTTTATTAACCTCCAACCGATGAAATGATAGAAACATTCCCAACCACCCCCTGATTTGCTAAACCTCTAGGCTTGTATACAAAAGGTATCAATGTATATAGGTTATCATGTCAACTTTCATGCCAACATCAGGTATTAGGGAAATCCAAATATAAACCATGAACCTATAGTATACCAATAACAAAGTATATAACACTCCATGTGGTATGCTTTGTTAGTCATTCAACAAACAAACCCATTTTTCACCTCATGAGAATATTTTATATCCCAATACATGAATATTATTCACACTTAACTTAAAATTTCATCACAAACTACAATAATACATGATGAAAAGAGGTTAGGGATGACTTTGAGTCATACAATGAGTGATAAATTACTATTTCAGTTCATAAGAAATTTGAAACCAACATGAAAAAAATAATCTTAAGATTTCCTTTTTCTTATAACATGATACATTTTATATTATTTGAATATTTTAAGAATAATAAAAATTAACAATCATAATAAAATTTATAACTATTTCATATATGATTGAAAGACATATTAGCCTTATGTTTACTACAATTTTATGTTTTTGTTAAACTTGTTACATCTCTATGTAATTATTTTCATACCTCTTAGTGACCATCTCATAAAAACCTCCCATTAAACTATTTAGTGAGTAAAATATATGGAGAAATTAATTATGAATAATAGTGAGAATTATAAATCATATTCCAAATATTGAAATCTTTGAACAGACTATTCAAGATCCTTAACTTTACAACATTTAATTTTATGATGCTAATTACTTTCATTATCTACTTAAAAATATTCCTAATTCCATCATCATTATCATTATTTAACCAATTCCTTTAGAAAAATTCCTTGAAATATTTTGGCATCTAATGTGACTATTTACATTAATCTTCTACCAGAATACCTTAGATATTTTAGGATATTCAATTACATTCAGTTTGAACCTTGACTAAAATAATCCTTTATTTATTAATTTTTAGACTTCATTAAGTCAAAATATTATCCCACTTACCTATTAACACTCTATTATTTTAGGAATATAATTCTAAGATACACAAACTTTTATGTTAGGAAATAAAACTTATTTTATTTAGTGGTAATATTTAACAAATAAGTTATTTTTTATTATAGTGTTCTATGTGTTATAATAAATCTCTAAAGAAAAATACTATTTAAAAAATATATAAATACCACTAATATTGGGACTAAATCCCTCATGTTTTAATAAAAATCTAGAAAAATACTTTTATCCTAGATAAAACAATTTAATCCTTATCTTATTCTTAGAATATGTTATAGAACCTAATGAACCGTAAACCATGTGAATTGAATCCATCGTCAAATATTATTTATAATAAATCTAGGTTAATAAACAATTTTTATTATCATATAAGAGAAATGGGATAAAGATACATATCCTTTATTTAGATCCATTTAATCTTGATATATTTTTTTGTATCTGATATATGATTAAACAACTATTTGCTTCATCACTTGAAGTAAAACTATAAGATTTATCAATTATTACCTTTATCATGGACTCTTATATATTTACCATACTTATAAAACATACAGTAGGTACCATAAACACTTTAAAATCAAATAATTGATTTTTATAACGCTATTATCTTACATGGTAATTCCATGGAGTTTCTCAAAATCCTTCAATTATACTGGAAATATTTTTCCTATGTAAGTATATCCCTCCATTACAAACACTTTAAGTTTTAATGACCTTGGTTGGGTACTTGAAGAAACTTTATTGGACTTTATAACTAACTTTTATTCTTCTGGTTTAATCATTTAACCATTTAAATAATTAATAGAATAATAAAGCCTGGATATCTCATTAATAATTCATATATACTCAACAAATTGACAATATTAGATATAATTTTATTGAAGTTGATTAACATTGAAATGACATTACCCCTGATCATCGCATAATGAATTACATAACCAAAATAATCCTTAAGGAAACTTCCAGCCTCACTAAGTTGTTAACATATCAAATTTTATTGAACATATGAGTGGAGACTAAAGTTCATTGGGATATATTAAATATAATACTTTTGAAAACTTTATTGAATCATTATTTTATTCTCATAGGCATCTGGATTCATTTTTTCAACAACTTCAACATTTGGTTACTTGGTAACGGTTTTCCATAACATATAGAACGCTCATATAGATTAAGGACAATTCTTAAATTTTACACCAATATAATAAGTTTAATAAATTAAGATTATATTTTTATTTCTTAATCTCAAATTTAAGTAGGATAATAAATTAAGATTCTTTTAGTTGATGAGTTTCTTGTTTTACATTTATTTAGTAATGAATTTTCTTAAATTATCTCCCTCTAAAATGATATCCCCTATTAAAATATATCATCTCCATTTGTGGGAAATGATACATATTTCACTAATTAATTATTCCACTTAAGTATTAATATCACCACTTGGTTATTTAGTTGTTTTATCAAAACAATAATTTCATATATAATTTATGTAAGGTTGATCAAAAAACTCTTTTCCCCATCTATCATATGGATAAACTCAATACTATACCTCTAGTATCCTTATTAAGGTTTTATTAGAAATGTGTAACCCAGAAAAAATAAAAAAAGTTAGACACCTAAATATTATGGTTACCTTGTTAATTTCCTATATTATATAAGATAATCTGGGGGCACACATCTTCATCATGAAACCACCTGTTTGGATGATCAATATCATGAAAAGTATTCACTTTAGAAGGAATATAACACTTTGTATTTTTTAAGGGGATTTAATCTCTCCATATAATCTCATGTTATTTTATTTTAATTTATTCATGACTCTAGGGATTTAGTTTTGGAATCTTGTTCCTGCAAGAAAATAAATATATTTAAACCATATTGATTTATAAATCTTTTCACAACTCATAGAATATGTTATTAAACCAAATTAAATTACAATTACATTTATACACATAAAAATTAATCTCAGGAATAAGTTATATGAAGACATTTCATGTAAAGGCTTAGACTTATTTGAAATTAACAATCCCTACAAGAGTAACCATGGAGTGACAGAAATCCAACCCCCACTTTTCTAGGAAAGGCATAAGCCTCCAATCTAGTGAGTAGTCTAGCCCAAAGTATCTCTACCAAAGGATACTTTACTTAAGAGAGACCTCAATTTAATCTTAATTCCAACACCTAATATATATAAACTATAATCAACCTTTAAATACATACTCATGACCTAATACAAGTCAAATTCAAGGTAAAAGAAAACTAAACTAATTATCATACCTATCATGTAACTACTTATATGCATATATGACAATTTTTAGAAATAGTTAAACACTTAAACTAAAGTGTTATTAAATTCATAATATAAAAATTTATATTCATTAATAATATAGGGAATAACATAAATAAATAAATAAATAATATATTTAAACATGAGATAAACTTTTATGAATAATTCATAAATCAAACAATTACAAACACTATAAAATTTATTCATTCATTATAGACATTCAATAATTGAATACATATAAACACTTATATTTATTTTCAATATCAACTCCTTTATATTATTCATTAAATGGACTTTTATTTTAAATATGATAACTAAAATATAAACATTCAATAAATATTATGTAATTAAATAGAATATTATATATGAAATATTTTTTAAATCTTTGTCATATCAATTATAAAAACTCATTTTTAAATGGTTTAAATTAAAACACACTTTTATATAGAAATAAAAATCAGATTTTTACATTGCTTAAATAATTTTTCAAATAAATCCCTTTTAATTTGAACCATTCAAATTAAATAATTATAAAAAATTAATAATTTAAATATAAACACTTAAAATTATTCCTTATTCCTTAATTTATAAACATTTATAAATTACCCTTATAGATTCTATATAAACTAGTTGTATCTAAATTGCAAATTAGGACATACAATTTTAAAATTTATTTAATATTATCATTTAATATTTATGGAAAATTTATTTAATAAACATTCTATAACCATTTAATTAATTAATTATAAAAATTTTCTAACTAAATAATTTATAATAATTTATTAATTAAATAAATATCCTAAAATAACTGTTTCCATGATTTATTAACTGTATAATTTAATTCATAATTAAAAAATAGAAAAATTCAATTTTTCTTGGATATCGAATCCTATAATATATATTATAGTGTAGATGAATCTTGGCCTATATCTATCATAATTTATAATAGATAATATTTGGATACAATATAACCTTTGTTTCAAATCATATGAAATTACTTATATCATATAGGTGATACAATGCTCTCTTTTAAAAGCACGTAACATCATTATCATCTTATACAATATCCCCAATCCTATGCTATGATACCAGCAAAAATCAAGGAATTAAAAGGAGTCATTGCCAATAATATTTCATATAATATGGTATAACTATATCAAAAATTACAATATCCAATATTGAATAGCTAATTTTTGTACAAAATTCTAATCATTATTAATGATATGGAATACGACATCCATGTGATACCATAACTTCTTTAGTTTTCAACATGATTAGATAATAAAATGATCAGGGAATTTATTTTATTCTATTGATAAGTTTCTAAAGATAAATTATTACTTAATCCATGCATCTAAATCAATATGAAACCCAAATTCCTAAGATCCACCAAGAATTGAACTAAACCCTTATTATATATAAAATAAAGATCATTTTTTGTACCTTACGCCATAGATTTCTCTACTAATAACTTGAGTCACTATTGTTGAGGAAGGTTTTCTATATGGGGTTAAAGGAATACCTATTCCATGGTGTATCCATGGGATTTTTTGAACCACCAATTATATGTTTTGGATTCAACTAAATGCCCACATCATGCTAGTGCCTCTCAAATAAAATTATGAAGGAGAAAGATATTTTGAAAAGGGAGAGAAGCTGAAAAAGATTATTCAAGTATCTCACAAATATATCAATGGATATTTCAACCTTATATTGGAATTTTGGATGATCTCCAATCCTTCCATGCATTAAATCATATGTTACATAATGTATGAGTAAATTCCATGTGGAGATAATTTTTGTAACCTATATCTAATTCATTTTTTCCAATGCTTCATCGTATAAGAGATTTAGTCACCAATGATAGCCTTGCATGAAATTTTCCCCAAGTGATAAAGCTTATCATTTTTCTAGGAAACTAATCATAGGATCAAAGTTAATAGTATAATACAATACAACAAATTGTGGTATAGCCACATCACATGTGCAACATGAGGGATCACTCCCACCATGTAACCACCACCAACCCATGATCTTATAACATGAATATCCTCCACCTCCAAGAGGATCCTTTCATTTACCATTATCTATCAAAAAAAGGTCTATATACACCCATTGGGTGTATATATTGTGTGATTATGACTTTCCTAGGATGATCCCACCAAGTATTCCATGATAAACCTTTTTAGATAAATCTAAGAATATTGAAATTAAAAAACATTTGAAAATTTTATTTTAACTTTTCAAAAGAAAAATAGCCATAACAAGTTTGATAATAGTTTAATATAAAATTAAATATCATGTAAACATTTAAAAAAGGCACCAAATAATAATCCCTAAAGTAGATAAGTTCAATCCACTTTAGGATCCTTTTTATTAGTGATCAAACCAATCATATAAATCAATATACAACAACATGTGAATTATTAGGTATATAAATTTCAAGTCATGGTAGTAACTTATATATTTTTTTGTATTGTTTTGGTTGGTGAGGTGCAATCCAGATCTATATAGAGTGTGTTAATGCCTAACAGTTCTTATCCTAGTCTTACTACCTAAGAACCTGAGTCACCATATGAAATCACCCTTTTTAATGAATTAAAATTTGATATTTTAAAATTATTTCCCATTAAAGAGGTAATTTTATCAAACACATAGCATACAACCTTCACTGTCATATATAAAAAATTTCCATAAATTTGTTCTAATTTCTAAATTCAAAAGAGAATAAATTAAATCAAATATGTCACATATAATTAGTCCTTAAGAATTATATAACATGATATAAAATAATTAAAATGCCTAATTAAATTAATGAAAAAATATACGGTTTTACAGAAAAGTAAACTAATGAAACCGCCTACCTCAATCAATTAAAATACTTTTTGATAGATTGAATCTATAAGAAACTAAGAAATAAGACCCTTATAAGGAAATATAAATACCTAGACACCAAAACCCATACCCTTAGAATCAGTTAACACAAAACCTAAGATAACATGGATATTTGGGAATAATAAAATAATGAAATAGGGGATAAGAGATCCAATCTTGGGAAAATATCCACCAACCAAGATATTTCTTGAAGAATCTAAGAAAAAACAATTAAAACTAATCCATAAGGGTGGAAGAGGATGGGAATGATGCATCTAATGGATTGCAGTTTGAATGGGTGAGAAATTAGTGGGGGAAAATAAAAATTAGTGGATTTAATTTGGAAAAAAATATTTTAAATGAACATAGAAAAGTTACATGGCTTGGCCAAATGGTTTACCAAATTGTGCACTAGCTATACAGATAGAGTTGGACACGCCTGTAGAAGCCACACGGTTTGTAAAACCATGAACCAACTATGTGTTAACCTCTAAAATGTGTTATATGTCCTTAATATCTATGTCACATTGTTTTAACTAACCTTGTGATATGTACAAATTCTACATTTTTTCAAAAAGTAAATAAAAGAACAATAAATAAAGAATAATAACAAAATAATAATAATGAAGTTAGTACCTAAAAAAGAAAACATGGGCATGATAAATCTCCCCACTATATCACTTTATACCCGATAAATTAAAATTGAAGATTTTTAATCAGAGAAAAGAGAATTTTGTTGATTCATTATAATGTATTCCTACTCTCGTGTCTCATTATAGTCACTCTTGTGTTTCCATAACACCTGAACCAAGGGAATGTATTTCCCATGAAGCACATTATCTTAGGATTTCAAAATTCAGATTAGACATTAAATCTTCAAGACATCCAAATCTAGTTCTATATCATCCTAATTCAATACATGGGAGGGATTAGAGGGGAACTTTTTAAATTTGAAATAATGGAAGACATCAGGGATTGATGTCAACTAAGGATGTAACACAAACTCATAATAAACATTCTTGATTCTTTCGATGAACTTCAGGGTCCCACATACCTTGGATTAATATTCCCCAGTCTCTCGAGATTTTGGTGCGCTAATCGAGGTGATACCATTAAAAACACTAAGACACTGACTAAAAACTCCAAAGGAAAGTATAGTCAATCTATATAAGACTTATGTTGACTCTGATCCATTACTAGTCATTTTAAAATAACCTATATCTTACTCATGATATCATAGATAATACTCAGTACCACTTGATAAGTCTCACCCACCATAGTATATTAGAATAGAGACCGACAAGGACTACCAAAAAATCATCAAAAGGATCCATTTTGACATATGAATGCTAACTTTTATTACAATAAAACTCAATTATTTTGTGGTGGGTATCCCATAATACTTCGAAATAAATGAAATAAGAACAGTGTACATCCTTCAAAATATAGATCTCCAACTTCATATGTCCATATATTTATAGATGGTAATATGTACTCTTATTCATATAGGATCTCATAAAATATTTAAGGACTTTCCAAAATCAATAGGTTAATTATGGATCCCGATCAAAAATTATAGAATAAAGAACCCCATGTAACCTCGTGATATCATATATGGACAATTTGCTAAGATCCTCCACCTTAGTGGTATCCATGAGTAGAATAAATGGGTTAATTTGGTTAATAAATCAATCATGAACAAAATATAATCATTTTATAAATGGTTATATGAGAATCCAATAATGAAATACATGGATATCCCAACTCATTTCCAAGTGGGTATAGAAAGAGGTTGAAGTAAACTAAAAGTCTTCTGGTATTCTTCTTTTACCCATGATAGGTGCAGCATCATGACATGAAATCTATTATGTCGCATCTCATACCTAGCCTCCAATATCATCACCTCATGTCAAAATAAATCTTGGTGGATCTTGGTGGACTTCTCATTGTGAGCGATGGAAATCATTCATCACCACTTTCATCATGGGTAAGGGAACACTTTTCATGTCCAAAAATAAATAATTCCCTTAAAATATAGAGACCAGTCACTTGTGGTCTATCTACCACTTTTGGAACCCTTAATATTATATCACTACTCATCTCTTGGTTTATTCTTATGAATTATCTCAAGAAATAAATGTGTTAATTGTATGGTGGTAAAAAACATATCCACCTTCTCTTTCAATACCTTCAAATGCATCTGAGTAAAGAGGCGCATATAGTTCCCTTCATTATTGGACTCATTTAAATATTTAGAAGTAAATTTCTTACTAAGAGAATTAGAAAACACATTCCATTTTCCCAGAATATAGGTGAGATCAAAATAAAATTCTGGACGTTATTCCACCCATCACCTCTTCCTGATATTTAGATCATTCTCAAAAAAGATATAGCTCGAATTTCATGATGAGAATACAATGTGAATATCTAGCTGAAAATATAGTTTCCCCAAAATGTAAAATAATGAACAACTTCCACTATATAAAGTTCATGGGATGTTTAATTCTTTTCATGTGTCCAAAGTTAACGATAAACACAAGCATCCATATGATCACGCTACATAAGCATGAAACCCAAACCCATACCTAGTATATCACAACAGAAAAAAAATTCCTATATGGATTTAGGTATAATTATAATTGGAATGGTTTTAAACCATAACATTAACTCATTGAATTATATTTTAAATTTTTTTCCCATAGGAACTTTACTCCTTTCTGAGTAAGAGCAGTCAAATTCCATGCATGATAGGAGAGATACTTCAAAAATGATTGGTAAGAATCCACTATGGGAAAGAAAATTCATATCTCAAAGGAATTATCTGGTTCTTCCCAAGAAATGATAGCTCTTACCATTTTAGGATCAATTAAAATTCCTTTTTCTCAAACCACATGTCCCATGAAATTGAATTCTTAGATCCATAATTTTCACTTAGATTATTTTGTATAAATAAATTAATCATGAAGAGTTTCTAAAATGATCCTTGTGCTCTTATTTGAGTCTATAATAAACCAAAATATCATCTATGAATACTATGATAAATTTTTCAATGTTTCAATGAAATATTATTTTTATAAACTCCATAAAAACTATTGGATCATTGGTTAAACCAGATAGAATCACTAGATATTCAAAGTGACCATACCTTCTTCTGAAAGAAGTATTAGGAATATTAGAGTCCTTTACTCTAAGTTAGTGATTACCAAGTTGAAGTTCAATATTTGAGAACCAACTTGCCCTTTTAATTGTCAAATATTTAATCAATATAGGGAAAGGGATAATTATTATTAATGGTCAAATAGTTAAGATTTCTATAATTAGTGAATAGACATAGATTTTTAACTGATTTCTTAGAAAACACTACCACAAAACAAGGTAAGGGAAGTGATTCCCTTTATCAGTGCTAAGTAGAAAGCACTAATAAAGAGGAAGGCCTTTATCAGCGCTAGCTAAAAGCACTAATAAATTTTCCCTTTATCAGTGTTATTATTAGTGCTGATATAAGTTTTTATTGTTAATTTATATAAAATTATTATATTTATATTGAAAAATAATTTTTATTTGTATAAATTAAATAAAAATCAAATGTTTATAATTAATATATATTTTTTTAATAATTAAAATATATATATATAATGTTTTAATTGAAAAAATCATTTCTATGATTATAATTAAATATATATATACATATATAATTAATTAAATAATTATAATATTATAATAAATTGCATTAAATGATAAATATATTTATTATATTTATTATATTTATTAGAGATTTATTATATTTATTAGATTTATTAGATTTATTGGATTAATTCATTGTATTTATTATATTTTTTATATTTAATATATTTATTATATTTATTTTATTTATAAATATAAAATACTTTTTAATATATATATATATTTATTTATTTATAATTAAAATTAATGAATATATATGAGTTTTATAATGAATTTGGTCAATGAATATATTGATCATGTGTATATGTTATGTATTATATGCATGAATGTCCATTTATACATTACATCCCATTTTCCATTGATGTGGTATATTGATTAATTCATAATATTACCCATATGAACTATATATGTTCTAAAAATACACTTATAAAATTACATTAAATATATTTAAATAATAAATATATTATATTATATTTTTAATGAAATATATAAATACTTTTCAAATACATTTGTAATTATAATTTTATTAATATATATAAATTAATAATTATATACCAATATTTATAAATATATACTATTTATAGTTATAATTATTAATAAATAAATATATATTTGTCATATATATAATTTTAAATAAATATATAAGAATATAAATATATTATTAAAATTATACCTTTATAAATGCTTTTTTAGCACTGATAAATGATTATATTTATCAGCGCTTAGAAAGCGCTGATAAATTGGTATTTTATCAGTACTTTTAACTAGCACTGATAAAGGTTCTAGCAGTTTTTATAAAATAACCATAACAGGCTCCTCCTCTGTCGCACCCTTTCAAGCATTTGCAGAAGCTGAACCCTGTGTCATCGACCCCTCTTCTGCCATGACTCCTCCTCCTCCTCCTCTATCGTCTCTACCTTTCCATCCTCCTCCGCCATGACCATCCTCCTCCTCCGTCGCCGCCGCTACCTTCTCCTCTGCCGCTGCCGCGACCCCTACTCTACTGCGACCCTTCTCCTCCTACTCCACCGTCGTTGCCTCCTCCTCCTCCTCCTCCTCATCCTCCTCTGGTCTTCGACCCATCCTTCTCTGCCACCACCGCCTCCTCCACCTCCACCTTTTTATCCTCCTCTTCCTTGTGTGATCCCCCTATCTATGTGACCTTCTCCGGCGTGCCCTCCCCATTCGATGACCATCCCGACATCCACCTCTACAGCACACAGATTCTCCCCAGTAAGTCGATTATGTAATGAATTTTTACTCTTGTGCATTAGAAAGGCATTCAGTGTGAAGAGCTAGTCTTTGGATCACCGTGAAAGCACTGGATACAGGTGCACATGTGTTTTTTATGAAATCTGGATGCATTTTATAATCCCATAGGTTGTTTTTTCTTGGTGATGAAAAGTCTGAGAGGATATTTTGAGCTGGAGATAGATGACCCGGTCTTGGAAGGATTCTATTGGTTGCACTCTGGTTCTTAAGTGATAGCATAATGAGTAGTTTAATTGGGTCAGTGTTTGACTATGGAATAACATAAGGGGTCAATGTATCTATGGAGTTTATAAATTTGGGAGTGAAGGAAAAGACTGACATTGTACTTTAATTATCATGTGTGGTTGGGTAAATTTCATTTTATGTGTCACTAGGTGTGTCATTAAAAACATGAAAATGGATTTTGGTAAGAACTTTTATAGGTGGGAGGCACCATGGATCGAAATTGTCTTTCATGAGTTTAGTATTATGGTGGACAGTGACTTAGACCAGGTGGTTGACTAAACATTGACATAATATTTTCTCAAGACGAGAAAGCTTAAGTAAGTACCATCTCATCATCTCAGTGATCGTTATGAGATTTGGCTCAGGATCAGTTGTCATTATGTCTTCTATTGGGTGCTACGATTTGAAATCATGTTGGGAGTTCAGGAATAGAATGCATTTGTTTGACTCCAAATAGATAACTGATAGTGGTGGTAAAATAGTATTACCACTATGAGATATCGAGTATGATAAGAATAGTGGTGGAGAGTTTGCAATGCCTCATCTAAATTAGTATTTGATTTTTCAGGAGGAGATGGAATTTTTTCCAATTAGTGGACAAAACATTTTTAAAAATGAGGGTTGGATATAGAACCTGGAAGTTGGGACATCTTAAAATACTTTTTTTATATATTTTGAGGCTCGAGATGTGTCTTAGGTTCTTAAACAAGTCACAAAAGATTTTGGAGTTGGAATTTTGGTTTTGGGGGTAGCAGCCTAGGGAGCATGCTTTGCATATGATTAGTGATAACCATGCACCACAATAGTGAAGATTTGTTTACATAGACACATACTTTGTTTAAATCATTTGAGGGGTCTTAGAAAACTATAAAAAAATTAATTAATAAATTTTATAGGTATTTATCATGGTTTGAATGTTGTTTGTTAAACCATGTGCATTAACCATGTGAAATGGTGTGTCCTGGACAATGAAGACTGCATAGTTTAAACATAGATTTGAAAACTATATATACAAACCATTAACCCCTTTAAAAAGTGAAGTTTTACAAAAAAATCCCCTCCGAACCATTTATGTTTTACTGGATTTTCCCCTTTTCTTGTACAGAACCCCTCTACGCTATGCCACCCTCCCCCTCCTCTCCTATTTGGTAGTTCTCCCTCACCCAAAGTATGTTTCATATTTCATCACTTGTATTGGAGAGACTAGGATAATTTTAACTCTATTATTCCTACTATTTTAGTTTTATTTCATTTTCATACAGTGTTCCACTTGGTTAAGATAATATTCCCTATTTTTTACATTTTTTTGTTTCTCATTTTTACCCATTTTAGGATGAAATGGAGGATGATATTTGGTGTGTGAGATCTTAGAGGTTATGGTGTAGTGATTAAAAATGAATAATATTTCCTTTACCCTTGATTATATGATCTCATTGTTGACCGTGCACATGGATTATTGATGTGTTTTTACCAGGAACTATTGTGGTGTGGCCTTCTCCTTTGTGTCATATTTCTTTCTCATTTGGGACCCATTGTGGCATGGCCCTATGTGTTATGATGTGATGCATGTTTTCCTAGATTGTATATGTGTTGTGTTTTGATTCATTTCTTGTTCTCCCTTATATTTAGTTCCTTTCTGATTAAGTCCATAAATATATCCACATCATTCAGCCCGTCCCCCCAATCTTATCATTTACACATTCCACATCACTTATGACTATATGATGAATGAAACCAAAACTATTAATATTCAATGACAATTTTAAGATATTTACTATATATTTTTTCATAGGTTATGAATTCATCATTTAAGTTTTAATAAATTATTATTTTCTAATGTCTACTTCATACACTAGGTTCAACAAACATTACTACCATACAAATGAGGAAAACCTTAGGAGTGACTTCTCTAATGTCCAATATTTAAAAGATTTATCAGATATGATACAATTAGGACCCACCCCTATAGGAAATCCAATGGAGTTGGGAATAAACTAGTGTATGACCCCCCCCCCAAATCCTATATTTAAATGGACATAGGTCAGTTACAATTGGAAATGTAATGATACGACCCAGGCTGGTGTCATAACCAACAACTGACCTGACTTTCCACTAACCTAAGAGGTGTTCATGATACCTACGGTATAGAAATGATCCCTTAGAAAAAAATATACAATTTATGTGTAATATTTTACCCCTAAATTAGATTAAATTAAAAATGATCTTTTTTCTGAAACCCAGACATGTCCCAATCATAAGTTGAACATCTAGGAAAATAGTAGATATGGAAAAAATAAATAAACAGGAAGCAGATATCATAAATGGAAAATAAAATCCCACTATAGACCAATAAAATTTTTTAACTAGATGTGTCCTATTCCTAAATCTCATTGGACCTATTTTGGATTGGTATAACATATGAGTTCTCATTTTATGTTTTCTTTTCATTTGGAAATCTCCTCTGTCACGCGCCTCTCCTCTATCATGAATACACCTCTACCACGCACTGAATGAAACCTTTGCTATGAGTTGTCTTTTCTTAATCATCATTTTCCTCTTGTTTACATGTTATTAAAATTTGATATTGATGGTTATGTTGTGAAATGTAAGGGGTAAACGCCCTGCTGAAAATTGTGGTCGTTGGTGGTCCCTGTTTACGCACTAAATGAATTGCATGTTGGTTGGTTCCTGTTTAACATTTGAATATAAAAATTGGTAATTATGTACACTTGGATAATGAACGAATGCCTAGGATGATAAAACTTATGTGAGAACCCCTAAATTAACAAATGGAATTGAATAAGGGATGCTTTGTAAATTCTGAAATTGTGTTTGTTTAGTTTGTATGATGTTGTGAGTGTGAGAACGGTTGTGCGTTTGTATAGTATTGCAGTGGTTGGAATGATTTATATTCAATTTTTTTCATGTTTTAGTTCCTCCACCATTGAATATCAATCCAAACCTTTCCCATTTCAATGGAACCACCACTTTGTTACTAGTGTAATTCTACTGAATCATAGAAAACCACTTCACCAGAGGACTCTATGTGAAACTTTATGGACACCCTAGTCAAATAACCATAAAAAACATGTAATCAATCCTTCCACCCACAATAAATCTATTGAAAATCATACCATATATTAGTTTAGTACCACAATTATTGACTTGAGACATTATGTTTCTAGAGAAACACAAAAAAAACAGGTTTACAACAATGCATATAGATCACATGTGGGATACTAAAACATTCTAGTGAAAGAGCTTCTCATATCTAGTTCCATTGATCAGGTGGTTGGGAATATGGGTGTGATCAACTTTGGTCCTGAGTAATGCATTGAGAGGTAAGGGTATTGTTTACCATAGCTAGTTCCATTGATTATAGATGGATGATGACCCTAGTTGAACATCTTCTGTGTAATTATTTTGTTAAATACTAATATTACAGATTCAAATAGGATGAATATGAATAAAGAATGTTTGAATGAAAATTAATTGACAAAAGAGTATGAAGATGGAATGAAAGGGTTTATCAAGTTTTCAAAAGATCATGCATATAACCCTTCTCAAATCCTTTTTCCAAGTTTACGCTATTGTTATTCAAGAAAAAATTTTCCCGTGGAGTTGAAAAAACACCTGATCTGTCATAGAATATATTGAAGTTATACATGTTGGAATAAACACAAGGAAAAAATAATGTAGGTAGTGGTTGGGATAGCACTGCATTTTATGGATCATCTGATATGATTACAAGCATAAAAAATGAAGATGATTGTATGGAGGATGTGATTAAAGATGTAAATGATGATGAAGATCGTATTTATAAAATGAAAATGATGGTTGAAGATGAACTTCATGATTTCCCAAATTTGTTTGATAAGTTAAAGAGTTGTTCAAAGATGCCATTGTATACTGGTTACACTAAATATACAGCATTTTCAGCTGTACTGAAGCTGTATAATTTGAAAGTAGTCAACAAGTGGAGTGATTCCAGTTTTACGGAACTACTTTCTCTCTTGAATGACATGATCCCAAGAAGATAATGAGCTCCTTATATGAACATAATACACCAAACGAATGCTACACTCGATGAGTATGATCTATTAAAGAATGCATGCCTTTCTAAATAATTTTATATTGTTTCTCAAGGACCACAAATCACTTAAATAATACCCAAAGTGTGGTTCTTCTCGATACAAGAAAGATGAATCCAGTCCTACGAAAGTTGTATGGTACTTTCCAATCATTCCAGGGTTTATGAGCCTATATGGAAGTGAGGAGACTGCAGGAAAATTGACATGGTATGCAGATACAAGAATTAAAGATGGGAAACTATGTCACTCAGAAGACTCTCTTCAGTAGAAAAGAATTGATCATGAGTATCCTGAATTTTGAAATGATCTAAGATACCTTTTTCATGAGTTATCTATAGATGGAGTGAATCCTTATGGTTTTAAAAGTAGCAGTCATAGTACATGTCCAGTTATGTTGGTAAATTATAACTTACCACCGTGGTTATGCGTGAAATAAAAATAAATCATGTTTTCTATGCTTATATCGGGACCAAAACAACCAGGTAATGACATTGATGTTTATTTGGCTCCATTGATCGAATATTTGAAATTATTGTGGGATTCAGGTGTTACGTTGTTTTATGCTTATAAAAATAAATATTTCACTTTGAGAGAAATGTTGTACGGGATGATAAATGACTTAACTAATTATGGAAATTTGTTAAGATATATCATTAAAGGAAATCAAGGGTGTCCCATTTGAAAAAAAAAAGTACACAGTCAATTAGGTTGAAACATTCATTGAAAATCGTGTTTCTAGGACATCACAGATTTCTACCCTGACGGCATAAGTAACGATCTTGGATGCCATCATTCGATGGAAGTTCAGAAGAATGTATGGAACCGTCTCCACTAACAGGTGATCAATTTTTTGAGAAAGTAAAATATGTGGACACTACTTTTGGTAAATTGTTTTCGATAAATCTTACAAAAATAGGTTGGAAAAAGAGATCATTTTTTTAATTACCATACTGGAATTTTTTGTATGTGAGACATTTTCTTGGTGTTATTCGTATTGAAAAAAATGTATGTGATAGTGTCGTTGGCACGTTGATAAATGCACCTGGAAAAACAAAGGAGGAAAGTAAGTCTACGTTGGACATGGTTGATATGGGAATACGATAAGAGTTGGCACCAGTGAAGGGTGAAAACGTACATTTCTTCCTCCAGCTGTTTACACTCTTTCCAGGAAGGAGTGATATCAGTTTTGAAACTTCTTGAATGACGTAAAGGTTCCAGAGTGGTATTCATCAAATATCAAGAACATTGTGTCAATGAGCAATTTAAAGTTAAAGGGTCTGAAATCACATGACTTCCATGTTTTGATGAAAGATCTAATTCCTATAGATTTACATTTCATTTTTCCCAAGAATTTCCACCACACATTAACAAAGATCTATTTCTTCTTCAAAGCTATATGCAGCAAAGTTATAGACCCGAAAAAATTTCCAACTATGGAAAGAGAAATTATCGTCATATTATGTGAATTGGAAATGTTCTTCCTGCTAAAATTATTTGATATGATGGTTCATTTTATGGTTCAATTGGTGATAGATATTCAACTATATAGTCCTATACATTATAGATGGATGTACCCCATTGAACTATATATAATATTTTGAAATGTTATGTCAAAAATAAAAGTCGGCCAGAGGGTTGTATTGTGGATAGATATATTGTTGAGGAAGCCGTTGAATTCTATATCTAATACCTTTCTGGTGTGGAAAACATTAGCCTACTACAATCTCATCACACTGGGCAGCTTGAGGGTGAAGGATTTTATGGAAGAGAGGTTGTCACAATAAATATTACATATCAGGAGTAGACCCACCTTTAAGTTTTTCATAACAGTTTTGATATTGAACCATACGTTCAATCCCACAAGGAAATACTTAGGCATTTGAATCCATATAGGGGTGAAAAAATGGACATCAGATACACATAATCGATAGTTTATGTGATGGTTTCAGGACCATATTTTTAAGAAGTTAGATGAAAATCCGGACTCAATTTCAGAATGACTTCGATGGTTATCCAGAGGACCAAGTATAAGGCCCCGACCTTAAACCTTCTTAATATTGAATTAAATTAACAATTCACATTAACGGTCTTTTCAAGGTTTAGAGTTTTAGAGAATTAGGACATAACTATTATATCTCAAAAGATTACAAAGTAGAAACTTCTACTAAGTTTCCATAAAATAAAAACTCTTAAAAGGAAACATGTCTAGTTTAATGTTTTAGATAGCATGACTTTCCCTTGATCCCATCCTTGACCCTATTTCACATTAATTCCTATGAAAAACATTTCAAAAAAACTTGGTGTGAGCATAAAAAGCTCAGTAAGGGATACAAAATGAATGAAAACTGTTAGTTTTTCAAAACATCAAGTAAACCATGTATACTTTATCAAAGTAATACTTTTCACCTTTATGAATTAGTAAAAACTCTTCAATGAATAAAAGATCATTACTTACCCTTTTTTAACCCAAATATTACCATAAAACCCATATAAAGATCACATAACATATAAAGGTAACTTGGGACATAAACATACTTAAATGGAATAACCATACGGTCGACTTCCACACATATCACTTAATGGAATAGCCATACGGACGACTTCCATACCCAATGCATTGGAGGTTATAACTTAACCACCCATCCTGGTATTCACGGTACCACCCGTCATATGGTTTATCACATAACCACCCATCAAATGTCCAAGTACCATTATAAAATCATAAGACATAAAACAAATATAATTAAAAGAAAACATTTCCACACTTTGATCAAAATATATCACTTAAATATATTGACATAAAAAATCCATTATAAAAAACCCTTTTCAATACCAAAATACATAAAACAGTATATGTTATTTATTTAATTTTAAAAAAACATTACGTCTTGTTCAGGATGGCAAAGACCAAATAATACTCACAGCGGCGGAAAGGGTTCGTTGTCACCGCGTACGTTAAAATAAACATTCCTTTTTGTTGTTTAGTAAAACGCTTTATAGAAAAAGATTCCTTTTGTATAAAAGTAAAAGTCAAAGGGTTTTATACACCGTATAAAAGAAAGTTGTGTATAAAACAAAATATGCCTCAATGAAAGGAGATTGTGACGAAGTCCCTTACCTCGGGTCGGACTTGACTCGATCGTTCTTTAACGTCCTGAATAATAAACTTGAGTTAATTTATACTTTCTTAAGAACCTTTTTCAAGTTAATTATTACTTTTATATCACTTATTACCATGTTATAAACATTATGTAATCATTTAAGTTAATAATTCTTGTTTTTTCGATATTTGGTTCTTAAGTCGAAAGTGGGCTTCTTACAATTGCATGTTGTTTGTGTGGTCAAAGGTTCATTATATCCAGAATGATATTGATGATTTGGATATCATATATATCATATATATCCAGAATATACATTTATTTATAATATTACATAATCATTTAGAGGTAATAAATGAAATGCATCGTTCATGGAGACGGTAAGCCGTACGTACGCATGAACGCTACTTTCATTTCTATGTCATAACAATGGAATTAAAACTAAATGATAGATATGTATATTTTAATTCCAGAATTATATTAATCATTTAGATTTAACATAAATCATATATATCCATTATATATATGTACTTATAATAGTACATTACATTTGGGGATAAGAAATGAAATGCACCGTTCATTGAGACGGTAAGCCGTACGTACGCATGAACGCTACATTCATTTCTATCTCATACTTTAATGGAAGGAAATAATAATTATATAAAGGTATATTATAATTCCAGTATTAAATCATATATAATAACTTTAAATCCATCCTTTATACATCCCATATATGGCATTAACGAATCAAATCACTTTGAGGGGGCGGTAATCCGCACTTCCAAAAATGAAGATATCGCGTATACCCATAATGGAAGACATAAAGGTATACCACAAATGAAAAATAAAGAAGCATAAGGAAAACATAAAAATAATATATATCATATATAAATAGAGTGACATATTAATGGCCACCTTTGAAGGTGTTATATGAGTGTTGAACAATCATCGTTTCGAGAGGCGGAAATTCACCATCCACAGAAACAGTATCTTCGTTAACCATTAGATGAAGGTGTGTGTAAGTGTAGCTCGAATCCTTCTTATAAAAACATCCTACTATATTTAGTATACTGTTGTTGTTATAAAAGAAATAAATAAAAAGACTTTAGGGGGTTGGAGAAGCAAAATAAATCCAAATAACACAAGAGAAAACACTACCTTTGAAACGGGTAACTCTTTTTGATTTGAGCTCAAAGGCTTCCTTGGGAAGACTTCTGCCCAAAGTGAGGATTAAAGGAGTAATAGAGGGATTTGGAGAGACAAAATTGGTATGTTTTGGCCTAGCCAAATGCTTTTTAAGTGTGGGTAAGTAGGTAGAGGTGGGGGCCTTTTATAAGAGGAGAGGAGGGGCTCTCTTGGAAAGTAAAGAAATGTTACTTTATTTTAAAACGATTTTCGGATTTAAAAGGTCCCACGTTGATATAATTCTAGTATAAAGTGATAAGGGTTAGAAATATACCCATACAATAGGTTTTGTACAAGTTTAGGTCTTATATTTTACATTATCTTTTCATTTTATTTAAATCGTTAAATAATGAGGTAATCGCTGCATCATCATGGTGTCATAAATAATTTAATTTATTTAATGTCTAAAAATTATAAAAAAAATATCATTATGTAGGAAATATTTTTATATTTATAATGAATATTTATAGTCAAAAAATATGACTTGTGTAACCCCATTTAAAAATTGTTTTAGTAAAACAACTCATGTTTGTGACATTTTTATTTTAACTTTAAATAAAACTATATTAATGTCATTTTCCTACCAAAGTGGCTCCATGGGGTCCCAAAGTTGACCCATGGATTGTATTGGTCGGCCATGACATATCCAATAAGGGTAGGACATGTGTCAAGTTCATTTCATAGTATTAAAACATTATTTTTACCTTAAACTGGACTAATTACCTCTAATCGCGATTAAAAACTTAAAAGTTACTATTCACCAAAAAATTATTTTAATCCCATTGAACCACATTTTACTTCTTAATGACAACCATGTATGTTGGATTTTTGAAAATAAAAACACAGAGGTGTTAAAATTTCATTTAAATGAAAAATCAGTTTTTTTTAAGTACCACTTAGTGGTTTCACTATTCATCAAAAATTGAAGTTTTTCAGAAAAATAACAAAACTTCACCCTAAGATATATTTGATATTCTGAATTTAAAAATGAATTCTATTTTAAAAAATTCAAAACATATAAGTTGCATTAATTAATTTAATAATTAATTCCCGCTGTCAGAGCAAATAGCGTGTTTTTATGAAACAATAAGTATCAAAAGATTAACACTAGTTTAAGTCCAATTTGAAAGTGAAATTAATTCCAACGACCACTATTGGATTAAATGGTAAAAATATATTCTAATTTCACTATAAAACCAATTAAAAAGATAATCTAATCATATAAATAAATTAGATTAAAAATAGGTTTTGAATTAAAATACAACATTTTTCACTATTCATTAAAAAATGAACTTTATCGGAAAAATACCAAAAATTTACGCAAAGTAAATTTTGATGTCCCGATTATAAAGAATATTTTTATTTGGTCCAATCGAATGTATAAGAGTGACCAAAACTATATTTAAAGAAGTTTTTCCATGAAAAGGCGACAAGTCGACCATTAGTGAATATTAGAGTATCTATGCCTAAAATTGAATTCTTTTCTTATTTTAAGCCTTTATATTTTATTGGAAAAATGTAAAAACATTTAACAAACAAATATAATCATATTTTAGTTATTTCTATTCATTCCCGGCAATACAATGGCTACGTGTTAACTACCATTTAAAATAATATTATTTATTACTAGTTGTGCAACGTAAGATTTCAAAGAATCTATTTGTTGCGTATCGAGTACGCTATCGAACATAGAAACCCCTTTAAAGTAAAATTAATATTTAATTTGCAAATATTAATAAATATGAAAATGTTTTATTCTTTATTTACCCTAGATGTTACATCCTTTCCCCGTTTTGGGAATTGCGTCCTCACAATTTTATTCACTTATCAAAATAAGTGGGGGTATTTATCCCTCATAGCATTTTTAGATTCCCATGTTGTCTCTTCAACCATATGGTTTTTCCACAAAACCTTTACCTGGTGAATTACTTTATTTCGCAACACTTGCTCTCTTCGGTTAAGAATCTGGACTGGTTTTTCTTCATAAGAGAGATTCTCTTCCAACTGAAGTACCTCTGGGCTCAAAATATGAGATGGATCTGGCATATACTTTCTCAACATTGAAACATGAAAAACATTGTGTACCTGAGATAAACCCGGAGGTAAAGCCACTCGGTATGCAACTGATCCAACTCTCTCCAGAATTTCATATGGTCCACTGAACCTTGGACTCAGATTTCCTTTATTACCAAATCGCATCACACTTTTCCATGGTGAAACTTTGAGAAAAACATGATCACCTACCTCGAAAGATAGATCCTTCCTCCGGTTATCCGCATAACTTTTCTGTCTGCTCTGAGCTGTTCTCATGTGTTTCTGAATCAACTGAACTTTTTCTACCATCTCTTTTACCAATTCTGGTCCCATCAGCTTCCTTTCACCTACTTCATCCCAAAAGGCTGGAGTTAGACACCGACTCCCATATAATTCCTCAAACGGTGCCAACTGTATACTGGAATGAAAACTGTTATTATATGAAAACTCAACCACAGAAAGATGTTGGTCCTAACTTCCCTGATAATCCATAGAGAAAGCTCATAGCATATCCTCCAAGGTCTGAATTGTTCGTTCTAACTGCCCATCTGATTGTGGATGAAAATTTGTACTAAAATTTAATTCAGTACTTAATGACTTCTGAAGGCCTTTCCAAAAGTTATAAGTAAACCTGGGATCATGATCAGATACAATGGAGAGGGGAACTCCATGTAACCTGACTATATCTTTAATATAAAAACGGGAAAGTTGATCTAGGGAAAAAGTATCTCGTATAGAAAGGAAATGAGCAGATTTAGTCAAGCGATCAACAATAACCCAGATTGCATTATTACCTCGAGATGTCTTCGGTAATCCCACAAAAAAGTCCATGGATATATTTTCCCATTTCCACACTGGCACTGGTAAAGGCTGAAGCATCCCTTTCGGTAACTGCTTCTCTGCTTTAACCTGCTGACAAGTCAAACATTTCACAGTAAAATCAGCAATATCTCTTTTCATTCCTTCCCACCAGTAATACTCCTTCATATCTCTGTACATCTTAGTACTACCAGGATGAACTGAAAACGGAGAACTATGAGCTTCACATAACAACTCTCTCTTCAACTGTGAATCACAAGGAACACACAATCTCTTCCCAAAACTCAAAACACAATCATTATCAATGTTGAATTCAGGTAACTTACCCTTCTGGACCATCTTTACCTTTTTCTGCAACTCACTGTCTTGCTTCTGTGGTTGTTTGATTCTGTCTGATAGAGAAGATTTCACTGATACCTGAAACAAAAAAAGAAGGACATCCTGCACAAACAACTTCCATGCCAAAGCTCATCAAATACTTAACCAAAGGATCACTTTCCAAATGCAACATTGTTAATGAAGCATTACTTTTTCGACTCAAAGCATCAGCCACTTTATTTGCTTTTCCTGGATGGTAATGAATTGTACAATCATAATCCTTGATTAATTCCAGCCATCTCCTCTGTCTCATGTTCAATTATTTCTGAGTGAATATATACTTTAAACTTTTGTGATCAGTATATATTTCACACTTTACTCCATACAAATGATTCCTCCAAATTTTTAAAGAGAAAACAACAGCAGCTAATTCGAAATCATGTGTAGGGTAATTTTCCTCATGATTTTTTAACTGACGTGAAGCATATGCAATTACCTGATCATTCTGCATAAGGACACAGCCAAGTCATTTCAATGAAGCATCACTGTAGATAACAAACTCACCATTTCTAGAAGTAAGTGCCAAAAGTAGAGCATTCACCAATCTTCTTTTCCACTCCTGAAAACAATCATCACATTCTTTTGTCCAAATAAACTTAACACCCTTCCGAGTTAGCTTATTCATTGGACTAGATAACCATGAAAAATATTCAATAAACCTTTGGTAGTAACCTTCCAAAACAAGAAAACTACGGATCTCGGTTACATTTTTGGGTCTTGGTCATTCCTCAACAACTTTTGTTTTAGCAGGATCAATAGTTATGTCATCTTTTGAAACAATGTGACCAAGGAATGAAATTTGTTGTAACCAAAACTCACACTTGCTAAATTTTCCATAGAGTTTCTTTTCTTTTAAGGTTTGCAAGATAACCCTTAAATGACTTTCATGCTCCTATTTACATTTAGAAAACACCAAAATATCATCAATAAACACAACCACCATTTATCACCTTATTCAACTGAACCATCAGTGCAGTAAACTGCTCAATTCTGATTCCAAACATCTCTGGTTTCTAATTCAAAAGGTCATTATACTCTGTATTCCTTCTTAGAAAAGTTGCTCTATTTCCTCTATGGAAAACCATTCTTATCACAAAAATATCTTAGGCAAAGCAACATGGTAATCTTTAAATGCTATATCATTTCAGTCATACCATAAATTAATTTATAATTTAACAATTTTCTAACTCCTAAAGTTGTCTAAACTGACCTCTGATACCAACTATAAGGCCCCGACCTTAAACCTTACTTAATATTGAATTAAATGAATAATTCAAATTGAGGATATTTTCACGGTTTAGAGTTTTAGGGAATTAGGACATAACTATTACATCTCAAAATATTACAAAGTAGAAACTTCTACTAAGTTTCCATAAAATAAAAACTCTTAAAAGGAAACATGTCTAGTTCCATGTTTTAGATAGCATGACTTTCCCTTGATCCCATCCTTGACCCTATTCCACATTAAGTCCTGTGAAAAACATTTCAAAAAAATTTGGGGTGAGCATAAAAAGCTCAGTAAGGGATACACAATGAATGAAAACTGTTAGTTTTTCAAAACATCAAGTAGACCATGTGTACTTTATAAAGTAATACTTTTCACCTTTATGAAATAGTAAAAACTCTTCAATAAATAAAAGATCATTACTTACCCTTTTGTAACCCAAATATTACCATAAAACCCATATAAATATCACATAACATATAAAGGTAACTTGGGACATAAACATACTTAAATGGAATAACCATACAGTCGACTTCCACACATATCACTTAATCGAATAGCCATACGGCCAACTTCCATACCCAATGCATTGGAGGTTATAACATAACCACCCGTCCTGGTATTCATGGAACCACTTTTCATATGGTTTATCATGTAACCACCCATCAAATTTCCAAGTACCATTATAAAATCATAAGACATAAAACAAATATAATGGAAAGAAAACATTTCCACACTTTGATCACAATATATCACTTAAATATATTGACATAACAAATCCATTATAAAAAACCCTTTTCAATACCAAAATACATAAAACAGTATATGGTATTTATTTAATTTTAAAAAAACATTACGTCTTGTTGAGGAAGCTAAAGACCAAATAATACTCGCGGCGGCGGAAAAGGGTTGTTGTCACCGCGTACGTTAAAAGAAACATTCCTTTTTGTCGTTTAGTAAAACGCTTCATAGAAAAAGATTCATTTTGTATAAAATTAAAATTCAAAGGGGTTTATACACCGTATAAAAGAAAGTTGTGTATAAAACAAAATATGCCTCAATGAAAGGAGATTGAGACGAAGTCCCTTACCTCGGGTCCGACTTGACTCGATCGTTCTTTAACGTCCTGAATAATAAACTTGAGTTAATTTATACTTTCTTAAAAACATTTTTCAAGTTCATTTTTACTTTTATATCACTTATTACCATGTTATAAACATTATGTAATCATTTAATTTAATAATGTTTGTTTTGTCGATATTTGGTTCTTAAGTCGAAAGTAGGCTTCTTACAATTGCATGTTGTTTGTGTGGTTAAAGGTTCATTATATCCAGAATGATATTCATGATTTGGATATCATATATATCATATATATCCATCATATACATGTATTTATAATATTACATAATCATTTAGAGGTAAGAAATGAAATGCACCGTTCATGGAGACGGTAGGCCGTACGTACGCATGAACGCTACTTTCATTTCTATGTCATAATAATGGAATTAAAACTAAATGAGAGATATGTATATTTCAATTCTAGAATTATATTAATAATTTAGATTTAACATACATCATATATATCCATTATATATATGTACTTATAATAGTACATTACATTTGGGGATAAGAAATGAAATGCACCGTTCATGGAGACGGTAAGCCGTACGTACGCATGAACGCTACTTTCATTTCTATATCATACTTTAATGGAAGGAAATTAATTATTATATAAAGGTATATTATAATTCCAGTATTACATCATATATAATAACTTTAAATCCATCCTTTATACATCCCACATATGGCATTAACGAATCAAATCACTTTGAGGGGGCGGTAATCCACACTTCCTAAAATGAAGATATCGCGTATACCCATAATAGAAGCCATAAAGGTATACCACAAATGAAAAATACAGAAGCATAAGGAAAACATAAAAATAATATATATCATATATAAATATATTGAAATCTTAATGTCCACCTTTGAAGGTGTTATATGAGTGTTGAACAATCATTGTTCCGAGAGGCAGAAATTCTCCATCCACAGAAACAGTATGTTCTTTAACCATTAGATGAAGGTGTGTGTAAGTGTAGCTCAAATCCTTCTTGTAACAACATCATAGTATATTTAGTATACTGGTTTTGTTACAAAAGAAATAAATAAAAATAGTTTAGGGGGTTGGAGAAGCAAAATAAAACAAAAGAACACAAGAGAAAACACTACCTTTGAAACGGGTAACTCTTTTTGATTTTAGCTCAAAGGCTTACTTGGGAGGACTTCTGCCCAAAGTGAGGCTTCAATAAGTAAGATAGAGATGTGGAGAGACAAAATGGGCAGGGTTTGGCCTAGAAAAAGGCTTTGGAAGTGTGGGTAAGTAGGTAGAGGTGGGGGTGTTTTATAAGAGGAGAGGAGGGGCACTCTTGGAAAGTAAAGAAATGTTACTTTATTTTAAAACGATTTTCGGATTTAAAAGGTCCCACATTGATATAATTCTAAGATAAGATGATAAGGGTTAGAAATGTACCCATAAAATAGGTTTTTTACAAGTTTAGGTCTTAGATTTTACATTATCTTTTCATTTTATTTAAATCTTTAAATAATGAGGTAATCGCTGCATCATCATGGTGTCATAAATAATTTAATTTATTTAATGTCTAAAAATTATAAATAAAATATCATGATTTAGGAAATCATTTTAGATTTATAATTAATATTTAAAGTCAAAAATATGACTTGTATAACCCCATTTAAAAATTGTTTTAGTAAAACAACTCATGTTTGTGACATTTTTATTTTAACTTTAAATAAAAAGATATTAATGTCATTTTCCTACCAAAGTGGCTCCATGGGGTCCCCAAGTTGACCCATGGATTGTCTTGGTTTGACATGACATATCCAATAAGGGTAGGACATGTTTCAAGTTCATTTCATAGTATTAAAACATTATTTTAACCTTAAACTGCACTAATTACCTCTAATCGCGATTAAAAACTTAAAAGTTACTATTCTCCAAAAAATTATTTTAATCCCATTGAACCACATTTTACTTCTTAATGACAACTATGTTTGTCGGATTTTTGAAATTCAAAACACAGAGGTGGTAAAATTTCATTTAAATGAAATATCAGGTTTTTTTAAGTACCACTTAGTGGTTTCACTATTCATCAAAAATTGAAGTTTTTCAGAAAAATACCAAAACTTCACCCTAAGATATATTTGATATTCCGAATTAAAAAATGAATTATATTTTACAAAATTCAAAACATATATGTTGCATTAATTAATTTAATAATTAATTCCCGCTGTCAGAGCAAATAGCGTGTTTTTATGAAACAATAAGTATCAAAAGATTGACACTAGTTTAAGTCCAATTTGAAAGTGAAATTAATTCCAACGAACACTATTGGATTAAATGGTAAAAATATATTCTAATTTCACTTTAAAACCAATTAAAAAGATAATCTAATCATATAAATAAATTAGATTAAAAAGAGGTTTTGAATTAAAATACAACATTTTTCACTATTCATAAAAAAATGAACTTTATCGGAAAAATACCAAAAATTTACACAAAGTAAATTTTGATGTCCCAATTCTAAAGAAGAGTTTTATTTGGTCCAATCGAATTTATAAGAGTGACCAAAACTATATTTAAAGAAGGTTCTCCATGAAAAGGCGACAAGTTGACCATTAGTGAATATTAGAGTATCTATGCCTAAAATTGAATTCTTTTCTTATTTTAAGCCTTTATCTTTTATTGAAAAAATGTAAAAACATTTAACAAACAAATATAATCATATTTTAGTTATTTCTACTCATTTCTGCCAATACAACGGCTATGTGTTAACTACCATTTAAAATAATATTATTTTATTACTATTTGTGCAATGTAAGATTTCAAATAATCTATTTGTTGCGTATCAGATACGCTATAAAACATAGCAACCCCTTTAAAGTAAAATTAATATTTAATTTTCAAATATTAATAAATATGAAAATGTTTTATTCTTTATTTACCCGGGATGTTACACCAAGTGTGTGTGTATTATCTTATAATTCTTATGTAGTTAATGGTTATACATTCTATACTAATTAACATGATGAAGACAATACCATGCAGAATAGTGGGGTTACTCTTGTGGCTGAATCGATGCATGTTTCTGGTGCTAAGGATAGAAATCCAATTTATGCAAATATGTCATACTTTGGCATCATCAAAAAAATATGGGAGTTGGATTATACGAAATTCAAAGTGCCAATTTTTCAATGCAAGTGGGTTGACAACATGAGTGCTATTAAAATAGATGAATTGGTATTCTTGAAAGTTGAGTTCAGTAAGGAAGGATAGAAATAAGAACAGTTTATAATGGCATCAAAGGTAGTGCAACTATTTTATGTTCCAGATCCCGCAAACCGAAACTATTCAATTGTTCTGTTATCGACCAAAACAACTGAAGGCTCAAATGAAATTTCAACAGAGGATGACCCTTTTATTGGGACTTAGTAATCATTTTGATGTGGTCTCAATGTAGATGGATTTTTTTATGTTAGAGGAGACCGCAAGAAAGGGATTTACATAGTCGATAGAGGGGTCAAATCTCTTCAGCCTTTAAAAAAGAGAGTTCAATAATCAGGTTATTTTTTATTATAATATACATTATGTTATGTTATGTTATTATATGTTCACTACTGATTTTATGCAATCTAAATTAAATGTTGAACCACTTTTGTAGATAATGACTTCTGCACCTGCTGATGTGCTCAATCCCGAGGCACAACAGATCTCCCAACCTACTGTTGCTGGTCCCAGTGCAAAGCAACAACAGGTTTCTCAACCTGTTGTTGTTGGTCCTAGTGCTGAGGTACAACAAGTTTCTCAAATTGTTTCTTCTGGTACCAATGTCAATGATAGCACTCCGAAGGAACGTGATGATGATTTTCAAACTGATAAAATGGTAGGCAATGAAACCCTGATGATGCAAAAAAAACAGCATTGTAGTTTGGCAGTGTTAGACAAAATCCATAAGGGAAAAGAAAAAGGCATCAAATTTGAGGTTGGGTTAAATTAGCGAGGATAACATGTTAACCCCAACAAATCCATGTTTAGTAGCTACAATGGAATCGTCACTCGACAACACGTGCTGATTGAAGTATAGTCGTGGAACTATGTTGTCATCGGGCTGAAGACACTAATGTGGAAAGAGATTATGGTAACATTATGATATCATTTATTTAATTCATTAAAATATAATAAAATACTAAAGCATCGGGTTTCTCTTCATCATCCCTTGCAGAGTGCATTTATAGTAAATTCCTCACACAAGGAATATGTATTAAGAGTTTCAGGAAGGATTCATAGAGGATTCCGCACAATTTTAACAAAATATCATCTTAAAGATGCTGAAGGGAAAATAAATTTGTACCCACCTCCTCTTTTTGCACACTTGATATCCCAAGGAGTGTGGGATGCGTTTAACAGACAACGTGTAGATCATAATTTTCAGGTAAATTGTGTCTGGTAATACATTTTTTGACGTTTCTTGTATTCATCACTTTGATTGACAGTTTTCTATTTATAAAATAGAAACTGAGTGCTACAAATAAAGAACGATCAGCAAAACTGGCGTACCCCTACCATAAAGCAAGGATGGGGTACGCTTCACTTGAGAAAAAATTGGTACGTATTTTAAATCTACCGTAATACTTTTATGTGACATAAAACAACACCATAACCATATTTCTCTATTTATATGCAAATTGATGAATCGATATCTAATCCCACTTCCATCACATGCCATGTGCTATGGAAGGAGGCTCGTGTAAATAAAGAGGGGATAATGATAGATTAAAACACCCAAAAAGTGTGGTAAACATATGTAAGTATGACATAATATAAATTTGAGTTTCTTTAAATATCTATTACATAACAACGACTACTTATTTTCCTGTATTTTCTATATGACATAGTCACAAGAATCAACAACTCCCGCACCCGATGCAAACATACTTTCAATGGCCTTAAAGCAGCCAGAACAGTATGGCCGCATCAGAGTTGTAGGTTTTGGGGTGACATCCCGAACATATTTTCAGAAAGAAAAAAAATAGGAAGATCAAAATGAGGAAATAAAAAAGATGAGAGAATCAATATCTATTTTTAATAAGAATTACAATACCAGAGAGATATGATAGCAAGTTTGATGGGGGAGGAAAAGATAAGAAACAAATTAATAACAACTCAAGCATGAAGATTATGCCCCACCCCCCACCTGCTTTGAGGCGAGCTATTCCCCTCAAAAACTTGACTTAACTAAGGTAATCAATTTTCTAATAATTATTTCTGTGAAATGTGAATCACATAAACACTGATACCTTTTCGGTACTTATATTCTACAGGGTGAAAATGACTGTGATTTATATTTATCAACTCCCACTTATCAGTTTGTGTTGAGGGATAAGGTGTTCAATATACAGAAAAACATGATACCCAATAGACAACTTCCAACAGGTCATGTCAGAGTTTCAATTAACATAGCTAATGAGCCAAGCACTGATCTACCTGTTCTAAATTTTGATGAAGACATTCATACAGTCGAACAAGTTGTTGTAACATTCATTGCATGGCCATAAATTCTTGTAAAAAGACATGTTGACAAGGATGTATTCATTTATAATTTATTATTCAAGATAAAACTTTTACAATTAATGAAATAAGGTCTGAACCAATAAATATTATTATAGAATGACAAAGGGAATGGGTGAAACGAAAGATCGGATCAAAACTATCTCCAGGATCAGCCAACCGATCAAAACGATCAACTGAAAGCACCATCACCCCACTCATTCTATATCAATATTTAATATCATTGCAGGCTCATGTGGATACAAATTTTATATACGGCAATACTCACATAGTATTTTTAAAAAATATATATACAAAGGGGAGGAATCAAATTTCATTAGTGCTGAAAATGTAGACGAGATTATCAAGTATGAATGGTTAGGTGCCTCAGTTGTAAATGTACACATGAGGTATGTTTTCAAGATTTGATTTTACAAAAGCTGATATACTATGATAATTATGACTAAAAACATTTCATATTTTTCGTAGGTGTATATATGAAAAAAAAATTGAAGGGATTTCACCATTAACAAAAATTTGGACTCATTAGTCCTCACATCACCCCTTCAAAAGAAGAAATAAATGACAATAAAGAGAGTGAAATAATTTCATCCTTGTTAAAATCATTTGAAAACAAAATTATGGATGATAGAATCTTTTTAATACCAATGATGCATGGTTAAAACTATAAATTTAATCATATCAACTATATTTTCATTTCATTTATTATTTATTCCATTTTGTGTTTTTAGGCAGCATTGGATGCTCATTGCGGTCAATTTGGATACTCCAAATATTAATTTTCTGTATTCAATGCATGGATATCCAACAAACCAACCACGCATAATGGAATTTTTCAAATTTTAATACACTATATCCAACATTTTAGAAATAAACATCTATTTATATAATTTATATTATCTTTTAATGAGGATTGTGTTATGATAGGGTGGTGCATCAATATTTTATACTTCATGGAATAAATCCAGGGCCTAAGGATAAGAATGCCCACAAGATCTACAACTTGAAAAGTATCCTGGTATATATAATAAGTTTGTAATATCCAAACACAAATAAAAAAATTACTTATTTTTCATGATATTTTTGCAGTGTCCAAAACAAAAAAATGGAATAGACTGTGGTTATTATGTTTGTAAATTTATGAAATAGATCATATTTCATCAATAAACTAGCATCCCTGAAGATTCATTTTCGAAAATAACTACTATTTAATTTAAAATATTTATTAATCCTTTATGTATTTATATTTTTTCAGTACTACCATGACTGTCACAAAAACTCATATTCACAAAATGATATATATTTGTTTAGAAATGAATGGGTAGCATACATGATAAAAGATTATACAAAAATAGGATGAAGGTGAATTCCTACTAATTATGTTATCCTTATATGATCATTAATATCTCCCTTATTTACACTCATTTAGCATCCATGATCACCCTTTCTTATGTTTCATATCATTAGGTTATAAAGAATGGTTTTAGAAATGATTTTTCTTTGTAGTAGATAATAACTTAATGAGAGACTCTTATGAACTAGTTCATTATGTTTCCATGTTTCCCAAAGCACTATAACTAAACTATTATGGCATGGATCATTTATATTCTATATTTTGGTCATTTGTGTTTCTATTTCTACTGATGTAGTGTGTTGGAAGAAAATTGGTTGTTCATCACTCACAAGTTTAATAACAAAAATAAGGATTCTTTGTCCACTTTACTACTCTTGGTTAACTACCGCTAAGCATAGAATCTGATCTGAACTTCTGATCTAACGTCCCTCTGATTCTCTCATCCAAAACCATCTCTATGATATCATCCTTCAGCGTTAAATTCTCCTTCTCTTCCTGCACCCATTTAGTAAATGGGTGTAGGAAGAGAAGAAAAAGTGAACGATGAACTATGATATCATAGAGATGGTGTGGGATGAGAGAATCACAGGGACTTTGGATCATAAGTTTAAATCAGGTGCTATGTTAAGCGGTAGTTAACCGAAATTAGTAAAGTGCACAAAGAATCATTATTTTTGTTAGTATCTTATATTTGGACCAAAGAAACCTTCTATAAATATGTAAAGGTAATGTTATGATGTAATATCTCTACTTTAACAAAAAATTATATAATGAAATGTTGATTTGAATTTCATTATTCCTTCTAGGGTTCATTTATTTTAGAAGATTTCTATCTGTGTGACATGCCATTGCAGGAAGAGTAACGACATTATGTATTCTCAATCACAGAGGTAATCTTGATGTTTACACAGTAAAATCATTGTCCATAGAATTAATGCATTGTTTTATATTTCTGTTTAATTTATTTCTTTTATGTAAAGAATACTAATATACTCATATGTGATATCAATGTATGAAATGTTTAGGTCATTATAGTTGGTATCAGAGTAACTGTCCTATTCAAAATCAAGAAAATGGATTCAATTTCTTTGGAACTCTGTAGAGATGATCCATAAGTCATTTAAAATGTATAAGAATCAACCCCACCTCAATACGACACACAATGCGACCTGTATGACTCAATGTGTCTCTTTTTATTTAAAATTGACATTATTTTTCATAAAAATATCAAGTGACATACTGAAAACTGAGAAAACACATTCTGATTGTTTTGATACTTTAATAAAATGATCCATAAGTCATTTTTGACCTATAGGAATCAATCACTCTTCAATTCAATGCACAATGCGACTGGTATGACTCAAAGTGTCTTTTTATTTAAACTTGAAATTAATTTTAGAAAAAAACACAAGTGAAATATTGATGGTCAACACCATCACCTAACTGCATAGTTTGGATAACTGTGTGCCTACCATATGGTGTCCACTATCTAAGAACCACACTATACACAGTTAGGCGCATGATTTTCTAAACTTTGAGAAAACTGTTTGAATCACCTCTATTAAAAACTGAATAGGTTTCACACAATTTTTCACCCCCACCTACATAGTTTTACAAGACCTCCATTTGTAGATAAATCCTAACTACCCACTCCTGGTACTGCCCTCAGTCTGACCTCATATCCTTGAGTCTGCCCTATTCCCTAGTTCCCACCTGACTGATAAGGCTTCCTACAGAACCTCTCCAAATGGATCATCTGGTCGCACAAATGACACTACTTTAGAACCTTATCACATTGGGTTTGAACATTCCCTGGATTCCTACACTAAAATAATTGTATGGTAAACCCCCTCCTCAGAAGTATGTCTACACTCGGTGTCTCTTGACGAAGTGCACGAAGAATCTGGCCTCAAAATCCTTCTGAGATATTCCCTTGTGTCTGCATGCCTATACCTATACATCCCAAAAGTGTTATGTCTTTCCTCTAAGAATATATTTCACCAGCCTCACACTCTAAGCCAGGGATTCTCGAGCTGGTAAAAGATAGTTTGTACCAACCCTATCAAGTTATCTATTGTTTTCAGTCCACCTTCACTTTGAAATAGTGATCGGTGCTGAGAGTGGAACTCTTGAGTCAAGTACTCCATAGATGGCTCATCTCCTTGGGATCCCTTGTCGATGCCCTATGTGAAAAAAACTAGGATCACACTAAGATGCTCATCAATACATGGCCTAAAGTGTTCCATTTGTAGCTTTTACATCTACATATTTCTCGCCTGTATTAAATCCTTTACCTAGAGATCATGATCATCCCTACCCTTTGGGGCCTCATCCCATGAAAAATTAAGCATCACCATATCATCACCCTCTTAAAACTCCACTGAATCCCATCTAGGTGGAATCCCACTGAATACCAATCATGATGGTCAAACAGCCATATCATTGTATATATACAAATATGTCCAATAGAAAATTTTGTAACAGGTAACACATCTCACCACCCTTACACTCCCATACCACACCATGTCACACAACATCTGGTCTCAAGGCCGCTTGCCTACCCATATCAAGGTAAGGTATCAAGTATCATCTAGTCTTATAGCCCCCTATCTACTCACATTAGAGTCAAACATCACATATAATCCAGCCTCATGGACCCTTTTCTACCCATGATAAGGCTATCCATAAAATCTCTTCTATCAGTTCAGGTTAGCTGAGTACAATTCCACTAAATAGGCTATATAGAAAAAACCCTATTTAGTTTCTTTGTTGAAAATTTAAACAACTCACCCCCAATCATCATCTATGTTTACCCTTATCAGGGTCAGGACTACATATCAGATGCATATAAAGTCACATACATATCTCATTAGAACCACATGTTTCATTTGGCTGAGTAGAATGCCACCAAAAGAGGGTAAGTAATAAAAAACTATTTAGTTTCTTTTCTGGCACTTTAAGCAGTCCAACCCCTCTTAGATCAATCCAGGTTCCGAATGAAAATCATAATAAATCATACATCATATGAGCCTAAGTTCCTATCATGATGTGCAATCAAACCACCCTTACCATACTGATCTAAGAGTCAAAATCCGCATAATAGCTAAATATCACACCCAAGTGTGCCACCTAAAGTGTAAATCAAATAAACTATAAAAGAGAAAAGTAAAACATCAATTTTCTACTATTGGAAACTTATTCTATCCCCTGTACATGGGGATGAAAGCATCCAAACATAAAATCTATACCTAGTCCTGACATACTCAAAAGAACAAGTGACATACTCAAAACCGAGAAACCCAATCGGGTTGTTTTAATATTTTAAAACAATGATCTATGACTCATTTGTGACATATAGAAATTAACCTCACCTCAATATGACGCACAGTGTGACTGATATTAATCCAAGTGTGTTTTTTATTAAAAATTGACATTTTATTAATGTATTATTTTATATTAATGTTTAATTTATTTTATTATTGAATTACTAACATAATATTTGTTTTATTATATATGTGTAATTTTATTCTTGAGTTCGAATGCTTTGTTCGACAACTAATACCATGGAAGAAAAATTTTGAGAGGGGATCACAGATGAAAAAAAATGAAACATTAATATTTTTAATTGTGTGTTGGATAATTGTAATTGTAACCATATAAAACATTTTTTGAAATGTATTTAGTAGTGTGTTTTTTGTATTCATGATGTCAAGTAAATGTATATAGAAATGTTTGCGAAACTCTTGTGTGCGTTGTTTCATTATTATATGCTTTTTTTGTGTGTATGAGTAATTTTGTGCAGCTGTTTTATGTGTAGGTGTCGTTTTGTGCTATTTTGTGCAGGATTTGTTTGTGTGAAGGTGTGCAGGTGTAGGTGATAGGTGTGTTATTAAATAAATAGAACATCACAGGTAAGTCGGCCATTATCAGCACAATTTTGAGCACTAATAAAGGGGGACCTTTATCAGTGCTTTTTTAGCGTGGATAAAGGTCCTCCTTTATCAACTCTTTTTTAGCACTGCTAAAGGGTGCACCCCCCCCCCCCCCCATCTTCGCTGCTATTAACAGCGCTTTTCTAGCACTGTTAAAAGAGTTTTCTAGCACTGATAAAGACCTTATTTGTAGTAGTGAAAGTGGGTTGGGGTAACCTATAGAGATAATATATGATGAATGAAACCCTAGGATTCCTAGTCATCCAACTAACTTTTCAATTATTTCAATTTCATAGGCACAATATAATAATAATTAAATGATATTTGTTAAAATATAAACATCAGATCAATCAAAAACTCAACCTCTCACTCTGGAGGTAACCTCAAGAAGTTGTCTGGGAATACCTTTGGAATCTTCCTAACTCCCATTGGGATCGTGTTATTCCAATTATCATACTAAACTATAATAGTTGATATCATACATATTAATACACCAAACTAGGGAAGAGTATGTCTCGCCCGACTCAGCCATGAGTCTCATTCTCCTTGAAATATGCATGATCTCCCATAAAGGAGAGTGAAGTTATCCATCTTATGATAATAATAAATTATTGTCTTGAAGGTATCCATAAAATTCATATTGATAATAACATAATAAGTATATCTATATATATATACATATCAATAATAATAAAATACCATCATATATCTACTTCTGATATGGATACAATAAATGAAGGACATCAAAATAATTTCTCCTTCTTTCTGATAGGGGTTGATATATCTACAACATAAGGCATAATATTAAACCAAATATTAATAAAATATATGATTTTAGTAGTTATTAAAGAGTGATAGGAATATATAATAAATATAAATAGTCATAATTGTTTAGGAAATAAGGATGGTACCTCTCACAATCATTAGTCCTACCTCAGATTCTATAGGCGCCAGATCCACTGTATACAAATGTATTCCCTCTAAATAGGCCTAAGGCATACCACCACCCTAAGGCTTAGACCTTAAATATATATTATAATGTGATGAACCAATCCTTCCTATTTTCCAATGATACCTAGTTACCACATTCTTGAAGGCATCATATTTCATTTTGGATCCTCATGGAGCTGAAGAGCCTATACCACTTTGAGGAGAGAGGGTGGATTTCAAAAATTTTATAAATGGACCAATCACCTATAAGAGTAACA
This sequence comes from Viscum album, assembly GCA_963277665.1. Lineage (NCBI taxonomy): Eukaryota > Viridiplantae > Streptophyta > Magnoliopsida > Santalales > Viscaceae > Viscum > Viscum album. The sequence continues at coordinate 315,844,236 of OY728147.1, forward strand.
AGCCTTTGGGTATTAATTGAATTATGGAATCATATTAACACTATTTTCACATTGATAGTAGGTAAAACATACACTGCTTATGGTTTTCTATGATACAAAATGCGACAGGTTCCTAGACCCACCACTGCTCCCCCTATGAAGTTTATCCCTCTTTCTCTTCTTTTTAGAAAAGCCACCTCAAATTTAACATGGAATGGAAAGAATATAAACTATCCCTGATATCCCATATTTTTCTACCTCCATCATCAAGGCTTATTCCAATTACTCTAAAAAGTGTGATGCTTAAAATTATGTCCTTAGATTAGATGTCAAATGGAAATCTGATCGTAAAACAACAATATTTTAGTTATTCATTTGAAACTATATGAGGAGAAAAATAAATGATCTTATTGAACTAGTTATCATAGTCTATAAACATATGGTAACATTTCTAGAGGCATGAAAACTTCCAAGACTTATTCAATTAAATCGTATCGGGATAGAACTATTGAGTGAACATCACCTTGATGTAATTCCACTCTAAGTTATCATGTTTCTTAGATTGGACAATTGAATACCATTATTTTTTATTAGGACCATCAATAATGAAAGTGGAACATTTCATATTAATAGTCTCTAGAGTTTTAAGTGTAACACCCCAACATTTTATAATATATTTTTTAAAAACAAATTTAATCTCTTCGATAGCTTGTGAACACATAACCCCAAGTCTAAATGAATTGTAATATAGTATACAATTATAACCTAGCAAGTAAATTAGTTGTATTAATATAAATAACTAATTTTAAAAATATTATAAAGGATTTATAGGGAGAAAATATTTTTTTAATAAAGTATTATATGTTTCATAAAGATACTTTTTCCTTAAAATGGTTTTTATTACTTTTTGTGAGAAAAAATATAATTAATATTTTAAAAATTTTAGAAAATTTATTTGAAAAAATGAACTTCATTTTTAAAATTAACATGTTAAAATTATATGGGAGTTAATTTTTTATAATTTTCTGAAGAGATTAATTTTTTAATGAATAGTGAAAAATAATTGTTTTTATCAAAAACAAATCATTTTGTTTAAGGAATTTAAAATATTCCATTTTTTAAAAAAATATTTTAAAAAAATATAAGTTGAATTATATTATTATTAATCCAATTTAGGTCATTTTAATCAATTTTATTTTGAATTTTGATATAAATACTTTTTATACTTAAGAAAACTTTTTCTATGGAAAACTTCATTACATTGAATTTGAGGGTTTAATTTAAAATAAAAAATTTCACCTTTTTAATTGAAATTTATAAAATTAATTACTTATTCAAAATCATAATAATTAATATAATTTAATAAGTTCAACATAATTGTTTTCATAATGAATATAAAAAATATTTTTTCACGGATAAGGTTAAAACATGTTTACTAGGGGATAAACAAAAGAGATAAGGGTTAAAATTACCTAAAAACTTGTTAAGATTCTATTTAATGGACATATTTTCGTATTACGTCATCTAAGGTTTGATAATGGTCTATTTTGGATCCTTTTTTCCTAGAAAGTGACATGAAAATATTTGAAAACATTTAAAATTAACAAGTGTGACATTTCCAAGAATATTTTTTTAAAATTATCTAATGAGTTATTAAATAATTTTTTAATTGTGTTTTACTTTTAAAAAAATATTTTAAATTAACTTTCTTGTCATTTTCCAAATGAGGTTTGTTTTGACCTTTTTAAAAAATTGTGAAAGGAATGTAAGAAAGGTAAATAATTTTATAAATTTTTAGAACCATTATTATATTAAATATAACATATATATATTCATAAAATATATCATTTTTACCATCTATGTTTAAATAAGGTGAAAAACATTTCACATCGCTACGTAGAGGTGGAAGTTCACACATACACATGACTGGCGTTATTGTTTTCCAACAGGTTGGAAGGTAAGAAGGTATATGTGATACTATAATCACATAATTATTTTAATGTTATAGATATCATATAGATATGTTAAATACATAATTATATCTAGCCTTTATAGGTAGTGAAGGAAAATGAATTACGCATGTTCGCAAAGTGGTAGTCGGTAGTGCATACGATATACGGTTTTATTTCCCATTTTATGGAAGAGGAGATGGATATAAATTATACCATTAAAATAATAACATATTGGTATTTGGTATATACTTTTTTATTATTTCAGGATATTTATAAAATATTTTAAGGAGTTATAAGAATAATTAAAATGAAAATGCATGATTAAGAACTTTACCTCAGCTTCAGACAACCACTTTAGGTTTATACGTAAAGCCTTCCTAGATTGGATTTTTGATCAAATAAAGACCTCTAGTATGCGAGTTTTTATGTAAGGAATATATTTTTATGTTATTTTATGAACCAAAAATATTTTTTCATGTTAATAAGAGATGAGAGGGGGAACCTTTTTATAAGTGGGGGAGAGAACACACATGGAATTTTTGAAAAGAAAAAGTGATACCCACATTTTTCACATTCTAAATGGATCTGAAATGGATCATTACCATGAAATTGATTAGATAAGATATAAATTTTTTCTTTTAAATATAAATCATAAAAATATTGTACATTATTTTAACCCTTATCTTCTTAGTTTAACCACCGGGTTTTAACCATAACCGAAGTAATTAATTTTTACTGTTTTTACTATTAATTTTTAAAAAAATAAATTTATATTATTATATAATATTAATTATTATGATTAAAAATATTGGATCCATTTTTTAAAATTAAATTCATATAATTTGAAAAATCTAATTTAAAATTAATCCTGCCGACGCGATAAAAAATTAGTTTTCCAAAGAAACGTTTTCATAATTATAGAAAGTTCTAATATAAAATTTCAATATTGAATTGATTAAAATGACCTAAATCGTATTTATTATAATATAACTAAACTAATTTTACTTTAAAACAATTTTAAATAAAAATATAGCTTTTAAATTTTTTGAACGAAAAGGCGGTTCTCAATAAAAACCAGTATTTTCATTATTCATCAAAAAATAATCTTTTCAAAATATTAAAAAAATCACTCATATAATTTTTACCTGATCATTTAAAAAAAGGTCATTTTTTAAAATAAATTTTATAAAAGTGGTAAAATTTTATTTTAAAATATGTTCTCAAAGTATGAAAAAACCACCTTTTATAAAAATATAGTTATTCAAAAAACATTTTTTTTATTTTAAATGGTTCTTATTTTATTCTAATATATAGATAACCATTTAATTTATTTTTTATAGTTGTAAACCATATAGTTTTAATAATTTATTTATTCCTATTAATACCATCTAATTTAATGGATAGGTTATAATAGTAAACTATCTTATAGATCATTTAGACTCAGGGATTCATGTATCGTAAGCTATCAAAGAGATTGAATTTATTTAAAACGAAATATATCATAAATTTTTGGGGCATTTCATTATTTTCTCCTACAAAAAAATCCAAAAAATTCTATAATGTCACCTCATGAATATATTTTTTTAGTTATTCATTATAATATAGTCTGGTTACCATGTCCCCTCTTCTATGTTATAATTTCTCCAAAGTATCTTTACTAGTCCAGTCATCTAATTCCTCAACACTTATTACCTACTATTAATAATCTAGATAGTCTCTTCACATTAAGTTATATCATGTTCTAATTCTATTTCTTCAGTGGTGATTACATGTTTTTGGTATGGCATGTACATCCTTAATAAGGATATATGTAATACATCATGTGATTTAGAGATACTTGGTGGAATTTCCAACTAGTAGGCTACAACTCCAATTATTGATAGGATTTGAAAAGGGAAAATGTGCATGGGGATTAATGTCCTTTTATTTCTTAACCTTATAAAACCCTTCCATGGATATAATTTCAAAAAAAATATGATCTCCCACTTCAGATTCCCAATATTTCTTCCAGTTATCAGTATAACCCTTTTTTCTGCTTTAAGTTGCTTTGTTATGGGTTTGAAAAGTATTTACCTTTTCCTTTGTCTCCTCTATAAGTTATGGACCTACAAGATTCCTTTCACCAACTTTATACCAAAAAGATATAGTATGAAATATATTTTCATATAATGCTTCATACAATTTCATTTGAATACATGAATAGAAGTTATTGTTATAGTATACTCTACCAAAGATAAATAGCAATCCCACATACCCTAAAATTCAAGAGATCATGAACTCAACATGTATTCTACAATTTAAATAGTCCATTCATATTTTCTGTCAGTTTGAGGGTGCTAAAAGAAGCTTGGTATCAAGAGCCTTCTAATTAATTTGATATAATTTTGATGTAAATCATGAATTATGATCACACACAATTGAAATTGGTTCTCCATGAATCCTTAAAACTTCATTTATATATATTAATGCAAGGATACCAAGAGGTAAACTTATATCATAGCAAGTAAATTAAAATATTTTTTATGGTGGTCAAAAATAACCTATATTACCATATTATTTTTAGGAGTCTTTGGTAAACCAATGAAAAAGTCCATTTTAATGTCATCCCACTTCCAAAAAGGAATATATAGAGGTTTCATGACTCCTTTAGTGTGTTATCTCTTAAACTTCACCAATTGAAAAACTAAAAATTCTTGACACATAATCAATAATTTCTCACATCATGTTATCCCTCCAAAAGTGTTCCTTAAAATTTATATACATCTTGGTGATACTATGGTGTATAGTGAAATTAGAGCTATGATCATCATCCAAAAATTCCTTTTTTTAAGTCAGGTATAGATAGAGTACACATTCTCTTTCCAAATTTCATAATTTCATATTCATAGATGAAGTTTACTAATTTTCCATCATTCATGGATTTAATCTTATATTGAAAATTCTCATCCTCAGGATGAGAAATTTTTATATTTTCCAAAAAATAGGGTTTACTAATAACTTAAAAAAGGAATTATGTTTTTCCTTATTTAAAGATTTTGAGATCCATCTTTACAAAATCCCTTAACATAGTATCCCTGTCCATCCTCATTTTTCATAGGACTCTCTGATCTTTTCAGCTCAATCCATTAGATGCCTTATTTTATTTCCTTGTGTGGTAGTGTATTGAGAAATCATAGTCTTTGAGTATCTTGATCCATCTCTTTTACCTCATTTTGATTTATTTATAGTAAAAGATATATTTCAAACTCTTATTATCCATGTATATCTCACACTTTTCTCCATAGAGATAATGTCTTTATATCTTCTAAAAAATTATGGATGCTAAATCAAGATCATGGGTTTGATAGTTCTATTCATTAATCTCTAACTAACTTAATGCATATTCAATAACTTTATCATTATATATTAAGACAAAACTAATTCCCTTATTCAATAAATCACTATATATTACGAACCCATAATTTCCTGACAGTAGAGTAAAAATTGGGGCATTCACTAATTTTCTTTTAAATTATTAAAAAAATCCCTCTCATTACTTTTTATATATGAACTAAACCCCTTTATGAGTAATCTTGGTTAATGGCTTAGCTAATCAAGAAAAATTTTGAAAGGTTCACTAATAGTAACCTGATGAACCATTGAAACTATATACCTTGTAGAGACCCATAGATTGATTTACATAGACATTACATTAATTTTGTGGAATAATTAATAAATAACAAAAACAGACACCAAAGTACCGTAATAGTTTAGTGTCTTTGGAAACTTGGAACATAATATTCTAATCTTGGTGAAAGATCTTCAACACCTCCTATAAAGATCTTCCCTTTTTTTCTTACCTAAAACCTTTCTTTATATCCTGGGGAAAAGAAAAAATATAAAGGGTGAGGTAAAATTTTCAATAAGGGTAAGCATGGAGAAAATAAAACAAAACATATACATTTGAACTTCAAAACATGAACATAATATTTAAACATCAAAATCTTGAACAATGACATAAAACATGGCAGTACGTAAGGCATAGATCATAATGGAACATTAGTCATGATAAAATATCTTAGAAATAAAACTTGTAATTGTGGAAAAACATTAAGCACATGATATGATTTCCAAAGTGGCCAAGGCATTGCTGCCAAGACAATCTTAGTGGACAAAGTCCCTTTCTGAATCGAGTTCACTCCTCATTCCAGTCCTGTAACACTGAACCAGATTAAGTTACCATAATAGACATGTCTATCTCATCAGATATAAATCTTTACCCAATGAATTGGAGGGAGATATAGGTCCCACCCATCTCATAATGAAATCATTCTTACATGTGCTACAACATAAACATAAATCATTCATCATAACCCAAAGAATAAAATGTGTTTCATAAACATCATCCCTTCATAACATAATCCATATAAAAAAAATGGATATCATTTCATCATAAGAAAAGTGAAACCATGTAAATCATAGAGACATTATACTTGAAACATAACCATACTGAATAATGTCATCTTAGATGGGAAATAGTTTTGATAAAACACTTGAAATGAATTCTTGAGGAATATATCATTTCTTCTTCAAAATAATTTTCTTTTCACAAAATTCCATGAAATTTTAAAATAAAAGGATTTTGTTGAGAATAATAATGAAATCTTGTAGAGTAAGCTTCATGAAAAAAAGGCGTTATGAAACTATAAAAATCCGTTCATGTCGTATAAGTTAAAAAACATTCTTCTCGTACTTTTGCCGGAAAAGTCAAAAAGTACCTCATATGGTAAACAAAAGAAAGATTTCTTACATACCATGTAGTAAAAGTCAAAAATGGGTAAAAAGGACTTTAAACATACATGAAACCATTTTTAGAAAACAGGGACTTGGATGATAAATATAACCCCAGTAAATACTTACGAATAAACAATCTCGGATAAAAACGAGATTGGAAAAGTTATCCCCAACCTTAGGTATGATATGCTTCGTACATATCTGGACCTCCTGTATAATGATTTAAATAATTTAATTGAATTATTACAGAATCATATTCATTTTTATGATATCATATATGGTTCACTTATGACTTTATATTACCCTTTCTTTTGTAAATTCCATGTTAAATCAGAGTTTTAGGTAAAATTGTTTTATTTATCGTACGTGTGTGGACTTGTTGTTCTTGATATTATTATTACTTATATCATTATTTACTTACTTCCAGAATTTAAATCATGATTTTTATATCATATATATTCATTATATATATATAGATAATAGATAGATAAATGAAATGAAATACACTATTCATGGAGACGGTAGGTCGTACGTACGCATGAACGCTGTTTTCCTTTCTTTATTGACTTGAATGGAAGTAAATAGATAACACAAATATATATATATAAATAAATCCAGTATCTTCATTATGTAATATATTTAATTATTAGTCATTATATATACTTTATAATCATTCTTGAAAGGTTATCATAGAGAATGAATCTCATCGCATCGTGGAGACGGTAATCCGTACGTACGCACGAGCGATGATATTGTTACCATAATCATTGAATAGAATTGGAGTGGTTGATATAATACTTATGAATCAGTATGAATTTATAATAACCATATATAGTTTTTCTTTACACCATTATACCCATCCAAGTAAGGTGGTGTTGGAAAACAGATTACACCACGGCGTGGAGACGGTATTCCGTACGTACACACGCGCGGTGATTTCGATTTCCATAGGATGGATAGAAGATGAAATAGGTTTGTTTAATATTTATAATAACATATCAGTATATTATTGATACTGATGTTATTAATTTATGATGAAACAAATAAAGAAGAAGAAGTATAAGAAGATATAATTGGGAAGAATCGGTAAAGGATATTACCTCTTCTTTGACGCGCCTCTTCTTAACCTCCTCTTAAGGAACTAGAGTTGGTCTTTAGAGGAGACCAAAATCTCTATAATGTTTCTAGGGAAGTTTAAAAGATAAATGGGCAGGGTTTGGCCGAGCTAGAAGGATCAAAATTGTGTAAAGTGAAGAGGGAGGAGGTGCCCTTTTATAAGGGAGGAGAGGGGAACCTTAGCAAAAACTTAAAATATTATTTTATAATAAAGTCATATTCGGTTTATAATAGCTCCAAATTTATTTATTTCGAAGATAAAGTGGGTATGGGTCACAATACTCTCAAATAATATGTTTTAGACAAGTTTAGGTTACTATTTTAACCTTATCATTTAGATTTAACTCTAAGTTAAATAATTTAACTTTTACCGTGTCTTCTTGTTTTCTTACACTATATGGTTAATAAAATTACTATAACAAGCCAAAAGAACCCCAAGTGGTTCATTATTCATATATATAACCTTATCTTAGTCATTTGGCCGAACCTTAGATTTTTATGAATAGAATAACAATTAATAATATAATATTTTTTTAATAACTATTTTATTTTAATTTTGACACTATTTGGTAATTGATTTTTGTGAAAATCATAACAGCATGATTAGTTCGAAAAAAGTTAATTAAATAAATACTAACATGTCATATTAACCTAAAAAAGTTATTTTAATTTATAAAAAGTCTCAAATTACATTTATTTGGTTATTTATAACATCAATTATGTTAATATCTCATCAATAAGTTAATTACCGCATCATCATTGTGTCATAAATAAATTAAATTATTTAATGTCTAAAATTTATAAATAAAATAGAATTATGTAGTAAATTTTTTTATATTTCTAATGAATATTTATAGTCTAATTTATCTTATGTATAACACTATATTAAAAATGTTTTAGTTATTAAACTTTGATTTTAACTCTTTTAACTCTCCTTTGAATTAAATAATAATAAATGTCCTAATCTAATCAAAGTGGACCTAAAGGGTAATATTTTATTCCAAAGGTTTTTTTGGTCGAATTAAACTTATCAAATAGAATTAGGACATGTTTTAGGGTAATAATAATATCATTTTTACCCTTAATTACCCTATTTACTTTTAACCGTGGTAAATAAAAGTAAAAAGTTACTATTCACTAAAAATTATTTTTAACTTATTAAACCACATTTTACTCCTTGATATTAAACGTGTCTCTCAGATTTTCGAAATTCCACTCACAGAAGCGGTAAAATTATGTTTTATGTAAATTTTTAAATTCTCCTAGGATGTGGGTAAAAGACGGTGAAAAGTTCAATAAAATTTTTATATATCTAAAATTATTATAAAATGACTCCAATGAATTACATTGAACTTATATAGGTATTATGTATCAATTTTTACCTAAAATAAATTTAAATAAAATAAATAATTATTTAAATAAAAAATCGTTTTTTAAATAGTAACCCAGTGTTTTCACTATTCATCAAAAATTGAAAGTTTTCAGAAAAATACCAAAAATTCACCCTAGGATAATTTCGATATTCTGAATTCAAAAATGAATTCCATTTTGAAAGATAAAATTTATAAAATTTCAAAAAGTGGGTATTACTATTCATAACGGCTAGTTCATAATAATATTATAATAATATCTCGTTTAGTGAAACTTAGTATTGCGTACAACACATGCTATTGAGGAAGTTTTCTCTGGCCTGTAACACAAGCTTAGAATAGTGTTTGCGTATACTGTAAGCTAATGCGGTGTTGCGTATAGTGCAAGCTAATTTTGGTGTAGCGTACAACACAAGACATCAAATAAATTAAAAAAATAATTTTTCTCATAAAATCTCAGGGTGTTACATTCTACCCCCCTTAAAATGAATTTCACCCTCGAAATTCATCGGGGATATAAATGGTTTACTACATGAAAGTTTTTTTCATAGAAAATCACATTGTAAAAAGGAATACTAAAACTTAATTTTAAAAATTGGAGTATGAAACATAATGGTTACCCAAATTAACTCATCATTGGGTTTCCACATATGAGAACATAGGTGAAAATATAGATATGGAAGAGAAATCTATCCATCAATGTCTGAAGAGAGTCGTAGATAACATGGATATGAAAAAGCCAACAATCACAAAGCCATAAATTTTTGATGATCTAGGGTACCATCTGATTCATCGTATGTATATGAGGACACTAGGACAACATTTTTGGTTTTCAAGATCATTTACCTAAATTTGAAGAATTTGAATTAGAAGAAATACTTACTTTATTTCAGTACAATCTCACCGTTGTTCATGCCTTGAACAATTTCCACTTCATCTCCTAAAGATATGAAGTTGAATTTGTCATTCTTGAAGTGTTAGCAGATCATGTGATAGAATGATGGGTCATTTCATCTGTCTCAAACAAAAGGGTATAAAAAGTTATCAAATATACATAAGTCCATCTATGGTGAGTTTAATCGTATATGATTCCAAAAATGGACTTATACTTCATCTATCATACCGCTTAATAAAATAAAACTAGTTTCTACTAACCAGGGACTTCCTGTAGGCCAGTGGTAGGCGATAAAGGCATGTCTCACTTCAGTTGTGGGTTCGATTCCCACAGCGTTGTCTGATGCAACGGGTTGTCGCTCGTCCTACAGGTTGTCCCTTTTTCTAAAACTACATAATTTTAAAATTCCTGCAATAATATCAAAAAAAGTTCTAGCCTTAAACAATACTATCTTATGTCTAACTTAATTCATTCCAATCTTTAGGCTTATCCAAAATACTTCGGTCCAAGCTCATAGTATAAAGAAAACGATTACTTGAAAGGTCACATAACAAGCACATGAATACCATCATTTATCCCCCATATATAATACGATATATATTGTTGGTCACATTACAAACATGTGAATACCTTAATCATGTATTCTCTTGAAAAGTGAATACCCATTGAACTTTAGTGAAAACATGAATGCTGTCAAAAGTTAACTCTTTCCACATACCAAAATCCAAAAATTCTATATACTCGAACTATGATATAACTTTTTCCTTATATCAGTCATGAGCTCAGGAATACTATAATACATATTATTTTCTCTTTATCCCTTAATTATGTGCATTTTAACTACTTTCCAAAAATATTTCAATCACTTTTCATGGTTACCTGTACCATAAAATTATTAAAAACCACAATGATCCAATACATTGATATTCCAATATTCCACGATACCATAAATGAGATTCCATGATACTAATTTGAAATCCCATTACATAAACACTTAATCATTAAAAAACATCATTTTCATACTCAACATCACAAATAGTGATCGCATGTGACTTCCCTTTATCCTTTTCCTTAAGAGGTTACTCACGTTGATCATCATTAACCCTTGGATTATGGCATTGATTAGCATAATGCCCCATTTCCTTGCACTTGAAGCATTGAAGTGTCGGTGGTGCGTTCTCTGCAGTATTTTCTTTATTCACATCATTAGAAACCCTATTTCCATTACTTCGACACTCAGCTGCTCGATGACCTTCTTTTCCACACTTAAAACATTTTATAGTCCCTTTAAGACAATCTCCACCATGCTTCTTTCCACACTTTGAGCATAAAGAAACATTCATCTTCTTTTCACCATTATTCTGAGATTTCTCCTTGAACTCCATCTTTCTTTTCTTTTCAAAACCATGAGATAGATATGTAACACCAACTTCTATTTCTACCTTGATAGCACAACGCACAATTTCTTCATAGATAATGAAGTCTCTTATTGCTAATGTCCTTAGAAGACTTGGTTTTAATCCACTGAATAATCGATCAACTTTGCTTTCAGGTTGGATGATAAATCCAGATGCATACCTTACAAGACATGTAAAATTTTCCTCGTATATGCCAACAGATTCATCATCCTTTTGCTTAAGCTCGAGGAACTCTTTTTCCATCTTTGTTCGAAGAATACGAGGGAATTACTTATTGAAAAACAAGTTCTTGAACTCGTCCCATTCCATTGATTCAATTTCATCTTGGGGCCTTGTATTCTTAATTAGAGTCCACCGCTGGTCCACTTCACCTTCTAAATGGTAAACAGCCAAAATGACTTTTTCATGCTCTGAACAGCGAAGTATGGAAAATATCTTTTCAGTGGTACTGATCCATTTTTCAGCTACAAGTGGATCATAAGACCCACTGAAATAAGGTGGACGTTGCCTCATGAAGGACTCAATAGAATATTGTTCCCTTCTCTACTCATTTGGAAGTCCAGAATGATTCATAGCTTGTGTAAGTATAGCAATAAGATTTTGTACTCCATCTCTCATAACATTGGTTTGTTCAGGAGGACAATCATTGCATTTCCCATTACATTGATCAACACGGTTCCTTCGGGTTCTAGCCATCGTCTAAAACCCAAAAATAATTGTGTAAGAGGAAAAAATCATGCTAGGAAAACAACATAATAAAGGGGGATTACTTCCAATATCTAACATCTTAGGTTTAATTCTATGATAGTTACCATAATCCTAGGATTATAACCTATACTTATAATTAACCTTAGAGACATCCCTAGACATAATTTAGAAATATCTCTAGGGATCTCACTAAAGTTATCTCATCCTAATTTCTAAAGGTTGACTAAACCTTTCCTCTGATACCAACTGTAGAGACCCATAGCTTAACGTACATAGACATTACATTACTTTTGAGGAATACTTAATGAATAACTAAAACAGACACAAAAGGACCGTAATAGTTTAGTGTCTTTGGAAACTTGGAACATAATCTTCTAATCTTGGTGAAATATCTTCAACATCTCCCATAAAGTTCTTTCCTTTTTTTCTTACCTAAAACCTTTCTTTACCCAATGTATTGGAGGGAGATATAGGTCCCACCCATCTCATAATGAAATCATTCTTACGTGTGCCACAACATAAACATAAATCATTCATCATAACCCATAGAATAAAATGGGTTTCAAAAACCTCATCCCTTTATAACATAATCCATATAAAAAATGGATATCATTTCATCATAAGAAAAGTGAAAACATGTAAATCATAGACACATTATACTTGAAACATAATCATACTGAAGAATGTCATCTTAGATGGGAAATAGTTTTGATAAAACACTTGAAATGAATTCTTGAGGAATATATCATTTCTTCTTGAAAATAATTTTCATTTCAAAAAATGCCATGAAATTTTAAAATAAAAGGATTTTGTTGAAAATAATAATGAAATCTTGTAGAGTAAGATTCATGAAAATAAGGTGTTATGAAACTGTAAAAATCCGTTCATGCAGTATAAGATAAAAAAACATTCTTCTCGTACTTTTTGCCAAAAAATTCAAAAAGTACCTCGTATAGTAAACAAAAGAAATATTCCTTACATACCATGTAGTAAAAGTAAAAAATGGTTAAAAAGGACTTTAAACATACATGAATACATTTTTAGAAAACAGGTACATGGATGATAATTATAACCCCAGTAAATACTTACGAATAAAAAATCTCGGATAAAAACGAGATTGGAAAAGTCATCCCTTACCTTAGGTCTGATTTGCTTCGTACGTATCCGGACCTCCTATATAATGATCTAAATAATGTCATTGACTTATTACAGAATCATATTCATTGTTATGATATCATATATGGTTCACTTATGACTTTATATTACCTGTTCTTTTGTAAATTCCATGTTAAAGCAGTGTTTTGGGTAAAATCGTTTTATTTATTGTACGTGTTTGGACTTGTTGTTCTAGATATTATTATTACTTATATAATTATTTAATTACTTACATAATTTAAATAATTATTTATATATCATATATATTCAGTATATATATACATAATAGATAGATAAATGAAATGAAATACACCATTCATGGAGACGGTAGGTTGTGCGTACGCATGAATGTTGTTTTACTTTCCTTATTGACTTGAATGGAAGTAAGTAGATGACATATATATGTGTGTGTATACATAAATACATTAGCTTCATTATGTCATATATTTCATTATTATTAATTATATATACTTTATAATCATTCTTGAATGGTTATCATGGAAAATGAATCTCATCACGTCGTGGAGACCGTAATCCGTACGTATGCACGAGCGATGATATCATTCCCAAAATTATTGAATGGAATTATAGTGGATGATATAATATTTCAGAATCCGTATGAAGTTATAATAACCATATATAGTTTTTCTTTACACCATTATACCTATCCAAGTAAGGTGGTGTTGGAAAACAGATTACACCACAGCGTGGATACGGTATTCCGTACGTACGCACGCGCGGTGATTTCAATTTCCATAGGATGGATAGAAGATGAAATAGGGTTGTTTAATATTTATAATAACATATCATTATATGAGTTATACTGATGTTATTAATTTATGATGAAAAAAATAAATAATAATAAGTAGAAGAATAAATAATTGGAAAGAATCGGTAAAGGATATTACCTCTTCTTTGACGCGCCTCTTCTTAACCTCCTCTTAAGGAAATAGAGGTGGTCTTTTGAGGAGACCCGAACCTCTATAATGTTTCTAGGGAAGTTTAAAAGGTAAATGGTTAGGGTTTGGATGATCTTTAAGGCTCGAAATTGTGTAAAGTGAAGAGGGAGGAGGTGCCCTTTTATAAGGGAGGAGAGGGGAACCTTAGGAAAAACTGAAAATATTATTTTATAATAAAATCATATTTGGTTTATAATAGCTTCAAATTTATTTATTTAGAATATAAATTGAGTATGGGTCAAAATCCATTTAACCAATAGGTTTTAGACAAGTTTATGTTACTATTTTAACCTTATCATTTAGATTTGACTCTAAGTTAAATAATTTAACTTTTATCGTGTCTTCTTGTTTTCTTACACTATATAGTTAATAAACTTACTATAACAAGACAAACATACACCAAGTGATTCATTATTCATATATATAACCTTATCTTAGTCATTTAGCTAAACCTTAGATTTTTAGGAATATAATAACAATTAATAATATAATATTTGTTTTAAAAACTATTTTATTTCAATTTTGACACTATTTGGTAATTGATTATTGTGAAAATCATAACAGCATGATTAGTTCGAAAAAATTTAATTAAATAAATACTAAAATGTCATATTAACCTAAAAAAATTAGTTTAATTTATAAAATGTCTCAAATTGCATTTATTTGGGTATTTATAACATCAATTATGTTAAAATTTCATTAATAAGGTAATTAATGCATCATCATTGTGTCATATATAAATTAAATTATTTAATGTTTAAAAATTATAAATAAAATACCATTATGTAGGAAATGTTTTTAGATTTATAATTAATGTTTATAGTCGAATTTATCTTATGTATAACCATATATTAAAAATGTTTTAGTTATTAAACTTTGATTTTAACTCTTTTAACTCTCCTTTGAATTAAATAATAATAAATGTCCTAATCTAATCCAAGTGGACCTAAAGGGTAATATTTTATTCCTAAAGTTGTTTTTGGTCGAATTACACTTATCCAATAGAATTAAGACATGTGTTAGGGTAATAATAATATCATTTTTACCCTTAATTACCCTATTTACTTTTAACCGTGGTAAATAAAAGTAAAAAGTAACTATTCACCAAAAATTATTTTTATCTTATTGTACCACATTTTACTCCTTGATATTAACTGTGTCTCTCAGATTTTTGAAATTCCACTCACATAAGCGGTAAAATTAAGTTTTATGTAAATTTTCAAATTCTCCTAGGAGGTGGGTAGAAGATGGTGAAAAGTTCAATAAAATTTTTATATATCTAAAATTATTATAAAATGACTCCAATGAATTACATTGGACTTATATAGGTATTATGTATCAATTTTTACCTAAAATAAATTTAAATAAAATAAATAATTATTTAAATAAAAATTCGATTTTTAAATAGTAACCTAGTGTTTTCATTATTCATCAAAAATTGAAAGTTTTCAGAAAAATACCAAAAATTTACCCTAGGCTAATTTCGATATTAAAAATTCAAAAATTAAGTCCATTTTGAAAGATAAAATTTATAAAATTTTAAAAAGTGGGTATTACTATTCATAACGGCTAGTTCATTATAATATTATAATAATATCTCGTTTAGTGAAACTCGGTATTGCGTACAACACATGCTATCGAGGAAGGTTACTCAGGTGTGCAAGACAAGATTAGAATAGTGTTTGCGTATACTGTAAGCTAATATGGTGTTGTGTATAGTGCAAGCTAATTTTGGTGTAGTGTACAACACAAGACATCAAAGAAATTAAAAAAATAATTTTTCTCATAAAATCTCAGGGTGTTACATACCTCGGTTATGTTCATTGGTGCAAGCCATTCTTGGACTACCTTTTTCGTCATAGGATCAATTAATATTCCCTCCTTAGAGAAACTATGGCCAAGAAAATAAACTCTTTGAAGCCAAAATTCACTCTTTCTAAATTTTCCATATAAATTTTTTCTTCTAAGAGTTTCAAGAATGATCCGAAATTAATTCGCATGGTCCTCATATATCTTACAGTATACCAATATATCATTAATAAATATCATAAAAACCATGAATACAAAGGGTGTATTGGTCAATCCAAATGGAATCACTGTGAACTCATAATTTCCATACCTCATTTGAACTGTTTTCTTGAGAATATCTTCCTTCTTTACTTGCAATTGATGATACCCAAATCGAAGTTCAATCTATGAAAAATATCTATATTCATAAAGTTGATTGAATAAGTCATAAATGTGAGGTATATGATACTTTTTATTTATCTTAATAGAATTTATTTCCCTATAATCAATGCATAGTCTCATATATCCATATTTATGCTTAATGAAAAGAACTGAGGCTCCATAAGGTGAAACACTAGGGAATATAGATCCCTTACCATGAAACTCCACTAGTTTTTTCTTCAACTTCACTAATTCCATAGTGTTCATTATATAGGGATTATTTTATATTGGTCTTCAATGAGGGATTAAATCAATATAAAACTCAACTTCATGCTTTAGTGGATTTCTAGGTAATTATTTAGGAAATATATCAATGTATTCATGCATAATAGTTACATCATCAGTTTAAAGGTTTCATTTTCCATATATTGATTGTTTCTTCTATTATTACCCAATAATGTCATTCAAAATTTCTACTAGGGGTGGATATAGACATGACATGGATAATTAATTCTCCCCGCTAAAAGATAAGGAGTTACATATCTTCTTCATGAATCATAACTTCCTTCTCTTTGTAATAAATGTTTACACTATATTTGGATATCCAGAATATAATAAGGATTATATCAAAATCAACCAAAGGTATAATAATGAAGTTAGTAAATAGGTCACATTTATGTGTCATAATGGGAACTTACTGACACATCCTTGTTGTGGTGAGACTTCCACTATGAGTCTTGACTGATAACTCCCTGCTTAAGGTGTTATGAAAACATCTAATTTTATTATAAAAATTAAAATATGTAAAGGAGTACAAAGATCCAAAATCAAATAAATAATTATCTAAATTTGAGGATATGGTTAAAGTACCTACCACCTAACATTGGGGACTTTAACCTCAGCTATTGTGATCACATAATCTTGGAATTTCTCTCTAAGTCTTTTCTAGGGGTAAATCCCTTGATGATTGGTATGATCATTTACATAGTGTCCCATATTATGATCGTTGAATCATTTCACTTTGGAAGATTCTTTAATGGCCCTAAAATCATGATATTGGTGTCTTTTCTCTCCACACTTATAGTAAAATACCATTCCCAACAAGCTTGTTCTATGGTGTTTCTTTTCAAATTTATTAAAAGATGGAAATTTTACGCTACCTTTCTCTCCATTTGTCGTATTTTATTTTCCAGTATGCTCAAAATCCCTCTTATTATCTTTATTTCCTTAAAACCCATAATGATAGAGTATTCTAATGAATAAAGTGGTCAAACATTGTTAAAACACATGGTGGATCAATATAATACTCTATACAGTTGAGCTTATTGCACATAACCTAAGTCAGCTACCCCAATATGGTTATAATTTTATAAGTTCCAGTTGTAACTCCAACTCCAGATTCAATATCTTTCCCGCAAGGTAAATCACTATATAAAGTATGTGTATTGATACATTTACCATTCTTTATTTTATGAACCATTTCTAAATAATTTAATACACTAGATTAGATCATAAATTTATGAAATATATTGTATAATCCCCAAATTAGAGGAATACTTAACATAAATTAATAAATTTTATGCATAGATAATCTTATAATCATAAAGATGGTTTCTTTGGTAATTTCTCAAATCATAAAATTATTTTCAAATCCTTAATATTGGTTTGTAAATAAAATTTCAATTATCCTAATAATATCCCCCAAGATTGTCAAACCAGTTGTGCAGAAAGGACGGTTGTTATGCACCAGGCGAAAATTGAGTTAAATCCCAATGTTCCCTTTTCAGATTTATTACCCCTAGGTAAAATTGTACCGGAATAAAGTATATTTTAGTGTCCATAAAATGATTTATTTCTAGAAAAAACCAAATTATATCTTTCTCACTAAAACATTAGGTTGTTTTTCTATACTTATCCTCAAATTATATCATAGGGTTATGTTCCCTAATCTACATTTTCTGAAATCCAGTTCCAAAAGTTTCTGAAAAACTTTTTTTGATACCAACTATAAATAATTTGACCCTAGTATCCCAGATTCGGTGGTTACTATATTACATTGGAATATGATACAAGAAATCACATCCTAAAGGACTGAATAGTTTATTATTCTTGCTAAATTAGATACATACTTCAATCAAACATTATAATTTCAAACATAAAATATAACATAGTATTTTCTTTGAGTACACCATTATTCCCTTTATCATATCTCTACAAATCAATCATAATACACTTCCTGGCGTCATAGGGAAAGAAACATAAGAAATTTATGATCATAGATTCTCAACAAGGTCTTGCATATAGTAGGTTTTATCCTAAATAAATAATTCATAATCAATATGGTAAGGTAAATAACTAAAACACATTACATTCAATCAATTACTTGAGCATTGTATGGTAGGAATTAATGATGATCAAATAAGTCCATATAAATAATCACATGATCTCTAAATTTAACCATAGATATTATAAATAATCGAATAATCATATAAAATGTCAATAACTAATCTCATGTTGTGGGAATGCATAATTGTGGACATCATAACCATATTTTCAAGACCTTGTGCTAAGACATCTTATATAAACGGTTAAGGCCTCAACCATATACCCAAGCTAGTTTCTCTCATGAAACTTATCAATGCATGGAGGGGATATAGTGGGCCCCACCCATTACTTAATAAGTATATTGTATTCTTTATATGAAAGGGTTGAAACATAATCAATATAAACATTAATTTTGAAAAACTATCATATGATATGTTAATACTTTCCTCAATCAATAAACATAATCACAAATCATTCAGAGTAATATGGAGAATGGTATCAAAATAGTGAATCCCCAACAAAATTCATCAAAAAACAAGAAAATAAATAATAAGGATAATTTCATTACAACATATTTCCAATTTATCATAATTAACCTAATGTTTTGTTTCTTTGATGAATATAAATACCCAAAAAAATCTATTAAAAACATTCTTTAGGTAAATATCATTTTCACTTTGAAAATCACTTTCAAAAATAAAAAATTCTCAGAATATTAAGAAAGAAAACTCTTTAAAATAATATTTGAAAACTTATAGAGGATTATTCAAATCAATGAGTTCATGATAGTGGTAAATTCCATACACGTTGTATAAGTTAAAAAACATTCCTTTTACGCTATTGTAAAAAGCTTAAAAAGTGTCCCATTCAGAAAAAAATAATAAGATTCCATTCAAACCATTTTGAAAAAAATCAATAATGGGTAAAATTTTATTTAATAAAAAATTTATATAATGTTAAAACATTATTAATTTTTTTTTATAAAATATGGATATGTAAGAAAAAGGGTTTTTGACCAAAGAGAGAAATAAAGTCAATTTTCTTTAAAATAATTCTTTTGATCTATTTTGTTCATAAAGAGGGAAAAATGAGAGTAAAACATGTATTATCTATAAATAACCCTATTATAAGAAAATTCATAAGTTTATTGAAATACATATCATTATATTTCATCATCAGAAACTTAATCATGAATAATCCTGATAAACAATGAGATTGTAACATAAACCTTTACCACTTTAGTAACTTTTGAATCATAAGCCTCATAAAAGAAATAACTTAAAATGAAAATGTAAATAACATAAAGATAAAGGGATTCATGATATAACATATCAAAGGGGTATCATATACACCACAAAAAAGAACTCAGTGGTGAATATGGCATACATCTCACAAAAGTAAAAGTGAGACAATAAACCCTTACCCCAAGTATGATTTCCTTCGTTTGTATTTTTAATTCCAATATAATAAATATATATTTATCATAAATATATTATATAAAAATAATCATATATATCATACAATATATTATTTACTTATAGTATTTATGACTCATTTATTAAAAATTATTTGTTAAAATCCCAATTTTGTGTAATAATTGCTCCATTTTTCAAGTATGTTTTGGTTTGGTAATTTTGGTCCTTTTAATTTTATAATGGTTTCATAACATCCAAAATGTTAAATATGATATAAATATAACATATAATCATTATATGAGTTTTTTATAATACTCTAAAAAGTAAGATATGGTAAAATGAGTAACATCATACATGGATATGGTAGGTCATACATACGCATGAAAACTTTTCTATTTTTCCAAAAAATAGAACTTAATAAGGGTAAATAATATTACACATTTATATAAACACTATTATATTAATTATATCATATATATTAATTAAATATATCCATATTACCATACATTTCAAAATAAAATGAAAAATATTTCATATCACTATATGGAGGCGGTAATCCACACGTACACACGAGGGATAATATTATTTTCCAACAGGTTTGAAGGTATAAAGGTATATGGGATATTATAATTATATAAATATATTAATTTCATAAATATAATATATATATATATATTGTGATTATTACAACATTATATCCATCCTTAATAGGTGGTGATGGAAAACTAATTACATCGATTCGTGAGGTGGTAGTCCGGCATACACATGATCGATGGTTTTGTTTCCAATTTGATGGAATAAGAGATGAATATAAATTATTACATTAACCTAATAACATATGAGTATTTTCGATATATTTTTTTATTATTTTATCATATTTTTATAATAATTTAATAATTCATAAGAAGAATTAAAAAGAAAATGCATGATTAAGAACTTTTCCTCTTCTTTGAACAACCTCTTTTGGTTTATAACTAAAGCCTTCCTATATTAGACTTTTTTATAAAAATAAGGACTCTAGGTTGTTTGTAGGTATTTAAGGTAGATATTTGTCAGTAATTTTATTAACTAAATATATTTTTGAGTGTGAATAGAAGATGATAGGGGTTGGCCTTTTGTAAGTGGGAAGGAGGAAACACTTTAAATTTTTGAAAATAAAAAGGGATAACTACAATTTTCACATGTCTAAATGATAAAAAATGGATTATTATAGAACCATGGATGAGATAAGATCTAAATATGGACATAAATAGTAATTTTAAAAGTTATTAGGTCATTGTAACACTTATTTTCTTAGTTTAAACCCTCGGTAAACAAATTTTAACGTTAATCACGGTAATTAATTTTTATTATTTTTACTATTTATTATGACCAAAAACTAAGTTGGCATTATTATAAAATATTAATTATGATAACTAAAAATATGGAATACCTTTTTCCAAATTTAATTCATATAAGTGGAAAATTTTAATTTAAAATTAATCTCGCAAATGCGATAAAAAATGATTTTCCAAAGAAAAATATTCATAAGTATAGAAAGTTTTAATAAAAAATTCGATATTAAATTTATGTAACCGACCTAAACTGTATTTATTATAATATAATTGAACTAATTTTACTTTTAAAATAATTTTCAATATTAATTTTACATTTAAATGCTTTAAATGAAAAGGAAATTTTCAATAAAAACCTGTGTTTTCACTATTCATCAAAAAAAATAACATTTTTAGAAAATTATTAAAAAAATCACTCTAAGATAATTTTGACATGATAATTTAGAAAATTAATTTACTAAAAGTGGTCCAAATTAATTTTAAAATATGTGCACAAAGTGTGACGAGACCTCCTTTTAGAAAAATATGGTTTTTCAGAAAACATTTCTTTTTATTTAAAATTATTCTTATTTTATTCTAATCAATATAAAACTAATGAATTTATTTTATACATGTTTAAACCATATAATATTAATAATTTATTCAGTATTATTCATACTGACTAATTTAATAGTTTGGTTATAATGGTTTGATATATTACATTTCATTTATACTCGGGGTTGGTGTGTTGTAAACTATCGAAGTGATTGAAATTATTTAAAAAGAAATATATCATAAATTATTGAGGTTTTACAGTTGTATTTGATAAAATATTATGATTTCTCAATACATTAACACCCTGTTAAGGTGAAAATTTTGGATAATTCTCTATGTCAGAAAGACCATTCTATCTTATCTATGATGAGGATCACAAAAGATCTAATATTTATAGATGTGTAAAGGATTGATCTTGAAATATTTATGGATGGGGAGAAATATTATCATTCTCAAATGAGTGTTCATCTATCTATCCAAGTGAATATTAAAGATTCACAGAATAAATATGTAGAGCTTCAAAATATGGTAAGAAATGTTCCTGGTTTCAACCTTGATTATAGTGTAATGATAAGGTTTAGGAACCATATATGTGTCCAATCAATACCATACATGAAGAAGTATCTCTTGTATGAAGCTTATATTTCATCATTATATATTAATATTGGAAGTATAAATTTGTATAGATATTTCAAATAATATTTTTGGTGAGAGAAAATGAATAGATATGTTATAGAGTTTGTATCTTGATGCCTGGTATGTCAGTAAGTCAAGGTGGAGAGACTAAAATCTAAGGGGATGTTTTAACCATTACCAATACCAAAATGGAAATGAGAAAACATCACTATGGATTATGTCATCAAACTCAAAAAAACACTAAAATTATATAATTGGGTTATATTTTATCACTTTATTAATTCATCACACTTCATTACTATTAGAGAATATTTTTATCTTGATCATCTAGATAGAATATATATTAAGGAAGTGGTAAGGTTTCATGGAGTATCAAATTCTATTGTATCTAATCGGTATTTAAGGTTTTCCTAAAAGTTATAGTTAAGTATTCACTAAGCTATGGATATAGAGTTTAGTTTTAGTATATCATATCATCCTCAGAAAGATGGCCAGTCTGAGAGAACCATTCAAACCCTAGTGGATATGTTGAGATCTTATTCTATGGATTTTAAAGTTAGTTGGGATCAATAGAAACCTCTAATCAAGTTTTCATACAACAATAACTTTCAATTGATAATTTAGGTGGCTCTTTATGAACCCCTCTATGGAAATAAGTACAGAAATCCAATATCATGGGATGATGTTGGAGAAAGAAATCTATTGGGACCTAAGCTAATTGGGGAAATTGTAGAGAAAGTCAAAACCATTAGACAACACATCAAGGTATTTCATTGTCATTAGAATAGTTATGTTTATAATCATCAGAGAGATATAGAGTTAAAATTTGGTGAGAAAGTGAATCTATAAATTTATCTTTTGACTAAAGTAATTATATTTAGTGATAAAGGAAAGTTGAGTCCTATGTATATTGGCCCTTTTAAGATTTTTGATAGAGTAAGGATGGTAGTTTATCTCTTTTCACTTCCACCGAACATATCTAAAGTTCATGATGTGTTCCATGTATATATTCTTTTGAAATAAATAAATTATCCAAAAAAATCACTAAAATCATAGGTTGTAATACTAGATAATGATATTTCCTATGTAGAATAACCGGTAGAAATCTTGTATCTTTGAGATAAAGTGCTAGGAAACAAGACTACTCATCTGGTTAAAGTTCTCTAGAGGAATCAGAAACTCGAAGAACCTATATGGGACCTAAGGATGTCATGAGGAATAGATATCCTCATTTATATGTATCATATTAATGTAATTTCCTCGGTGAATTCATTTTAATGGGGGTATAATGTAACACCCCCATATTTTATGATATAATTCATTTTAAATAAATTTAATCTCTTCAAGAGCTTATGTGTAACAACCCAAAGTATTTCAATGGAAAATTCACTTCTTATATTTATGTCATAAAAACAATAAATAAAGAACTACTAAGTGATAAGTGACCTTTAAACATAATTTTGTCACCCCTCTGTTTGGAATTTTAAAAATCCAACATACACGGTTGTGTTCAAGATAGTTTTTGGAGTCTAATGAAACAAAAATAATTTCGGGTGAATATTAACCTACCCTTATGAATAGTAACCTACCCTTATGAATAGTAATATGACCCTTATAGTAAATAAGAGTAACGTAACCTATGAATAATAAAATAATATTTAGACATCATAGAAAGTGATAATTTGACCTTAGTAAACGTTTTTGGTATTTTATAAAGTCAAAATTATTAATTATAATTAATTTAAAAGAATATTTATTTCCCTGAAATGTATTCATAAAGTACTGAATCAATGTCTAATAGTTTTTAAATAATTTTATAAGACCCTACGTAATTTATGAAAGAACTACAAAATCAGTTTTAATCTTAAAAACTGTTTTTTTAAGTAAATTATGATTTTAGTTAAACATTAAATTAATAATATTTAGAAACTTATTTTTAAAAAATGGACATCTTTTTTGGATTATACACATCAAAAAATGGTAGGGGTAAATTTTTGGGTTTATTCTGAAATACTTCAATTTTCGGGTGAATAGTAAAAAAATACAGTTTTTCGCATAATCAGTGTACACTAAATTGCATCATTAATGATGTAATGATGACATAAACATTATAGAGCATTAATTTCGGCCAAATTATTTTAAATTTAATAAATATTTCCTTGAAATACAATAAATCCAATTCTCAAACCTAAAAAGAACTTTCCAAAGCCTAAAGTCAAAAGGTGATTTCTTAAAGTGTCTTTTTCTCTTTCTTTCACTTTCCTTTTAATAAATTAATTATTTCGAATTATAAAGAATATTTAAAGCCTAAAACGAATTATATTATATTGATATATGATTTAGGATGTCAAAAAACTACTATTACAAGTCTAACTCTTGATATATTATTTTATTTAATATTTTATGCCAAAAACACCTCCCTCCTCATGTATAAATAAGCCCTCCCCCTTCTCTTGCCAAACCACACCTCTCAAGCTTCAATAATTGTCTAATATCTGCCCAATCATCTCCCCTATCCCCTCCCCCACTTCCAAAAGTTTCTGGTCTCATCAAAAGACCAAGCTTAGGCCCTTAAGGAGGTTCTCAAGTGAAGGATTCAAGAGGTAATTTTCCTCCCTCTTCTCCTTTAATTTCCTTTCAAGTTCAAGTTCCTTTCTTGATCTCTCCCTACCTATCTTCATCCAAATTGTTCTGTAAATCTATTATTATATATATAATGTAATATTATGATTCTAATGTTATATTATATCACCCCACACCCTTTCCCTCTTCCATTTATTTTATTAAAGAGAACGTTGTTCATGAGGTGTTAAATTTATCACCTTCAAAAACGACATGTTCTCTTCTACCATTTCTACCTTCAATCTGGTTATGAAACCATTTTATGGTTGAAACAGAATATTTTATATGTATTCTTTTATATTTTAAGTTCTGTAAATAACCTATGGCCTTATTACTAAGTTAAATGTTAAAACAAGATCGTTGTGATCCAAAAACCGCCCAAATTTGCCCAAATAACCATCATTAAAATCTTATCTAATGATTCGTCCACATGGATATAATATAACTCATTATAAAATAATTCAAGATTCTGTAATATCATAAATAACATGTAATATCAGTTCTGGATGTTTACCCATGATCTACCCAAACATCAATTTAAGAATACAAGTGAACCACTCAAGAAAACCATGAAAATGAACATCCCCGATCAATGTTTTTAAACTCTATAAGTCATCCAAAGGAACATAATATAACATAATAAAACCAGAATGAGCCCTATTAATGTACACATGGTTCTGGAATTTTTAATTAATGAATATAATTTCATTATACAGGACATTAAAGAGAAGGAGGCATTCGAGTACAAGGTAAGGGGAAATCTCAAACCCAATTTTCTTCCTTTGGGTTCTCCCTCTTTCACTCCATTTTTGATATGGTTACTCCTAAAAGATCATTTTTTCATCATTTACTTTACTTTTCTGGGATATACATGTTTTTCACTGGTTTTTATGTCCATAAAAACTTTTTCCAAAAGAACTCCTCTTTCAAGATCTCACCTTTTACCTCTCATTCAAGGTTGATGGTTCTTGTATCAAGTACATTGTTCCCTCTTTCTTTTGGGAACCCAAAGATTATGAATGTGTTATTATGAGATGAAACCCATTAATTTCCATGGGTTATTTATGTACATGTTTGATATGTGTCCTATGTGGAAATCATGATAATGATAATGTTATGATGTGACGGGTGTGCTCAGAATTATATAGCACAATATGAATGTTTAAATGTGACGGGTGCGCCCGGAATTATATAGCGCTCCAATGCATTGGGTAAAGTGATGAATCTCATGAGTAAATGTGAAATGATGTGTGAAAATGATTCTATCTTTGTTCACAAGTATTTGTGGTAGTTAACCACTAAGACATGATGTTTCATTTTTATGCATTGCCACATTTCAAGTCTATTATTTATGCTCCTCTCATGATCATGATCTTTTGCCTATGTTATGATTATGCTCACCCCATGATGTATTATTCTTATCTATCCTCTTACTGGGCTTTTAGATCACCCCTTTTGATGTATATCCTCAGGTGGCAACATGTACTAAGGAGAGGACAAGTTCCACTGAGAAGCTAGTGAAGAAGAAATTAAATAAATGTTTATGCTTGATGTTGTATTTGTTATGTATTGTCCTAGTTTTCCCAAGACACTAAACCTCTGGATCCTCCATGTGTAATACTATTATGTTTTTTATCTTTGAAATGATGTAATAGTAAAGTAAGAAAAGGTCGGGTCGCTATAGTTGGTATCAAAGGAAAGGTTTAGTTAATTTGGGAATTAGGATTAGTAAACCCTAGAGAAAACCTCTAGCATGAGAATAAGTAAAAATATGTACACAAGAATATTTACCTAGGGATCCCCTATGTTATGTTTTTGGTATAATTGTTTAAATGAATAAGTTATTCATGACTTGTTTACTTATATTTTGTTCTAACCTTTTCTATTTTAGAAAATGGTGGGAACCAGGAGAAATCAGGCCAACAACTCTTGCAAGGGACAATGCAACGATTACCCGAACAACATCCCCAATTATTTTAGAGGTGGAGTTCAAAACTTCATGGCGATGCTTACCCAATTATCGCGGGTTATGAATAATAACCATAATAATGGGGAACGTACTCCTTCACCAAAGAGGGAGCAACTATATATCGAATGTTTTATGCCGCAACAACCACCGATGTTTTGTGGATCTTCCAATCCACTAGTTGCGGAACAGTGGGTCAACTCCATGGAGAAGATCTTTTCTGTTCTTCACTATTCTGAGACGGATAAGGTGACTCTAGCCATTTATCGTCTAGATGGAGAAGCTGATCAATGGTGGGCTTTGATTAAGAACACCAAGCCAAGGGATGAAATTGAAGAGATGGAATGGGAAGACTTTAAGATAATGTTTCTTAATAAGTACTTCCCACGAACTCTTCACATGAAGATGGAGAGAGAATTCATAGAGCTCAAGAAAAAAGAAGGAGAATCTATCACAACCTATGAAGAAAATTTTACAAGGCTCACAAGGTATGCTTCGGGTTTTGTTATCAATAATTATAGCAAAATTGATAGATTCTTTAGTGGATTAAAACCACATCTTCGAAAGGCTCTTTCAATCCGAGACTTTGGGAGTTATGAAGAAGTTGTTAGGTGTGCTCTCAAAGTGGAGATGGAGTTTGGAGAATGGTCACATGGATATGGTGATAAGAAAAGAAAGATGGAGTTTCAAGCTGGTGGATCTAGTGACAAAGGTGGGAAGAAAAATCAACATCCCACATGCCAAAAATGTGGGAATTTTCACTATGGGAACTTCCTCAAAGGTACGACGAAATGCTTTAAGTGTGGGAAGGAAGGACAACAAGCTCACGAGTGTCGAAAATACATGAAAAGGAAGGATAATGTAGCCGATGAAAGGAGAGAACCACTCGTGGTTCAATGCTACAACTTTAGGGAGCTAGGGTACTATTCAAACCAGTGCACTAAACCTCGAGCTCTCGAGGGTAATCAGCACCAACAACCACCAAAGCCAAAGGAACAAGGGAAGGCTTATGCCATCACTACTGCAGAGGTAGAACATGATAATGAAGTCGTACAAGGTACACTTCCTATTCACTCAATAATGTCAAAAGTTTTATTTGATTCTGGTTCTACGCATTCCTTTATATCTTGCAAGTTTGCTAGAACTATAGAATCGAAGCCCCGAAACCTTGAAGTAGAGATATCTGTAAAAACACCAAGTGGTGCAATCATTGCAACCCAAGTGTTTGACTCTTCTCCTATTGACGTATGTGGGAAGATTCTTCCGGAAAATCTCGTAATACTTCCCTTGGTGGAATTCGACGCTATAATGGGAATGGATTAGCTCTCGTTATATAGAGAACATATCAACTGTCGGGAAAAGGAAATATATTTTCATATTCCAAACCATACCATGCTCCTCTACAAATGCAAGGAAGATCATGAATATCCTTTGAGAAATCCTTCAATGGTTTGGGTGTTGATTCCCTATGAAGAAGCATACCTCGCCCAAATGGTTGAGTTGAAGGAAAGTGACAACCTTGAGGAAATGCCCATCATGAGGGAATACAGTGATGTATTTCCCGAAGAGTTACCCGGAATTCCCCCGGATCGTGAGGTAGAGTTCTCAATTGAACTCATACCGGGAGCTACTCATATCTCGAAGTTCCCCTATAGGATGGCTCCTATCGAACTGGAGGAGTTAAAGAAGCAGCTGCAAGAGCATCTGGACAATGGGTTCATATGCCCTAGTGCATCACCTTGGGGTGCGTCAGTGCCCTTTGTGAAGAAGAAGGATGGTACCATGCGGTTGTGTATCGATTATCGGGAACTCAACAAGATCACCATAAAGAACAAGTATCCTCTCCCAAGGATTGATGACTTGTTCGATCAATTAAGAGGAGCTCAATACTTCTCAAAGGTGGATCTTCGTTCTGGATATCATCAGGTAAAGGTGAATAAAGAAGATATTCAGAAGACTGCCTTCCGTACAAGGTATAGGCACTATGAGTTTTTGGTGATGCCCTTTGGACTTACTAATGCCCCTGCAATCTTCATGGATTTTATGAATAGAGTCTTTAGACATTACCTCGAAAAATTTGTGGTAGTGTTTATCGATGATATTCTCATCTACTCCAAGAGCAAGGAGGAACATGAAGAACATCTAAGACTTGTGTTGGAGACATTGAGAAAGGAGAAGTTGTACGCCAAGTTCAGAAAGTGTGACTTTTGGATGAATTAAGTCACGTTCTTGGGACATGTGATCACAAGAGAGGGAATTTCTGTGGACCCTTCAAAGACAAAGGCGATTGAGGAATGGCCCAGGCCCTCTAGTGTCACAGAAATCCGTAGTTTTCTTGGATTAGATGGGTACTATCGACATTTTGTGAGAAATTTCTCATGATTTTCAAGACCACTAACTAAGTTAACAAGGAAAGGGGTAAAGTGTGTATGGACGGAAGAATGTGAGGGAAGCTTCAAGGAGCTAAAGAGAAGGCTGATCACTCCACATGTACTCACACTACCGAAAAGTGGAGAAAGTTTTGTGATATACAGCGATGCTTCAAAGAAAGTCTTGGGTTTTTTACTCATGAAAAATGATAATGTGATAGCCTACGCCTCATGACAGTTGAAGATCCATGAGCAGAACTACCCGACACATGATCTAGAGCTGGCAGCCGTGATTTTTGCCTTGAAAATCTGGCGGCACTACCTTTATGGCGAAAAGTGTGACATATACACCGACCACAAGAGCCTAAAGTATATATTCACACAAAAGGAGCTCAACATGCAACAAAGGAGATGGTTAGAGATAATCAAGGATTACGATTGCTCTATTCACTATCATCCTGGGAAGGCGAACAAGATAGCTGATGCTCTAAGTAGGAAAGAACCTGCTACTCTATCCATGTTGAGGATTGAGAAAGATCATATCTTCTTGGATATGTAAAGGATGGATTTGGGAATCGTAAGGGCAGGGGATACATCCTATCTTTCCCAAATGATTGCGCAACCATCCATCCAACAGAAGATTAAGGAAGCACAAAGGGATGATGTGGAGATACAAAATAGGGTGAATGTAGTAAAGAAAGGGAAGCTGCAAGAGTTCCATATCGACGATGATGGTGTGATTCGGTTTGGAATGTGGCTTTGTGTGCCTTAATCACCCGGAATAATGAAGGAGCTATTGGATAATGCACATAGCTCAACTTTCTCTATTCATCCTGGAAGTACCAAGATGTATCGTGATCTCCGAGAACACTTCTGGTGGGATAACATGAAGAAGGAGATTGCGGAATATATATCAAGGTGCTTGGTATGTCAGCAAGTTAAAGCTGAGCGGAAAAAGTCCAAAGGTATGATGCAGCCATTTCCTATACCCATGTGGAAATGGGAAAATGTTATTATGGACTTTGTCACGGGTCTCCTGAAAACGTCAAGAGGAAATAATGCGATATGGGTTGTGGTTGATCGACTCACCAAGACTGCCCATTTTATCGCTATTTGGGAAAACCTCTCACTTGAACAGCTTGCAAGGATATATGTGAAGGAAGTAGTGATATTTCACGGTGTTACACTCTTTATTGTCTCTGATCGTGATCCAAGTTTCACATCTAAATTCTGGAGGAGGCTTCAACATGCTTTAAGTACTGAATTAAATTTCAGCACGGCCTATCACCCCCAAACTGATGGCCAGTCTGAAAGGACTATTCAGACACTTGAAGATATGCTAAGAGCATTCTCTCTAGAATTCAAAGGTGGTTGGGATCAGCATCTCCCATTGGTTGAGTTCTCATATAACAATAGCTTCCACTCGAGTATTCAAATGGCTCTGTATGAAGCTCTTTATGGGAAGCGATGTAGAACTCCAACCTGTTGGGAGGAAGTTGGAGAAAGAATGCTACTTAGACCCGATCTTGTGTAGGAGATGACCGAGAAGGTTCAAGTCATCCAGAAACACATCAAAGCTGCTCAAAGTCGGCAAAAGAGCTATGCTGACAACCGTCGAAGGGACTTGGAGTTCGACGTTGGAGATAAATTCTTCCTTCGAATATCTCCATGGAAGAGAGTCATGAGATTTGGGAAGAAAGGGAAGTTAAGCCCAAGGTACATTGGCCCTTTTGAGATCCTTGACCGTATAGGACCTGTGGCCTATCGTCTAGCACTTCAACCGAATATGGCTCAAGTTCATGATGTGTTTCACGTATCACTACTGAGGAAGTACATACCATACCCCTCACATGTACTAAACTCAGAGGCGGTACAACTGGAAGATGATATCTCCTATGAGGAGCAGCCGGTAAAACTTTTGGACCGAAGTGATAAGGTTCTACGCAAAAAGACAACCCGCCTGGTCAAATTATTGTGGAGGAACCATAAGTTTGAGGAAGCAACTTGGGAACCAGAAGAGGCAATGAAGGAGAAGTACCCTCACCTGTTTGTGTAAAGTGAAATTTTGGGGGCGAAATTTCTTAAGGGGGGAAGAATGTAACAACCGAAAGTATTTCAATGGAAAATTCACTTCTTATATTTATGTCATAAAAACAATAAATAAAGAACTACTAAGTGATAAGTGACCTTTAAACATAATTTTGTCACCCCTATGTTTGGAATTTTAAAAATCCAACATACACGGTTGTGTTCAAGATACTTTTTGGAGTCTAATGAAAAAATAATAATTTTTGGTGAATAGTAACCTACCCTTATGAATAGTAACCTACCCTTATGAATAGTTATATGACCCTTATAGTAAATAAGAGTAACATTACCTATGAATAATAAAATAATATTTAGACATCATAGAAAGTGATAATTTGACCTTAGTAAACGTTTTTAGTATTTTATAAAGTCAAAATAATTAATTATAATTAATTTAAAAGAATGTTTATTTCCATGAAATGTATTCATAAAGTACTGAATCAATGCATAATAGTTTTTAGATAATTTTATAATACCCTACGTAATTTATGAAAGAACTATAAAATCAGTTTTAATCTTAAAAACTGTTTTTTTAAGTAAATTATGATTTTAGTTAGAAATTAAATTAATAATATTTAGAAAATTATTTTCGAAAAATGGACAGAATTTTTGGATTATACACGTCAAAAAATGGTAGGGGTAAATTTTTTGGTTTATTCTGAAATACTTCAATTTTCGGGTGAATAGTAAAAAAAATACAGTTTTTCACATAATCGGTGTACACTAAATTGCATCATTAATGATGTAATGATGACATAAACATTATAGAGCATTAGTTTCGGCCAAATTATTTTAAATTTTATAAATTTTTCCTTGAAATACAATAAATCCAATTCTCAAACCTAAAAAGAACTTTCCAAAGCCTAAAGTCAAAAGGTGATTTCTTAAAGTGTCTTTTTCTCTTTCTTTCACTTTCCTTTTAATAAATTAATGAATTCTAATTATAAAGAAGATTTAAAGCCTAAAACAAATTATATTATATTTATATATTATTTAGGATGTCAAAAACTACTATTACAAGTCTAACTCTTGATATATTATTTTATTTAATATTTTATGCCAAAAACACCTCCCTCCTCATGTATAAATAAGCCCTCCCCCTTCTCTTGCCAAACCACACCTCTCAAGCTTCAAGAATTTTCTAAGCTCTGCCTAATAATCTCCCCTATACCCTCCCCCATTTCCAAAAGTTTCTGGTCTCATCAAAAGACCAAGCTTAGGCCCTTAAGGAGGTTCTCAAGTGAAGGATTGAAGAGGTAATTTTCCTCCCTCTTCTCCTTTAATTTCCTTTCAAGTTCAAGTTCCTTTCTTGATCTCTCCCTACCTATCTTCATCCAAATTGTTCTGTAAATCCATTATTATATATATAATGTAATATTATGATTCTAATGTTATATTATATCACCCCACACCCTTTCCCTCTTCCATTTATTGTATTAAAGAGAATGTTGTTCATGAGGTGTTAAATTTATCACCTTCAAAAACGACATGTTCTCTTCTTCCATTTCTACCTTCAATCTGGTTATGAAACCATTTTATGGTTGAAATATAATATTTTATATGTATTATGTTCTATTTTAAGTTCTGGAAATAACCTATGGCCTTATTACTAAGTTAAATGTTAAAACAAGATCGTTGTGATCCAAAAACCGCCCAAATTTACCCAAATAACCATCATTAAAATCTTATCTAATGATTTGTCCACATGGATATAATATAACTAATTATAAAATCATTCAAGCTTCTTTAATATCATAAATAACATGTAATATCAGTTCTGGATGTTTACCCATGATCTACCCAAACATCAATTTAAGAATACAAGTGAACCACTCAAGAAAACCATGAAAACGAACATCCCTGATCAATGTTTTTAAAATCTATAAGTCATCCAAAGGAACATAATATAACATAATGAAACCAGAATGAAACCTATTAATGTACACATGGTTCTGGAATTTCTAATTAATGAATATAATTTCATTATACAGGACATTAAAGAGGAGGCATTCGAGTACAAGGTAAGGGGAAATCTCAAACCCAATTTTCTTCCTTCAGGTTCTCCCTCTTTCACTCCATTTTTGATATGGTTACTCCTAAAAGATCATTTTTTCATCATTTAATTTACTTTTATGGGATATAAATGTTTGTCATTGGTTTTTATGTCCATCAAAACGTTTTCCAAAAGAACTCTTCTTTCAATATCTCACCTTTTACCTCTCATTCAAGGTTGATGGTTCTGGTATCAAGTATGTTGTTCCCTCTTTCTTTTGGGAACCCAAAGCTTATGAATGTGTTATTATGAGATGAAACCCATTCCTTTCCATGGGTTATTTATGTACATTTTTTATATGTTTCCTATGTGGATAGCATGATAATGATAATGTTATGATGTGACGGGTGCGCCCGGAATTATATAGCGCAATATGAACGTTTAAATGTGACGGGTGCGCTTGGAATTATATAGCGCTCCAATGCATTGGGTAAAGTGATGAATGTCATGAGTAAATGTGAAATGATATGTGAACATGATTCTAGCTTTGTTCACGAGTATGTGTGGTAGTTAACCACTAAGACATGATGTTTCATTTTTATACATTACCACATTTCAAGTCTATTATTTATGCTCCTCTCATGATCATGATCTTTTTCCTATGTTATGATTATGCTCACCCCATGATGTATTATTCTTATCTATCCTCTTACTGTGCTTTTAGCTCACCCCTTTATATGTATATCCTCAGGTGGCTACATGTACTAAGGAGAGGAAAAGTGCCACTGAGAAGCTAGTGAAGAAGAAATTAAATAAATGTTTATGCTTGATGTTGTATTTGTTATGTATTGTCCTAGTTTTCCTAAGACACTAAACCTCTGGATCCTCCATGTGTAATACTATTATGTTGTTTATCTTTGAAATGATGTAATAGTAAAGTAAGAAAAGTCTGGGTCGCTATATTATGATACATGAAACCTCAAGTATAAATGAACCATCATGTATTATACTACTATAGACTAGATACTAAATTATATATATGAATTTTAATAACTAATATTTAAAAAAATTCTAGAAAAAGTAGATATTTTTTTAGTAAAGTCTTCAGATGTTTTGAAAAAGATTCTTTTTCAATAAAATGTTTTTTATAGATTTTTGTGATAAATAATATAATTAGTTTTATCCAATCTTAGAAAAAATATTTTAAAAAATTAACTTCATTTTTTAAATCAATGTGTAAAAATTATATTATAGTGAATTTTGTAGAATTTTTTGAAAATATTATTTTTTTCAATGAATAGTGAATAACACTGATTTTTTTAATTGTCTATTCATTTAAAGAATTTGAAAAGTTAGATATTTTTTTAAAATGGTTTTAAATTTAACATTATTTAAATTATAATATTATTATTAATCCAATAAATTTAATTGAAATCAATTTTATGTTGAATTTTTATATAACAACTTTTCAAACTTATGAAAACGTTTTCTTTGGAAAAATGCTTTTTATCATGTTTGAATGTTTAATTTTAAATTAAATTATACCAATTATTTGAATTAAATTTAATAAAACGGATTCCATATTTTGAATCAGAATAATTAATATTATGTAATATTTTAAACTTAATTTTTAGTGATAATTAATATTTAAAATAGTAAAAACAATTGTTATCACAGTTAAGGTTAAAATAGGATTACCAGAAGATTAAACTAAATAGATAAGGATTAAAATGACCTAAAATTTTGTTTAATTTAAATTTTATAACCTTATTTGGATATTTTATTATATAAGTTTCATTAATGGTTCAGTTTTTTTCCTTGTGTCCATGAAATTGACATTACATTATTTGAAAACATAGAAAAATTAGAAGTGTGCCTCTCACCTCAATTATCAAATGGAACCCACTCTCCTCTTTTATACCCACATAAAGAGACATTTTTTGTCCAATACTACCAAAATACCTTACATAAATCCTTATAAATGATCTAGAGTCCCTTTTTATTATAAAACCACATTATGAAGGATTTAGTTATAATCCTGAAGAGGTTCTATGAAGAAGAGGTATAGTTCTTAACCATGCATTTTTATTTTATTTCTTCATCTAACTCATTAAAATAATATTAAAATATTTGGAAATAATAACACTAGTAAATTAAATATACTTATATGTTATTATTTTAATATAATAACCTATATTCATCTCCTCTTCTATCAAATGTGAAATGAAATCGTCGATCGTGTGTACATTGGACTATCGCCTTGTGAATCGATGTAATTATTTTTCCATCACCGGCACTCATGGATAAATATAATGATGTATTTAATGTATATATATATTATTTTTTAAATAATTATATTTTTTATATATAATATCACATAGATCTTATTTTCTTATAATTTATTGGAAAACAATAACATCGCTCATGTGTACATGTGGACTACCACCTCCATGAAGTGATGTGATATATTTTTCATTTTATTTTGAAAATTATGGTAGTAATTATATATTTAATGAATATATATGATATATATGATATCAAAATTATTTTTTAAAGGTGATTTTTTATTTACCATTCTTTTATTCCATTTGTTGAGAAAATGGAAACAGTGTTCATGCGTACATACAGTCTATCGTCTCCTTGAACAGTGTAATTAATTTTTCTATCTTCAAATTTTTTGATGACTATAAATATGTATATAATGAATATAATTATATTTATTAAATAATTAAAATTATTTATTTTATGTAACCATGATCAAATTATTCTGACCAAAACTACTGAATCAAAACATATATAAAAAATAAAGCAGTTATTACTCGAAGTAGTGATTTTAACAATGAACTTTTAATAAATAAGTGATAAAAATTTATAATTAAATAATATATATTATGATATATAAGAGTATGGTTCTATTATATATTAAAAATAAATCTATATTTATTATACAAGAGGTTCAGATACAAACGAAAGAAGTCAAACTAAATATAGGGGTTTATTTCCCAATCTCATTATTATTTGGGATTGTTTATGTTTAAGTGTCCACTAGGGTAATTATTTGATATATATATCTTAAACCCAATATATCTTATTAAAATATTTTTATTTCTATAAATTACAAGTTTTCCTTTTATTTTCTTCTCTTTAAGTACTCAAGTTATCAAAATAATTTTTTTAAGGGAAACAGACCACGTATTTTGTTTACTCAATCGGTAATCCTTCACTTCCATATCTTTATTTTAGTTAAAATGTATAAAAATATGTTTTTAACTTTATAAAATAATTTATTAAATAATTTTTGACCCATATTTTACTTTTTAAAAAAAATTGAAAAATAATATTCTTGTTATTTTCTGAAAAAAGATATATTTTGACCTTTTTATAAAAGTGTGAAAGGAATATTTTTTTAACTTGTGAGACATGAAAAAAATTTACCACCATAATAAATAATAATTTATTTGAATATTAATTTAAAATTTTACAAGGTTATTTTTTAATAAAATTACCTCCTTAATATTTGGGAATTTTATAGATTTTGAATAGGTGGTTCTAAATTGAAAAGGGGTATTTTCCTCAAGAAATTGTCCAGTGAGATTTTCAAAGTATTTACATCCATGTAAACATTATTTATTGAATATTATGATTTATTATAGTTATAAAATAAGATAAAATCCACCATATTTATCAAGATGGTTTATAATTAGATTTATTCGGAAAATTATAGATATTTCATATGTTAATTCTTCCAAAATAGACAATTATTATTATTATTTTTATTTATTAAGTTGTGTTATTTATTCATGTTATGAATGCATTGGACTTATTAAGTGATGGGTGGGCTTGAAATTAGGTATCCCCTCAATTCATGAGTAGGTATTAGAAGATAAACTAAATTGGGTATTTGGCTAAGGCCTTACCTATTTATGTAAGATTTTTTAGCATAAGGCCTTGATAGACAGTTTCAAATGTCTGACATTATGCATTCCATCATTATGAAATTAGTTATTGATTTAAATGTGATCATTTTAATATTTATTACATCCATGGAAATGTTTCTAGATCGTGTGATTATTTATATAGACTTATTTTATCAACATTTATTTTTTCCATATCACTCATGCTTTATTAGCTTATAGTGTGCACATACCCTTATTGAGCATCTAAGATCACCCTTTTCTTTTGCTTTCTTTCCATAGGATTCCAATAAGTGTATTGTGAATGATATGTAGGGATATTAGAAAGGGAATAATGGTGTTCTCAAATATAATACTATGTTTTATTTTTTTATTTTTCAAATATAATTTGGGATTCAAGTATGTATCTAGTTTTCCAAGACTACTAAACTATTCATTTTTTCGGGTTTCGATTCCTTGTATCCATTGCTAGTATAATAAAGTAACTATTGGTTATGGGATACTATGTTCTGGTTCTTTACATTAATAATTTCATAAATTTAGGAAATATTCTACAAAAAATCCTCCACCTCTTGATTTTTTGTTCTTCCTCAAAAAAATAGAGGCTTATAGCGAAGAACCTATTATGCTTGGTCTTTATCCTAACCCAGATTGGGCATACCCCTTTAGACTAAGTGAATTTAGGTCCCACCACTTTATTTCAGTCCTTAATAACTTGAACTACTACCTTAATATTATTATAGTCTATTAGGATAAGGTTCACATGTAAAGTTATCTACAACTTCCTCTGGAGGGTTCATTGGGGGTCTTCAAAGAGGCACGGTACTACATGAAATTTAAAAAAAGGAAAGTAAATCCATTAAAATAGGTAAATAATCTCAATAAAAGTCATAAATATACCTTAATAAAATTAAATAATCATATGAAAGAATTTAAAAAATTAAAAACATATAAAGTATCAAAATTCCTATTGTGCATGGTTTGGTTGCATGGTTTTCCAAGCCATGCACCAAATATGTAAGTTTCACTAGATGGGTGGAGCTATACACATGGTTTAGATACATAACTCACCAATATATTCACTAATAATGTGGGGCACACTAGAATCATTCAACCGGGTCATACAGTTTAGTTTCACGGTCTATGGCCTATGCACCTTAGTTGTGTGCCCTAGATAAGCCCTTCGACCCTCCATCCTCCAACCTAAAATATCTCAAAATAAAAAAAATCAAAAAAAACTTAAAATATTCATTTCCAAACATACCATAGAGACTTAAGGATCATTACGATGAGTGTTATTAATACACTCACTTGAAACCTACCCCTTAAGTTCTAATGATCTTATCTCATCTCTACTTAACACCCCAAATCTCATAAATTAAAAAATTAGGCTCTAACTCCATTTTCTCTAAAACCAACCTGGGCTACCCTTAACCTGTGCACCCAATATGAATATTATCCACCTCCAAGTAGTTCCTTGACTATAAATGTATCTGTCAAAATAAGCTCTATATACACCCATTGGGTGTGTTTTGGGTGTGATAAAAAAACTATCCCAGAAGGATCCCACTAAGTGTTCAATGAGAAACTTTTTTCAGATAAATCCAAGAATGATAGTTTGAAAATAAACCATCTTAAAATAGGCTTTTAACATTTTAAATACAAGTAACCCATAATAAGTTTTATAAAATTTTAATATGAAAGTAAATTCCATGTAAACTAAAAATTTAAAACAAGTACCATTGGAGAATCCATAAGGTAGCTAAGGTTAAGGAACCCTAGTATCCTCATACTTTCTTAGTTATCAAACCAACCATATCCAACCTCACATGGGATGTTAGGGAGATCAATATTATTCATTTTGTTAGGTTATATCCATAACATATCAGTGTTTTAGCTAGTATGGCATAATCCAAGGCTAGGTAGAGTGCGACAATTCTTAGTGCACTTATCCTAGTCTTCCCACCTAATCACTTGGGTTGACATATGTTATTCCATTTTTTATGAATTAAAATTTTATCCTTTGTAACTGTTTCTCATTAAATAGGGAATTTAATTAAACATATTTCATGATTCTTTGAATTCTATATATAAACCATACCATTAAATACACTTTTATTTCACA
This sequence comes from Viscum album, assembly GCA_963277665.1. Classification (NCBI taxonomy): domain Eukaryota; kingdom Viridiplantae; phylum Streptophyta; class Magnoliopsida; order Santalales; family Viscaceae; genus Viscum; species Viscum album. Next base: position 315,884,051 of record OY728147.1, read on the forward strand.
AATAAAAAGAGAATGATTTAAAAAAAACTATTTCACATATAATAACTCCTTAATAATCATATTACAAGATTTTAAATAATTTATAATGCCCTTTGAAATTAAGGAAAGTATATATGTTTTTCAAGAAAAGTAAACTCATGAAACCACCTACCTTAATCAATGAAAAAACTTTTAAATGGCTTTAATCCATAAGAAAATAAGAAATTATACCCTTATAAGGAAATAAAAATCCCCAGATACCAAAACCCATACCATTATAATCATGTAAGATAAACCCTAGGCTTACAAGGATATAAGAAAATAATAAAACCATGAAAGAGTGTAGAAGAGAACAAAGGAAGAGAGAAAGATCCACTAACCAAGATATTTCTTGAAGAATATAGGAAAAAATACACGTGACACCAAGCCATAAGGGTGAAAGATGAGGGTATCAATGTGTTCAAGGGGTAATAGTTATAATGTAGGAGAGAGGATAGAATAACAAGTTGAAATGGTTAGGGATAATCTGGTAAAATTATATTTTTAATGAACCTAGGAAATTCATATGATTTGGCCATATTGTTTACTAGACCATGTGATAACCATTATAAAGACACTCGACAAACAAAGAGGAGATATAGGGTTTGGTCACATAGTTTTGGAAGTTATGCACTAACAATGTAAGTGCCTATTAAATGTGTTATAGATCCTTCATAGTAGGGTCGTGTGGGTTTACCTATCCATTTCCAAACCATGTGACAGGTAAAACTTCCCAATTTTATGAAAAAAAGTAAAATAAATAACCCATAAATAAATTATAATAATAGAAGTCAATAAATTATTATGTCTGTATCTCAAAAATAAAATTGTGAGTGTGACAGTGATATATGGAGAAAGAGATAATGTAAGGAAGTGATCTAAATTACTTGGTGATGCCTTAGGTATTCTTCAAGTGGGATATTATTAGGGATGGATATGAAGAAACTATTTTCCATTTAAATATCAAAAACTTCTAAATATAGTGATTTCTTGAATTTCTAATTCAATAATTGGTTAATATAAAGGAGTACTAAACTATAATCCCACATTTATATTCCATTGGATGTAGATGTTATGGAAATTTATGGAGGTGTGTAAAGGGTAGGATGAGTTGTGAATTTTTTATTATACATTGGATTTTGTAGGTTGAATCTGTGTAAATAGTGGATTACTAAAATATTTCTTGATTGACAATGAAATTAAAAACAAGCTAAAAATAAGAAATGATATAAATATGTTTGACTCTTATAAACCCATACTTATCCCATTTGTTAACTTTATTTAGGTTGAACACATTTTCTTACTCAAAAGGGTTCCCTATTCTTTCCCCGTTAGTCAAATAAAAACCATATAAGGAAAAAAATTCATACCAAGAAACAAACATGAATTACATAAATGTAATGAAGTAATAAATAACAAAAAGTCATACAATAAGATCGAACAAACACATGAGTAACCTTTAACAACCCACAGAAAAAAATTCTCCATCAAACCTGTGAATAAATTCCATAAATACTAATCATATATCCTCTTTCATAGATTCTTAAAAAGATAATAGAATAAAGATATAAATAGATAGAGAATTATCACCATGTTTAGGAATAATTCATTGTATAGAGCCAAGGACTAAGGATCAACCTCATGCATCTTCAAACATAAAGAATAGAACCTAAGATCTCCTAGGGTTTGAAAGAGAAAAGGGAGTTCAAACCAAACTATATGGAACCTTTAATTTATAATTAAAATTTGGGTTAAGGAAATCACATTTTGATGGAAGGTATCATAAAATGATAGGGTTGGGTCAAATAAATATCTAAGAATGACAGTGTAACCTCCTCCTACACTCACCATTTCTCATGATCAATAACTATTAAAATCAATGATATAAAATAAGGTATTTATGAAATGAATCTAACCACATCATAATGATTTAACCCCCATAAATCACATCATAAACATCATTCCCTCACCTTAAACAAGATAACCCCAAAACCATGACAATGACATTACACAATCATCACAATGCAATGATCACAAATATGGAAGAACCAAGAAATTTTATACCCAGATAGTCCATGTTACAATTAATTCTCCTATTTTATAATACCTAACCCCATTACTCAATCCAATAACCATGTAATAATTATCCACATGTAAGATTAACCTAGAAGAACCACATGGATCTCCATGTTGTAGTGCAATAGACCACACCACAATAGGATTTCCCCACCCAAACAAAGAAACATAAAAATATCATATCCTAAGATCAATGTTGAAACAAATTTCCAAATTCCATAAGCTCAATAATCTTGGATAAACATTCCAAACTAAAACAACACCCCTTTATTCTAGCTAACATATCACAGTGCAACACGTTTGTTCATGTCATGATATAATAGACAAAACTCTAAACTTCCTCTATCATTCATCCCCAAACACACCTAGACACCTTCAACATACTATAATGATTAATTAAAGTTCTAAGATAAATATTTACCTTTATATTAGATACATCTCAAATGATTCTCATCTATGATAATTTTAAAAAAAAATAGGGCGAGGAAAAACATAACCATTGCGGGGAGATACCTCTCAAGAACGATAGATGCATTACCAATTATCCCAAAGAAAAGAGCATATTACAAATCTATATTTACTCTAAAAAAAATTTCTAAAACCACTAAATATATGATATACTTTAAAAAAGTTATATTTATACTAAGGAACTCAAACCGACAGAGATGACCAGCTACCTCAACACATAACTGACCACTACTTTCCCTAACCAACTATGATTCAAAATAATTACCCATTGGAAAATATTTTAACTTTTAAAGCCTTTCATACATATTTAAAAAAAATACTTACTATTAAAACCCATTTAGAAAAAATGTTCCCATAAACACCTTTACTTTAGAATTTAAAACCTAAATCAATAAACTCTTTCAAGACAAGGGTTAAACTCATATTTAGAAATATTTTAGAGGTATTAACAAAATAAGTATGTTTACCATCATAATACATGATTAAATACCAAAACCCAATAAAGATTGAGAGGTAAGATGAACCTTTAGGCATTCATACTGATGATGTCCCACTAAATTACAACATAAAATAATTAACTCACCCAAAACTAGAAAACTAAAACTATTCAACCCAAAATATCATAGTCACACTCAAACTCTTGAGGATCACCTCAATCTATACTTATATGGTTTCCATGACCCATAACTCATATGATTCAACTCGTACTTCTCATAAACCTAGTAGGTGCCTTTATTGAAACCACCTATCATGAATAAAAATTTCTCTATAATATATTCCTAATCTCTCACATCTAACCAAGACTTCAACTATAAAGTTTTTATTGATCATCGAATATTTATCCTCAAATAAGAAACAAAATTTTGTGTCTGGTTCTCTTTAATATCTAAAAATTATTGAAACTTACTAATCAAAACAATGAAAATATTCTTAAAGTTACACATATTGTATCCTCCATGCTATATTTCTTTAATCTATTTCATATGGTCATCCATATACACATGAGAAATAAAAACCTTCTTGAATAATTTAAGAAGATATTCCTAATAAATCTCTTCTAGATTGAAAAACATCATACTACACCATATTCAATCCACATTCCAAAATTTCACAACTACTAAAGAAACATAGAATAAATATGGGGTCTTCATTAACTAAAATTAAACTTCAATTTCCTCAAAACATTCCACATACTCATATCTTAATTCAAAACCAAGTAACTTTGTTACTTATTAATGCTAAAACATTAAAAACACTATATCCCATGATTCCACTTTCTTCTACTCATGCTCAAAATCACAATGGTTTTTTAATGTAATGCCTTTAATTCCACATCAAAAATGATAAAGGTTAGTGTTATACAAAATATTGATGAAGACAAAGACTCAATAGGGGGTGAATTAAGTTCTTTAAATAAATTTTACCAATTTAAATTTTCCTTTTAAAATCATATCAAATTGTTTCTTCTATTTTAAGTCAGTAATAAAATATAAATAGAAAAAATAAAAAGAGTGGGACACATAAGGTTTTTATAGTGTTACATGGCTAAAAGAATATCTCCTAATACACTCCACTAATACCCAGTATCGTCTTGGTGATTTATATTTTGATCTTTTTCCTTGTGATTTCACGGTTGAGTGAAAGAATAGGATACTAGTATAATAATTTCATTATGAATTTAAATTTTTTTACTAGGGAACTTGGAGACTATTAAAATTAATTGACACTTCAATAAAAATGAATTAAAGAATCTAAAATTTTCTCTACAACAAAGTACTACTAGTGGACACTTAAGTAAAAATAGATGAGATGTAGAGAGTGAAAAACTCTGATACACAACCACTTCCAGAATCTAGCAACTGATAGTAAATATATCTTACATTAAAGAATAATCCTTCATGGTATAATATGTTGAAACTCACCCTATTTGTAATATGATATTCAATAAACACAGTAACTGCAGTAAATGATCTTCAAGTTCACATATAAATCCTTCTTATCATTCTACTTCCTAGTATTAGTAGTAATAAAATAATGATAATAAATTTATTTTAATTATATTATTATTGTATTATATTTTAGTAAGAGTATATTACTTGTGTAATGAATAACATTTTGTATGATATGGGAATTTTTTGTTGGGCATGTAAAACTTAAATTTTTATCATAATCATTGAATAATCCAAGATATACACAACTAAAATGTCATGACCAATAGAATTAATTCAAGGATTAATTGAAATCATCACTAAAACCTGAATATTAGGATTTTAATATATAATATATAATTAATTTATATGTAGACTTAGAATTAAACGAACTTTTAGTTCTCTCTTGGTTGATGATATAGTTGACAGGATCTCATCATACCATAATTTCATAATAGTATCTAAGCAAATAATTCCTCTAGTAGTGATCCCCACATGCACAAAAATATATGAATGTTTTTATAGAATCTTCAGGTGCTAGAATAGTTATTCCTGATCACTTGTGTCGTTCATGGTTGATCAAAGCATAATTCTCTTCAAAGACGAATAATTCTTGGTTTTATCTCAATAGTTTGGGAGATTAGAAGTATATATAACACTATATATCTCTATAACTTTATCTAGGGCTTTAGATAGATTTTATTTATTCATTATGTATAAAAAATCTATCTTAGGAATGAGATATATCTAAATATATATTAAGGAATGTTTAGGCTTATCTATTTTTAATATAATACCCCTTACTAATTCCTTAAGTATTAGTGAGCCCAATTTCATAATAAAAATATAATTATTATTCACTTAACATGTGGATCGCCTAAGTATAAATAAATATCATATATATCATTTCTAATCTTACCATTGATCTAGGTCCTCTTATCCTCCTCAAAATTTATCGTATCTTCAATAATAACTATTTATTTAATAAAAAAAATTCAATCCATTATTAATTTATAAATATATTAAATATTATATTTTTTAAAAAAAATTAAAAAATATTAACTATTATTTATATCATGAATTCTTTTCAATAACTCATGAATAAAATTTGGGGATTAACCAAACCTAAATAATGTTTACACCAAAAATGGGAATAATATTTATTCTAAATTGTTAAATTCAACATTTAATTTAACTAAGATTCTAGATATATTTAGTGTGTGAACCTCTATGCCTCTTTCTCAGTGGAAATAGGTAGAGATTCCAAAGTCCAAGGTCAGCATCTAAGGTACCTATAAAGAAATAATTTAATGTTTTAATGGAATGAAACCTCCTATAAATGATCATTGTGTAATATAATACCTTTATAAAGATATCTCCAATCAATCAAGTCACATTATAGTGTCATCAACCTATGTGTTTGAAATATTTTTCTTTGAATTTTTGAAAATGAACTTTCTCATAGAACACCATGGTCATGGATTTATCTAGGTAGTTCCATTCCCATAAAAGGGTCTGAGATATCAACTTCTTTTAATATATATAGAGAGGATAAATACTTTTATCACATTGTCCTTTAATTCTATATCACTCATGATGTTCCCAACATATCCAACTTCATCATCAGCATATGTCATAAAAGTTTTCATAAAAACATCAAAATATGAAACTTATGATATTCATTAATGATAATATTAAAGTATAAGGATCAATACACATGTTCGTAAATAGGAAAATCCAATGAAATATATAAATGTGGATTTTCTAGCTGTAGTTATCAATCTCAAAATCTCATGCTCTTGATATTACCTTTAGTGTACACTATGAGACGATTCCTCAAATTCCTATGAGTCTCCACTCTTGGTAGCCTGTATCATTTATGTCCCATGAAAAGATATCATTTGGTTGTAGAACATATCTATTCAAGAATATTGTCGGTGAACCTCTAGGTCCTCATCATAGTGGGAAAATTCTATGAGCTTTCAATGTGATAGATATTATTAGGACATTATCACATACTATGTCATGCATTGGAATAATCATGGTAAAATAGGAAACATAATTAATATTAAAAATAATGAATACATGAAATAATCAAGTAATTATAATTTGTTTCAATGGAACCAACTCCAACATAATCCCACTTTCACTAGAGCTAACTATTAAAAACTTTCAATCCAATAGATCTCATATGATAGTTATGCATCTACAGAGATAGAGTCTTCCTTAAGGGGTCCATCAAATTATCCACAATTGATAATCTTCTCACTACAACTTAAATAAAAATCCCTCAAGATATAAAGCTGCCAAATTATCTACGTTTTCTTTTTATGTGACCTAGACTCTTTGGAAAGATCCATCGATGTAGTGTTATCATAGTAAACTGTGATAGGGACTTGACTGTTGGGAACTAAATCATGATCTTGGACAAATTTTTGAATCCACACTAATTCTGAGGCTACATAAAAAGCTGCAATATACACTGAATTTGCTATAAGATTGGTGAAAATGTAATTCTTTGAACTATTCCAGATCACATCACCTCAATTGATTGAAAATAAATATCATGGCTACGACTTCATATCATCATAATCTATATAAAAGATAGAATATATATAACCTCTAATGGATATATCTCCATATCCTCTATATACCAAGAACATTTCCTTGGTTTTCCTCAGATACTTATGGAAAACATTAACAAATAGTCAGATGTTATTCATGTTAGAGTTGGTGTCCTATAACCAACTATTTTTACTTTGATTACATGAATATTTTATGTATTAAATATTAAATTAAACATAATAATACATATTGTTCATTGTTCTACATTACCACAATGTAATAATTTCCTAGAGTATTTTTTACATTGTTAAGTTCATAGTAGTTTCCCGCTATGATGAGAACCTTGAAGTGCTATGAAAATATTATTAATATAGTTTTTTGGTTCGATAAAATACTATTATGGGACACATAGTATATAGACCATTATGTGTAAGTACTCATAAGCAGATGATACTTCTTCCCAGGAAGTTCTCACTTGGTAATTTAAAAGACGATAGATTATGAGAACGGACCCACTAGTTGGAATTACACATGTTTTTTTGTCATTGGATATTCCTATCTTCAAGCATGTCTAATGGTCCTTAGACTTTAATATTATCATTAATTCATCTCATGACTCGTACACTTATATTTTCTAACAAAAACTATCATTTCATATGTTGGTGGGATGTAGGGTACCTTAGGTGTATCGCGAATGACGTGTTGTTAATAGATAGGTCAAGAAAGGATGTGTACCTTCCATATTTATGGAAGTTGATATCTCATCCCTTTGATTGAAGTAGAACCATTGCTCTAAATTCCATGGACATGGTTTAATGAAGATTTTATTTTAGATAGTCAAATAATGATGTATCAAGAATATAGTTTAATGACACCGTCATTCAACCTACTATATGAGATTATGTGGAAAAGGTATTATATTACTCGGTGAGAGTTCGTATGTGGTTGTCATCATTGTGATTTTAAGTTATTTATCTTTCATGACTTGACGTGTTTCTAGATAGTAATCTTAGACTTTAGGAAATCCCACCTAATTCTAATGATAAATAATCCTAGAGGTTCACACACTAAGTGCTTTTGATGGTCTCAATTAAATTATATTTAAATTTAATTAATGGAATAAATATTATTCTAAAGACTGAGGAATAATTATTTTTAATTTATAATAGTCACATAAATTAAATAAATATTTATTCACCAGATTGTGAATAAAATTTATTTATTTATTTTATTGAATATTTAATAAATATTTATTTACTAGTTTCTGAATAAAATATGTATTTAAGAGAATAAAATATTTATTTGGGTATTTAATAAATAAAAGAGGAGTTCAAATGGACCAAGACTATGTCTAGTGATAAAATAATTATTTATGAGTCGGTAAATATTATTTATCCATTCTTTGCAAGTTTTCAGACCAAAAAAATAATAATACTATTATTATTATTATGTGGTGTGGTATTACATTAATAGTTATAACTATATTTAATGGTTTTCATGCAATTAAATTTTGTAACTGAAATCCCAACTCTATAAATAGATGGCTACGTCTATTGTGTAATTCATTCTAAACCAATACAAAGTTTGGGAATAGAGAACTCTTGTTCACAATGAATTATCTCTTGACTCCTCCTCCTCTCTCACTCTCATGAATGAGAAACCCAAGAGAGGTTTTCGTCAAGACCAAAGAACGAGTGATCAAGAATGAACAATGCAAGACATTAAATTCACCACACTAGCACTTGAAGAATAAGTGTCATTGCTTGCAGACCATTGAAGAATGTGTTGATCACCACTATGGGGATTCTACCCTTGGATCCTCACAAACTCAATGAAGGAAATTCAGATGGGCTATTTTAGATGATAAAAAATCATCAATGAATAAATTTCTTAAGCCTGGGTTTTTATTTATTCAATATATTAAATAAATTAATTATAAATTTGACATGAAATATCTTTGCTCTTGGTTTCGGGAAATTATTATTGAAATAAATTTTAATATATCACCCACCAATTCACACTTCCAATACACCCAGAACCAACAGTTCATCTAGATCGAATTGATGTCATCCTACCTTGCTCAAATCATAGAAAATATCAAGCCTCATACATAACATGTAAATCATTATAGGTTTTATTATAGAAATGTATGGGATCTTACTCATTATCTCTTTTTATTATTATGTTTGAGGCATGTTTTTTTAGAAATATGTATACCATGTAACACTAGAACCAATACCCTTTTGAATTGTTCTATATTTAACCTCTTTAGTTTCTAAACAATTTATGTACTTTTACTTAATCCAATAAGAATCTTTGATCTATTTTTTATGATATTGATCCCTAGAATATAGGATGCTTCATATAACTCCTTCGGGGAGAAGTAATTTCTCAACCACACATTATATTTTTGTAAGGCTAGTATCTCATTTCCAATTAGTAGTATTTCATCAATATATACTACTATGAAAATGATTGTACTCCCACTGAACCAATTGTAAACACATGGCTCATCTTTTTTTAATGAAACCAAATTCCATTATAGCTTTGTAAATCTGAATTTTCCATGACATGGATGATAAATTTAATCCATAAATATATCTATATAACTTGAGTACCTTTTTATAATTTCTTGGAGTAAAACCCCCTTATGGTTGTATCATATAAACATCTTACTAAAGGTCCCACTGAGGAAAGAAAGTTTTACATCCATATTCCAAATATATTATTCATGGAAAGATACTATAGTAATCATAATTCTAATAGATTTAAGAATACTGAAAAGAGAAAAGGTTTCATCAATGTTCATTTCCTAAAATTATTGAAACCCTTTATCCACTATTCATTATTTATAGTTACTAACCTGACCTTCCATATCCATCTTTCTCTTGGTGGTCGCAACTCGTGTAAGGTTTCCCGCTTCCATTAAAGCGACTTTTTGAAAATGAGAAAAAAACGATTTGCAGTCATATCCATATTTCTCTTGAATGCCCATTTGCACCCAATAAGCTTTGCATCTATTGCAGGATTGACCAAAACCCATACAAGAATTTGGTATATGGAATTTATCACAAAATTCATGGATTCTTACCGTTTTGCAGCTTCTGAGCTCTTTACTTATTCCTTGTAGGATAGAGAAGCATTATTGCCAACTAATAATGAGTCACCATCTTTTTTTTCTAGAAAAAAATATATTTATAGTTCTCTATCCTATCTAGTACTCCTATGTGGTAATTGTGTTTTAGGAACTACATCTTCCATAACGAACTATAGAGTCTATTGTATTACCATCCCTTGTGTATCTTGAGCATAAACCTCTTAGAAGTATATACTTTCACTATCCTACTTGAGGGTGTGTTCCCTACAAATGAATACAACTTTACTAGAAACTATAACCTTTTTATCTAAGGGATCATACAGGTAGTATCCTCTTATTTCCTTGGGGTAACCTATAAAGATACAATTCATGCCCTATGGTGTTGATTTGTTACTTGATCTAGCCTTAACAAACACATCACATCCCCATGCATAAATATGTGACAAAAAGAGTTTAATTCCACTCTATAACTCAAAGGTAATAATTTTTCCACTTTATTTGGTACTTGGTTTAGTATGTATGTTTTCATGTGTCATGTATATCCCCAAAAGGATAATTTAATGCTTTTGTGACTCATCACTGACCTTACCATGTCCAGTAATGTGTAGTTCCTCCTTTCAATAACACCATGACATTGTGGTGTATAAGGAGAATCTAGTTAAGATAAAATCCTATATTTTTATGAAAATTAAATAAAATATCAGTTAAGATATTCACCACCTTAATCAAATTAATGTTAATTTATCTTCTTACTAAAGTGGTTATTAAATTCATTCTTGAATTTCTTGAAATTATCAAAGGATTCCTACTTATACCTCATCAAATATATGTATCCTAACCGACTTAAGTCATCAGTAAAATACATAAAATATGAGAACCACCTCTATATTATACTTAAAAAGGTCCACACACATTAGTGTGTACCAATTCTAAAATCTCTATTTCACTTTCACCTTGACCCCCAAGGGGTGGTTTGACTATCTTTCCTTCAAAATAATAATGACATATTTCAATAGGTTTATGCTCAAAATGTTCTATGTAACCATATTTATAGAGCTTTTTTCAAACACTTCTCATTTATGTGACCAAGCCAGTGATGCCATAAATGGGTGTGAAATGAGTCATGTGAATTTGATTCATTATCAATTTCCAATATTTGGTTTCCTTAATTTAATACATAAAGACTATTATTCAACTATTCTATACCATAATATATATTATATTTATAAAAATAGAATCTATTATTTCTAAAATTGAAAATAAATCCAATCATGTTTAGAAAAGAGATAGACATAATGTTTTTAGTGACACTAGTCATATAATAATAGTTATTTAAAACTAAAATCATATGTGTTATCAATGTGAGGCGGTAGTCTCTAATGGGTAGATTATCTATCTTTACTCTATTGGCAGCTCATAAATCCACCTCGCCTCTGAAAACATTTTGAAATCTACTTGGTTCCTATATTTGGATAAATATTTGATTACTACAAACAATATCTAAAACCTAACTTATAGATATGGAAATATTAGATTCGATAATGAGTGCACTTGAAGATTCACTTTTCTTCTTTGGCCTGATGAAGTCCTTATTCATGTGGCCTTGATTTCCGCATGCAAAACACACCGCATTCTAATCCTTTTCTTTCCACTAGATCTTCATCATACTTTAAGGACAGTTCTCTTGAGCCTTAGACATAGAATGAGTCTTAGGATACTTTTAATTGTTCTTCATTTTCATATTCTCCATAAGGACTATAGGTTTTTCATTCCCCGTGTCTTTATCAACATGGGGAATAAGATTAAGAATTTCTAATAGAGTATTTTCTTTATTTATCATATTATAATTAAAAATGAAACTCTGGATGGTTTTTGGTAGTGAGGACAGAATTAGATCTATGGGAAACTGAACAAGTATATTAAACCCAAATATGTATAATCATTCTATTTATCCAATCATGTTGACTACATGAGGACCATATGGAACCAACTCTCTAAGATTTCATGTGAATAATGTATTGGATATATTATATCTCTCTTATCTCACTTTATTCTGATAAAGATCATGAAGGTGAGAAATGATGTTATATGCATCCATATCCTAATATTTATTTAGAATATTACTGTATATAGAGTATATAGAAAAAATATTATATATCCATTAGATCGTCAACATGTTTTAGGTAAAGATAATCTTTTCTTTATTAGCCTCTTTATCAAGTGACTCAAGAAGTGGGGTTTTTCAGCATATATAATTTCTATTCATTCCATATTATAACATGTAAGCATATATACCATTCCTAAAAATTCACACTAGTTAGAAGTTTATCATTATCTAGTATGAATCGTAGTGATACGATTTAGGTTGTGTAGTTTTCTCTATCTGCAAAATTAAGAGAATATTGTTAGTACATCATTGAATACCAAATTAGATTAATAAATTTAAATTTAAATTTATTAATCTCCCAATTTTTTGGAAACCTAATAACACTCACCATAAGTTTTGGAATATCATGTTGCATAGAAATTTTAGTGGAACAGACCCATATTCCATTCTCATAACTCAAACTTGGTCATAAAAAGTTATTTTCAGAGTTTTAGATAGGCCTAATTTTCCAACTGCATTAACTCATAATTCCCTGATATGTTTTGTGGACTCCCCAATCCTAAAATCCTATAAAACTATTTCCTTAACTCTCTCCACTCAATTAAATCAAATTTTACTTGGGTAGTAAACCCTTCATGTGTCCCAAGTTAGGTCAACCCAAAACTTCAACCTAAAAGTTCCTCAATAATTGAAAGCACCTTGACTTGGGTTAGTTAATAATTTTGAACTATAGGTTAGATTATAACTCAAGTAGTGGAAGCATATACTGACATAATATTTTAGTTGATGGATTTTTATCTTTATTCTTAAAAGCCCAATTTTTCTTATCACGTTTCTTATTAATATTAAGTGGATTTCACTTAATTAATTAACTATGAATGATAAAATTTGCACATAATCTAATTATATTTTATTCCATCTCACATTTTTTAATTAATTTATTAAGTGATTAGGTAGAATCAGAAACTATAAATAATCTACCATGAAACTACATAAATAAAATATAAATGGCATGATTATGAGATTCTATAATGGTTAGTTTATCTAGAAGATGATAAAATAATGATTGAACCTAAGAGAAAACACCTTGAACTATAGAATGGTTCTTGTTTTAGCATTCCACCATAGCTCCTATATGGAATCTTGATTGTTTTTACCTTGGTTCTAAGACTTTGATAGCCTCCTCTTTCTGAAGAGCTCCATTCATACATAATATTTTACTCACACGTGGGTGAGAGGATCCAATGGATTAGATAATGGGGATTTATAGAAATGAAACCACAGACACACAAGCCCTTACATAATAAGGAGGATTAGATGACACATATGACATAATTTTAATTTAATAATAAATTAAAAGGAAACTAATCACATACACAAGTCTGGTACAAAGTCATGATCATCCACATGACATGAAATGAACATTAAAATTCAGTATAGTTATCAATTACTTTGATTAATTCTTTAATTAATATAAATCAATTTGAATTACCCCAATTAATTTAATTTATCTTAATTCCATTCAAGAATCATTGAATTACCATAATCCATATTTTAAAATTATTAAATTAATTAATTTTATTTAAAATTATTAAAGCAGACAAGTATACTACGATGTAATAACTTATACTCATCCAAAATACCTAGCATGATCCTTGTGCTTATGCATTCCCTTTTAATCCAACATACATTTCATGGTAGGTAATTATATGGAATCTTCAATCAAAAAAGTGACCCATGTAACACATCACACCCCAACCTAACACCTTGAAGTTTTTTTATTTATCTTCTAGTTACTATTTAATTTTTATTCTTTTGCAAGTTTTTTTAGGAAAATCAAATCAATTGAATTAAAATTAAAATAGAATTAATTAAATAAAAAAACCTAAACTAACATATTCTTCCCTTACCTCACAGAAACCCCCCTTCCCCCTTGAATCATGATGTCGAGCTCCCCCTTCCCTATCCTCCTATCATGCTACGTCGACCCCCCTCCCCAGATATCTGACCTCGCTCCCTCCTCTTGTCAAAACTCCCTCTCTACACCCTCCCCCTCTAGTGGCCTCCTCTCCTTGCACAGCCTCACCGTCACCTCCTTCGATAGGTATTTTTTCTTTGATTTTGTCTCAACTGAACCCTAGGTCATGGGTTGACCAAGTTTTGATAATTTATTCCATTTTTATGGTGTGATTTGGGTCTCCCGGGTCTTCCTCATGCGGGTTTCGGTGTCCTCTGCAGAATACAAAGCGCTTCGGTCTATTCTGGTTCATTCGTCATTTTTTTAGGTCAATTTATTTTACCCTCTAAAATGTTTAATTAATTTTAACGTGTTCTAAATTTTATTTGGGTAGTGAGAAGTGTGAATTGGTAATATTTTAACATGTTTATGGGTTAGAAATGAGTTTTTTCAAAATAAATGGATATGTGTTGTGAGTATTGTATTACAATGTTTCTTGAAAAGTATTTTATTCCTTATTTTTGAAGTGAAAATTATATTTCCAAAGGCACTTGAGGTGCGTATTTGTTAAAAATTAGTTTTTATTAAAGAAGGGAGTAGTGTTGGCATGTATTCCTTGTCATTTATTTTTACATATGAATTTTAGATTTAATTATTAAAAGGGGATTTTCATGGAATTGGTTGAGAAAGTGTGTGTCTTTCTTGTGTTTGTTAAAGGTGATTTTATAAAATGTATATGCTTTGGTAAAAGTATTTAAAATGGGTTTTTTGTGTGATTAAAATGGAAAGAATATATTAGTATTGGCATGTAATCCTTTTTTCACTTTTAGTATGAGTCGTGAGTTATTTAAATAATGGGAATCTAGTTTTGGAAATGAACTTATTTTATGTGTGGGTTTCTTATAGGTTAATTAAATTGTTTGGTGTCTTATCGAAGGGTTTTACACACATACATAGGTATATATAGCTATATATATAAATCCTCCTTGAACATATTCCCTCATGGTGCGGGGAATATGTGTATTGGATTAAGGGGTATAAATATAGGGGTGTATGTGTGCGCAATTGTGGGTGGTCTTCGTCAAATGTGTTGGGTGCTGAATTTTTCATCTTGGTCCACTCCCTTTTGAGGTAGGTTTCCCTATGCATTACCCTTTAAATTAAAGAATTATTGATTTCTTTTTTTTCTCACTTTTATTTAATTCTATTTAGTAATTTAGGGATTTTTGAATAATTACTTATTGTGAAATAAATTAAGACCCTTCTGTTAGAATTTCATGAAATTGTTTTATTAGATTTGATTACTAAGTGTTTGATGAAATGCCCCTTTGGCCCTTATAAATTAGATTTGGATTTAAAATGGTGAATTTAGTTTCTTAAATGGGTTTCCAAGTGAATTTTTTGTTTTCAATGTAATGACGTGTGTTTCTTCTTTTGGAAATGATTTAGTGTTAAGTGATTGATTGAGGCCCATTTGGTAATTTGAAAAATTAATTACTTTGAAAAGCCTCTTTGGAATGAACCTATTTCCTTGTTAGATGTTTACGGGAATGGGTAGTCCTTGGATGAGACTTCCCTCGTGTGTTGATGGTTGAAGTCAAGAGGGAGAAAATCTCTTGGAGTGATTTGGGTGTGATTTTGTTGTTTGTGTGTGGATGGTGTAAGATGAAAATACATGTGTTGGATTTCTTGGTTAGTATTTGTTGACTCACCCCCCTTTTTGGTTTGAACATGGGAACCTAGTATAGTGAGAAAATTTTTGGTGAACGATCACTGTACTAGTTTAGATAATGCACTGGCTAGTGGCCCTTAGTACGGACTTTGTTCTGCTAGGTGATTGGGAACCTTGGTTAGGCAAGGTAGGGAAACATCGAGAATTTAGGCGTTATGACATTATTGAGTAGGGAATTCCTTCGAGATGAGTCACATGTATATTATTTTCTAGACTATTCATGAGCTCCTAGATTTTCCCATGTATATTGGAACTTATTTATCTGCGGCGGATGATTGAGGTGCATTGTTTGGTTGGTTATTCTTGCTTGTTATTTTCCATTGCCCTTTGATCATTGATTTTGCCTTCATGTATGATTCATATCTTTGTTAAATGGGATAAAAATGATCTTCAAAAGTTTGTGGAAAAAAGTTTTTAAAATGTTTTACACTTCTCTATCCCTCTATCTTAAAAAACGTTAAAGCTTCATCCTTGGAAAAGAACCTGGTTTAAAATAAAAAGGGAAATGGGTTGTGAATTGATTTTAATGGTAAAATGTGTGAAAAACTTACTTTTATATATTTTAGTTCAAACCTAGAATTAATGTTTCTTTATTTAAAGGTAATGCATTGTAAATATATTACTTGGTCACACCTACTGAGTTTTAATACTCACACCTATACTTTATTCTTGTTTTTAATCTTAGGTGTAGGTTGTTGTTTGATCTTTATCACCTTGGGCTATTTTGAGTCTTGGGATCCGAGAGTGACCTGTGGGGTAACGTGGAGTTTAGTGGTCATCAGGTCTGGTTAGTTTTTCTTTTCTGTTCTTGCTTAATTTTTCTGTTCAGTTTATTTATTTATTTATTGGATGATTTATTATTTTTCCGTTGTTTCTGTTTATTTATATTGGGAAAAATTGTTCCCATCGTCACTCTGTTGATTCCCTTGGTGCTTGGTGCCAGCCCAGGAGGATCGTGAATGCCTCTCGAGCCTTGTCGTGGGCTGACTCGGTTGGCCGGTTCAGAGTCGACCCAGGTTGGTTCATTATGAAATGGTATCAAAGGCAGATTCTTTAGAGGACCAAGATTTCAGATCACCCTTTGTTATTTGGGTTTTCAAGGTATTTGGAGTAGGACTATCATAGCTTGTGGTGTTGGTTCTAGGGAGTGTCTAGACAACACTTTTTGGGCTGAACCTCAAGTTATCATGGGAAGTCGGGTTTTCTTGGTTCATTTGGTTCTCTTGGGTTGCTTGGTGTTTGGGGAAATGAAATGATAGTCAGTCCAGTTGTCTCAGTGAGCTCGCAGGGCCTAGAAAGCCATGTGGAGCTAGGGATGTGGTCCCGAAATACTCTATGATGGTGGTTTTATTGGAATATGGCCACCAACCATATGGACAAGTAACCCATTGACACTAGTTTCCCTTGGTGTATTATTTTGGATCCTTCTTGTGATTTTGAGATTTTTGACCCATTGAATGGTAGGTTTATTTTGATTGTACTTAATGTTGGATGGGATGGTTTTGGGGTGTCTTTTTTAGATTTTAAAATGATGTTTGGTTTGACAAAATGATGATTTTTTGGTCAAAAAAAGAAAAATTTACCAAAACTGAAACTTTGAATATTTCTTAGAGTGGAATGGATTGTTTTCAAAATGGGAGTTATTTTGGAAACTATTTTGTAGGTTTCTCAAGGGTTTTGAGAAATTTGAAATTTGAAAATGAATTTGGAATTTGAAAAAATATTTCTTTTAAGAGGATTTATGGTATTGAAATTGGTTTAGGTATTTTGAAAATGGTTTTGAAAGTGATAATGTTTCTTTTATCCAACTCTTTGTATTGATACATGTGATCACATATATATATACGGATGTATGTATGTGGTGAGTGGATGGTTATTGGTATGCATGGGTGAGTGCTTGAGCTATCCCAAGAGTGTGTGTATGTGAGGCTAAATGGAATATCAATAGTGGGTGATTGGTTCATAAGGCTTGTTATGTTTTATGAAAATGTTCTTCAAAAAGGGGGATTTCAATGTTTTAAAAGGTGTTAGTGAGTGATGTTGCCTTTTTTTGGTGTTTTTATTTTTGAACCTTTGATTTGGTGTGTTGGAGGTGTGATTGAAATCATTTTTTGAGTTTGGGTAGTTAATTTGTAAATGATATGTGGAATTTTTATTTAGGGTATGTTTGGATTTGGTTTTGTGCTCCCTATTTTCAAGTTTTATCCCCACAGAGTTCTAAGGGGTTTTGTGAAGCATTTGTGGGTATTTCATTCATCTAATGCATTTTAGTTGATCAAGATGTGTTTTATATGTTTGGTTTTTCCATTTTGGATATGGATACCGGTTGTTCTCAATATCAGGAGTTCGTCCAGAGGTTCCGATATTCAAACCATCCTCATTTCCTTGGGCAGATGGAACTAGGAAAATCTAAGGAATGGATATGAAATATCAAGGAGTTCTTTTTTAGGCTTGAATCTCCTAAACCTCTCAAGATGGATCTTTCCACCTTCATGTTGGAAGGCCTAAGTCAAGAATGGTGGAAATTCATTCTTCAGGTCGAACCGCAGAAGAATTACTCTTGGTAATGATTTAAATCCTTGTTCACCCAACAGTATTTCCCTGATGACATGAAGATAACGATGGGTTCGAGGTTGTATGGTCTTGAGAATGGAAATTCAATACTGTTGGAGTAAGCTAAGATCTTCGTTGATCTGGTGTCTTATCTCACAAACCTTACCGGGGATGAATTTTTAAAAGCTTGATTCTTTTAAAGGGGTCTCTCATCAGAATTCCTCCCAGTTGTGCCTTCATTCCCTGATGATTATGAAGAAATCATGAGGAAGGATGTTCAAGTCGACGTCTATTTAGAAGCGTCTGACCAGTTGAGAAGAGGCACAAAAAGGCCATTGTTTTTCGCCTCACCAGATGTTTCTGATAGGAAAAACTAGTTGTGTTTTCAGTGTGGGAAGTCGGGGCATATGAAGTTTTCATGTCGCGAAGTGCCTAAGAAATGTAATACTTATGGTCTTTTAGGTCATTTTCAATGGTTTTTTCAGGGTGGATCTAGGAAGTGACATGGGAACATATCCACTTCCTTGGAGAACCTTTTAGCTCAGTTGGATGAATGTAGTGCTAACGCAATCTCAATCAGAAGCTATTATTTTTTTGTAAATTCCCTTTTTGTTGTAATTAAAGTAATTTTTGGTGTTGTTTTATTTTGGGTGTGAAGAATGATGTTGCAGGTCCTTTTAGAAATCTGTTTTAATTTAAATGTATTTTTAATGTTTCTAATGTTTCTAATGTAGAATGGTGGTGTTTTTCATCCCATTTTTTGTTTCTTTGGGTTCTTCTGGCCTTCGTTAGGATTCAAGAGTTATTCCATCTTGTGAATCCAATGTTTTTATGGAGTCCTAATATAGTGGGGAGACCCCCATGAGATGATTTCATGATGAATCCATATTCTAGGTGTTCTTGGCTGAGAATTTCCTTGTTTTCACTCCGCTCAACCCTGACTGTAGTAGATGGTTGGCTTGGATAGTGGGTCATGTAATGGATGCTCGTAGATATCCCGAACAGTCCACGACTAGTTTCTTCGATGGTTTCTGTGTTAGGGGTCAGGGTGTTCCTTATTTGGTTGTGTTTATAAGAGAGAGAGTCGTATTTGTCATCTCTTCATTGTTTTTTGAACTCTTTTGTCTTTTGTAATGTCTTCCTTGTATGAGTGCGTCTTTTTTAGGGTGGTCTCGTAGATTAATTTTGCGAATTCGTAGTTTTAGACTCTGAATTAAAGAGAGTTTTGGTTCTTTGGTATTTGAGTTTTCCAATTTTTACTTGGTTTTAAATCATATTTTCTTTGGTTTTGATCAACTGAATCTCTTGGGACTTTCTGGAGGCAGAAAGTGTCATGGTGGGGAGAATTGTCACACCCCGACCTGACACATTGCTACTATTTTATTTATCTTCAAGTTCCTATTTAATTTTTATTCCTTTACAAGTTTTTTTTTTAGAAAAAATCAAATCGATTGAATTAAAATTAAAATATAATTAATTAAATAAAAAAACCCTAAACTAACATATTCCCCCCTTACCTCATGGTGACCCCCCCCCCCTCCTTTCCCCCTTGCCTCACGATGTTGATCTCCCACTTCTACATCCTTCTATCATGATACACCAACCCCCCTCCCCTGACATCCGACCTCTCTCCCTCCACCCAGCGAATCTCCCTCTCTCCGGACTCCCCCTCTAGCAGCCTCCTCTCCTTGCATGACCTCGCAGTCACCTCCTTCAATGGGTATTTTATCTTCGGTTTTGTCTTGGTCAAACCCTAGGTCATGGGTTGAGAGGGTTTTGATAATTTATTCCATTTTTAGGGTGTGAGGTGGGTCTCTTGGGTCTTCCTCATGTGGGTTTCAGTGTCTGTCACCGAAGGCGAAGTTCTTCGGTCTATTTTGGTTTATCCTCCATCATTTGAGGTTGATATCTTTTACCCTCTTAATTGTTAATTTAATTTTAATGTGTTCTAAATTTTATTTTGGTAGTGATAAGTTTGAATTGATAATGTTTTAACATGTTTATGGGTTAAAAATGAGTTTTTTCTAAATAAATGGCTATGTGTTGTGCATATTGTATTGTATTGTTTCTTGAAAAGTATTTTATGGCTTATTTGAAAAGTGAAAATTAAATTTTCAAAGGAACTTGAGGTGCATATTTTTACAAAATGAGTTTTTTTTTTAAGAAGGGAGTAGTGTTGGCATGTATTCCTTATTGTGTATTTTTACGTATGAATTTTAGATTTAATTATTAAAAGGGTCTTTTAGGGAATTGGTTGAGAAAGTGTGTGTCTTTCTTGTGTTTTTAAAAGGTGATTTTAAAAATTGTGTAAGTGTTGGTAATAGTATTTAAAATGGATTTTTGGGGAGAGTAAAATGGAAGGAATCAATTATTATTGGCATGTAGGCATTTTTTGAACTTTTAGTATGATTCGTGAGTTATGAAAATAATGGAACGTTGGTTTTGGAAATGAACTTATTTTATGTGTGGGTTTTCTATAGGTTAATTAAATTGTTCGGTGTCTTCTCGAAGGGTTTTACACACATACATAGGTATGTATACCTATATATATAAAAATCCTCCTTGCACATATTCCATCAGGGCGTAGGGAATATTTGTATTGGATTAAGGGGTATATATATAGGGGAGTATATGTGCACAATTGTGGGGCGGTCTTCATCAAAGGCATTGGGTGACGAATTGTTTGTCTTGGTCTGCTCCCTTTTGAGGAAGGTTTCTCTATGCATTATCCTTTAAATTAAATAATTCTTGATTTATTATTTTTTTCACATTTATTTAATTCTAGTTAGTAATTTAGAGATTTTAGAATAATTTCTTATTGTGAAATAAAGTAAGACCCTTCTATTGGAATTGCATGAAATTGTTTTATTAAATTTTCTTACTAAGTTCTTGATAAAATTACCCTTTAGACCTTATAAATGTGCTTCAGAATTAAAATGTTGAATTGAGTTTCTTAAAATGGGTTTCCAAGTGCATTTTTTGTTTTCGAAGTAATGGTGCATGTTGATTCTTTTGGAAATGATTTAGTGTTAAGTGATTGCTTGATTCTCCTTTCGTACTTTTTAAAATTAATTACTTTGAAAACCCTCTTTGTGATTCACCTCTTTCCCTGATAGATATTGGTGGGAATGGGTGATCCTTGGATGGTACTTCCCTCATGTGTTGATGGTTGAAGGAAAGAGGTACAAAATCCCTTGGATTGATTCGAGGGTGATTTGTTGTGAGTGTGTGGATGGTGTAAGATGAAAATGTATGTGTTGGATTTCTTGGTTAGTATTTGTTGACTCACCCCCCCCCCCCCTTCTGAACATGGGAACCTAGCATAGTGAGTGAATTTTTGATGAACAGTTGTTGCAATAGTTTAGATTACACACTTGCTAGTGGCCCTTAGTAAGGAATTTTCTCTACTATAGGGATTGGGCCCCTCAGTTAGGATAGGTAGGGAAACACTGATAATTTGGGAATTATGACATCATTTAGTAGGGAATGCCTTTGGGATGAGTCACATGTATAGTATGTTCTAGACTATTCACGAGATCCTAGGTTTTCCCATGTATATTGGCACTTAGTTATCTGTGAAGGATGATTGAGGTCCATTGTTTGGTTGGTTATTCTAGATTATTTTTATCCATTTCCCTTATTGGATCATTGCTTTTTCCTTCGTGTATAATGAATCTATTTGTTAAAGGGGATAAAAATGATCTTAAAAAGTTTGTCGAAAAAGTTTTTTAAAATTTTTTACACTTCTCTATCGCTCTTTCTTAAAAAAAGTTAAAGCTTCATCCTTAGAAAATAACCTAATTTAAAATAAGAAGGGAAATGGATTGTGATTTTCTTTTCATGGAAAATTTTCTAAAAAAAATACTTTTATATATTGTAGTTCAAACCTGGAATTAATGTTTCTTTTTTTAAAGGTAATGAATTTTGAATATATTACTTGGGCACACCTATTGAGTTGTAATACTCATGTATATACTTCATTCTTGTTTTTAGTATTAGGTGTAGGTTGTTTTTTGATCTCGATCACCTTGGGCGATGTTTAGTCTTGGAATCGGAGAGTGACCCATGGGGTCATGTGTATTTTAGTGTTCATTAGGTCTGGTTGGTTTTTCTTTTTTGTTCTTCCATAGTTTTTCTGTTTAGTTTACTTTATTTATTTATTTTTCGGATGCTTTATTATTTTCCGCTACTTTTGTTTATTTATATTAGGTAAAATCATTCCCATCGTCACTCTGTTGATGTTATTGGCACTTGTCGCCAGCCCAGGAGGATTGGGAACGCATCTTGAGCCTTATCACAGGCCGAATCAGGTGACTGGTTCAGGGTCTACCTGGGTTGGTTTGTGTTAGAACACATGTGAATTACATTTCGTATAATGCTCTTAATGTGTGTAGTGTACACTATAAGCAAATATCATACACAACTTATAGATTTGAATTCAATATAAAAATTAATTTAATATATAATCAATAATCCTATGAAATCATATGTACTATAAAATAAATGACACACAGAACACTTGAAAATATTTTTAGTTATATAATTAGTTCTTCTATATGCATTAAATTAAGAAAACTTGGGGCAGTAAACTAAATTATGTGTACTGGGTTTCACAACGTGTGATATCTTCTTCCCATGTCTCTGAAACACACTTGGGGACTAGTAATGTTTATCCATCACTTACGTGTGTGAGGTACATGGTGTGTAATCGTCCTATATGATTTTTGGACTCAAAGTTTTATGGTTTTTCAGTCCCCATATCATGTTTCAGATACATGACATGTTTGGACCCCTATGTTCTCCACAGCAAGAACATGAGGACTACACATCGTGTATATGAGTTACATGTCCTATAGTTCTTCAAACCACATGCCTTCCAGTCCATATCTCTATAGATCCATTTTTATTAGATCTAGGATAATATCATCAAATTGATCTAATAATCATGTGAGATACATGTTAGATTCATGGTTACACAAAATGAAGTTTAGTACACAGATTATAGTATTCTGATATATAGAAAGAATTATTGGCATCTCCAAATGGTGTTTTTGAATGTATATTTATTTTTGATATAAAGCATTTATTAGTTATGTGAGTGAGAATGAAGAAAGGTAAGAGAAAATTATGTTTGGATTATAATACCAAATATATCTAAATTAAAAGAAAATTCTCAAATGAATATCATTAAATAAATGATTAATAAATAATTATAAATTAACTATGTGACCCCTTTGATGCCTCTTGTAGGTTTTTTGTGTAAAATAAGTGCCTATTAGTCATGGATAACTCATATTTTTATCATAATCAGTGAATAATATAAGATATACCCAATTAAAACATCATGGAAAATAGAGTTAATTCAAGGATTAATTAACATTAATTCATTAAATAGAAGGGGAGGATCATCATATATAATTTATAATTAATTTATAAGTAGATCTAGAATTACATAAACTTGTAATTATGTATTCATTGATGATCTGGTTGAAACAATCTCATTATATTTTCATTTCTTTACAGGATCCAAGTGTTGAATCCCTCTATCAGTATTCCACACGTGCACTAAAATTGGTGAACATTATCATAGAACCATTGGGTGCTATCATAGTCAATCATGATCGCTTTCATCATTCATGATTGATCACAATATAATTATCTTTGAGGATGAATAATTTTTTGTATTCTATTGATATCTTGATATATGAGGATATAGAACACTCAATATCTCTAGAAATATGTATAGGTTTTGAGAGATATTTTTTTCTATCCATTGTGCACAACAAATCACTCTTATGAAAGAGATATAACTAGATATATATTAAGAAAAGTTTTTGGTTTTCTATTTTCATATAATACTGCTTACCAATTACTTAATTATTAGTAAACCCCATGTCTTAATAATAATATAATTATTATTCACACAACATGTGAATCACCTAAGAATAAATAAATATCATTTAATATCATTTAATATCATACTATTAAACTCAGTCCACTTATCATCTTCAACATTTACAAACCCTTGAATAATGAATATTTATTTAATAAATAAATATCACTTCATTATTATTCGATAAATATAATAAATATTATATTTTAAAAAACTTGGAAATAAATATTTATTTCTATTTACGTCATGTATTATTTCGAATAACTCAGGTTTATATCTTGGTGATCAATTAAACCTGAATAATTATTAAACGGTAAAATAGGATTAAAATTTTTTCTAACTTTTTAAATTCAACATTGAATTTAACTGATATTACAAACACAATTCATGTGGGACCATTTAGGCCTATTTATCAGTTGAAATAGAAAGAGGTTCCTAAATTACAAGGTTAGCATCCAATAACACATGAATACACCCATAGAAAAAGAAGTTAATTTCATAATGACATACAACCTCCTATGAATTCAAACTATTTAATATAATCCCTTTATCGTGATATCTCTAATAAAGTAGGTTGCATTCTAGTGTCATCGTCATATGTTCTTGATGTCTCTTTCTTTGACTATCTAAAAAAATTATTTCCCATAGAACACCATGGAAATAGATTTATCCTAGTAGTTCCATTCCTATAAAAGGTCCTAAGATATTAACTTTTGTTACTATACATATAGGATAAATTATTTTCTCACATTATCCATTAATACCATACAACTTGTGAAATAGCCATTATATCCTACTTATCCATGATCATAGTTTTTCATGGTTTTCATCAAAACATAAAAGTACACGAATTATGATATTCATTAATGATAATGTTAATGTATAATAATAAATACACATATACATATATAGTAACATCCAATGACACATATACATGTGGATTTCCTACTGGTAGATTTTGTTATCATAATCTCCTACTCTAGTGATTCCCATGGGTGCACACCATGAGTGGGTGCCTCAAATTCCTATGAGTCTCCACCCTTAGTTTCCTATATCATTTGTTTCCCACCAATTCATATCGTCAGCCTATAGAACATATATATTCAATAATACTATCATGACACCTCTAGGTTCTCAGCATAGTGGGGAACTCCTCCAACCTTTTAGTGTGATAGATATTCTTAGGATATTATCACATACTATATATTATATAGGAACAATCATGATGTGATAAGAAACTCATTAATATTCAATATAATGAATGTATTTAATCATCAAGCAATTATAATTTGGTTATAGGGAACCAACTCTAATATCAATTTGTATAAGTATCTCTTAAATCTTATAGAATACACAGATATATATAGTATAGAAAAAAAATTTACTTTTTCAGTCTTCTTCTCCTTCGATAATTCAAAATAAATCAGTCAAATTGTTCTATAAATTTCTCTATGAATGTAGTATAATCATTGAAACTCTTCTTTCTTGAAATAAAAAATGATCAAAACTCTTTAAATAGTTTGGATATAAATTTTAAATCTTCATCTTGAAAATTAGAATCTTTTAATCTTCAACATCTCTTGAAAAATATTAAAATAAATATTAATTTAAATATTAATTAAACTTAATGAACCATCCCTGAAATATTAAAATATATCCTTTGAAAATTTCTAACATTTAAATTTGAAATGCCATTAAACTCATAATAATATTCATACATCCTATTCCATGTAGGTGTGAATAGATAATTCTCCATGAAAATTCATGATTAAATTCATTAAAATTAAAATTACTAAACTTATGAAATCCATAAATTATAAGAAATAATTTTTTCCTTATCCTACTTAATATTTTCATCCATGTATAATATTCCAGACTTATCAAAATTCTAAACTTTCCAATACATAATATTTTATTCTCAAGCATAAGGTTTTATTAAATTTTATTTGATAAATAATATTTATGAATTTATAGAATATCCAAACATCAAATATTCATAAGTAAGATAATTTATCAAAAAATTGATGGTACATAAGTTAATTCTCTAAAATTTGATGATATATAAGATAATTATCCAAACTTCTTATCCGTGTGTAACATTTTTTGACTTGAGAAAATTCCATGAAAAATATATTTTCTAAACTTCTTGGGTATACATAAGATATTCTTATCTAATGAATAAGTATTTTATAATGAAATATATTCTCCATTGATAATATTAGATAAAGTCATTATAAAACTATGATGTGTAAGTTTCACTTTAATGCGTGATGATTTTCTTCCTAAATGTAAAGTTTTGAAAACCTCTTATGGATACACAATTTTCTTAAATTAGGTAGATTATTGAAAATTACATATGTAAGAAACTTATTCCAATACATAATATATGAATGTTTTTATTCACATGATACTTAACATGATATCCTTATAAAAATCTATAATATATAATGAAAATTACATATTTCTTCTCCAATTGAAAGAACTAATCTAAGAAACATTACTCAATCATAAAATGTGAGTAAAATAAAAATAAATTCAAAAAAATAAAAATAAATAATAGAATAATTATTATAATAAAATATAAATGATAAATAAATGATAATAAGAAATATACTGGTGAATATAATCTCATAGAAAATGGATAGTAGATAAGAAAATCATAGTAAAATATATAAAACAAATAGAAGGTGGAATAATTATCAAAACATAAAAGATAGGGAATAGAAAGGAACTCTAAAAATTCTCCCCCTAATTGATAATTGTAAAACTCAACCATATTACCAAAATAATCCCCCCTTGTAAGGATCATAAATGTTAATACAATGAATGGTATATCAAGATAAAAATAAATAAATAAATATAAGCAATGAAATATCCCCAAAAATAATAAAACATAAGAACCGTAGTCATGTGAATACATCCTTCCCATTTTAATAAATAATAGAAAGAACAATATTTCAATGAATAAAAACAATTAGAGTGAGCATACTTTATCAAAATTAACATTATCCCCCTTAATATACTAATAGTAATGCTTAAACAGAAAATAACTCTTTCTAAACAAATGAAATAATAATAATTTTAATTAATATTAAAGTAGTAATATAAACTCTCCCTTAAAATAAACTTCCTTTAAAAAATAAAATCATTGAATTCCAAGTATCCATAAAATATTTTAAATAATGTTCAAAGAATAATAAAAGTATTCTCAATGAATAAAAATGTGTGGATAATCATTTCACAAGATCCAGTAGAATAAAAATTTAAGTACATGATAGAAAACACCTCCTTAAACTAAACATAAAAATATCGAAAGATATTCAAGAAATTCAAATATATTTTAAGAATTAAAATATAAAAAAAATATAATATACTAACCATATGAAAAAAACATTAAAAAATATCAATAGATAAGATCATGCCAGAAATTACTAAAATGGTAACAAAAAGTCAAATAGAAAAAGATAAAAATTTTATGAAAGTATCGCCCTCTGTATAAAATATTTAGTGAAAATCTAATAGTTATTTTAATTATAATATAAGTGAAAGAATTAATTCTTATAAATATGCTATAACTCAAGTAAATATCCCATTAACATATTCAATTTGAATACAACTAGTTGTTATTAATCAAGGTAGTAGTAAAGCTCCACTATCTAACAAACTTCCATTAATCATTATTTCAATGAATTTTATCAATTTAATAAGAAATTCGAATCTCATAAGTCTCTATAGACATCTTTTGAGTAGCTACCATTCATACATTTAAAAGTGTATTTCTTATGGATCATTCCTAAAAAGTATCAAACACAAATTATTTTCATACCCATATTATTTTGGATCCAATAGTATTAGTAATAATAGATTTAGGTAACCAAAACCATTTACTTATAGTAGAAATTTAAACCTTCAAATTCCATAAATATTTAGAAATTTAGGCATGATTAATACCAAAAAACTGAGTAACTTTAAAACAACAATCATTATAATAATTCCAAAAATACCATAGTGATAACATTTAATAGTAGATATGATATTTCTAGATGAACCAGGCAGAAAATAGTTTCTATACAACATAGGATTTTCTCTATTACTTACAAGTCCAAGTTTTCCCCTATTTCTTATGTCATTACCAAGGATTTTATTTAGATGATATTCACCTTTATTAAAAATTCTTTCATCTAGTTTTAAATAATTAAATTTAGCTGATAAATCAATAATTCTATCATCATGAATAGGATAAATATTTTCATCTTTATCAGATTTAAACTTCAAATAATAAATTTATTTAGATAAAACATCCTTTTCAAAAATAACATAACCATAGTTTTTATTTAATGATTTATATTTTTTATTTAAAATATCATAGTTATCCTCAAGCATAAAATAATATTTACTAAGCTTATCAAAAGAATAATTAGCATAATTAATAATAGATTGTACCACTTGACTCTAATTCATAAGACATAGATTTACCTTTTGATTTGAATGATTATCTTCAAAGTTAGAATGTGATTCACTATTAGAGACCTAAAAATAACTCCAAGTAGATTTTATAGCTTTAGGTTCTTTCCTTTTGTAATTATATTTTCTTTATTTACTTCTAATTTGAGTTAAGTTAATTTAGGTCATAGATATCCATTTTTATTACATTCATAGCATCTAAAATCTTTCTCATCATCATTTCAAAATTTCCTCTTATCCTCTTTTAAAATTCATTAAATATTCTAGAAATTTTTGAGAGTTCATTTCAATAATATGAAATACTAAAATCATCATCAGATGAATCGGAATATATATCTTTGTCCTTTGAAGTAGTAACTTTAAGAGTAGTATTTTCTTTCTTAACTATCTTGTGACATTAGCTTTTTCTTTCATCTCAACTTTATACATCATGAATGATCCAATTAAATCCATCATCACTAAATATTTAACTAGGGTGGACTATCTAATAAAATCAAACATTTAACTTAATTTAGTAGGTATAAATCAAATAACATTTAAATATTGGTCTAATTCTGGTACAATAGTTCCCAAAGTAGCAACATCATTCATTATCTCGGTGAGTCTTCCATTAATTTCAGTAATTAATTACCCATTACCCATCCTAAAATTATTAAATTTAATCTTAAAAGTTTTTTAACTCAATTGAATTACATTTTTGGTTCCTTCATAGGAAACAAAAATAGCCTCCCCTATATCATCAGTAGTATCACATTGAGAAACTCTATTGAATTCATCTGGTCATAATTCACAACTATAATATTCATATCCATTGGACTTAAATCTTAATAAACTTCTTGAGTAGCATTAAAAGTTTTAGGTTTACTAATAGGAATCTAATAGGGTTTCACCTAATTTAAATAAACATTCAGTCCAAGATTCTTTAAATATATAACAATTATTATCACACCCTAACCCTTATTTTTCATTCTTTTTTTATTTTTTTATTTTTATTTTATATTTTTATTGAGGTGCGGGTATTTTATTTTGAAAAATTAAATTTTTTAATAGCTTCTAATTGTTCACACAGTTGGTTCATGGTTAAGGTTAACAAAGTATAATCCATATAAATAGGGTTTTCAACATAGTAGATCCTTTTTTCATGATTGGTATATTGTTTTCCCAATAGTGAATCCAACCCATGTGGGTACCCAAATTTCCCAGTGAAGGGGTCAATATTTTGTCCCTCCATGTGGCCAAATTGTGAGATTCACCCAAGGATTTAAAAACATAATAATTTTTTTCCAAAAAAATCCTTAATGAAATAAAACCCATATTATGGTCTATCCCCCTCACCCGATTAACAGGATTCCCTAGGTGTCCATGGAATCTCCCCTACACATGAATCCCTCATCTCCTCTAGTTATTGGAATTTCTGCTTTTTTTTCAGGTGAATTCATTATAGGTGAGGTTTCTTCCTCCTCTTTCTCCTCCTTTCTCTTTCTTATTATTCTTCTTTTCCCCCTCTTATTGAATGCATTCCCTAGGACAAACCATGGGTGGTTTTAGGTTTCTAAATCATCATGGTTTCTCTTTTTAGGGTATGAAATATCCTCTTGGGACCCTCCTCTCTATGTATTTTAGGGTTTCCCATTATCTATGATTAATAGATAAAATTGTTTTTATGCATTCTTATTTTCTTAACAAACCATGTATGATTGGGTTTTTCTTAAAATATTTTCTCTACAAAATATGCATTATATAAATTTAATTAAATGTATGAAAGATATTTAAAGAGTAATTGGTATTCAAAATGGTTTATTTTCAATTTTAAAAGGTGTTTCAAATGAGTTTTGTTTTTGGAAATTTACTTTAATGAGGCTTGGGTGTGTGTATTGAATTATTTTAATTTAATTTATTCTTTGATCAGGATTATGATGATTTTATAATTATTTAATGGAATTATGCTTCATTGATTTTAATTTTTCTAAGCTACTTTGGTTTTAAAAAATATATTCCTTCTTTGGTTTGAAAAGGTGTTTTCAAATATCATAAGGTTTTAATTGTATTTCTAATAGTTTATGTATATATAAATATATATATTTATGTATATGTATATGGAAGTTGAAGTACAAATATGTGTATATATACATATATATGTATATATATATACACACATGTACATGTGTCTGCATAATTACGTATATATATTTACTCAAAAATGAATTTACCTACTTCATATTACATATATATATATATATATATATATTAGTATGTCTATCAGTTTTGAAGCCAAAGTCCCTCTTGGCAAAGGAAAAGGGAAATATATGATGTTGTAATTTTTTTATTGTGTGATTTTTGTGGGACATGTAATTCATGGGTCTTAAAATGATTTATTGCCTCCCTTAACTAGACTCATGAGAATATCGGGGTACCTAGGTGGGATGACTAGGAAAAGTGTAATGTCCCCCAATCTAGAACTCTCTCACGAGGCCATAAAGTGTTGGTTATGATTCCTCAAGTGTAACATCCTGGTTCCGGGTGCCGCCTAGAGGTGCCCCGTACCTGGTTGATCACATGGCCTCAAACACATTTCCCTAAACACCGGAGGCTGCTGACTAGCAGCAAGGTCCTTGGGTGTGATATTAGGGAAACTATTCCCTCATTGGCAGAGTAACACAGAAGAAGTAAAACAAATAGCAATAGCGAAAGCAGTAATAATACCATACCAAAAGTAAAAAGTGGAAGTAATAAAAATTTGGAGAACACATATATAAATTATGCATGATACATATGTCTAGGAAAGAATCTAAACGAATCACAATGCTGGAAAACAACACTAAACCAAAGTACAAAAGAAAACAGATAAATTTCTCTACAGCATCGCAAGCCTTAGCTTGGTCTCATGCTCCCTAGCTCCAAAACAATCAAGTACCTAAAGTAGAAGGGTGTTTGACCTCATCTATACCTATAGCAATATAATCTATTTGGGCTCAAAATCATGACCCAAACAGGGTGTGAGACTAATCCCAATAAAAAACCACCCAAAGATTTGTGCCTAACAGTCAGTGAATATATGTGGCAGGCAATAAACAAAATAAAGTAGTAAACAAGGAAGTACACATAGTAACAATCCTACAAAGTCAATTGCATTCATTTTCATATATCAAGTAAGCAGCTAATCAAAATAATGTAACCCTATGGGAAGTACCCGTAGCCAAACCCCTCTGTTTCAACCAAAAAAACACAAGCAACCCTCTGGGAACTACACATAGCCTAACACCTCTGGTTAAGCTTTAGAAAAGACACTCTGAGGAAGCACTCACCGTCAATTCCCCTTGTTGTCTCATATAAGTAACTAATAGGCACTCTGAGGAAGCACTCAACGTCCAATCCCCCCAATGGACCATATCAAGGAAACTACAGACACTCTGAAGGAACACTTACATCCATCCCTCCTATGGTATCACAACGTAATAGTAAAAAGACACTCAGGAGAAGCCCTCAACGTCAATTCTCCCTATGGTATACTACACTAGGTTCCCACAGCCCCGTGTAAGTCAATTGTGCACAAAAATACAAAGGCAGCCAAAGTAAACCTTAAGAACTAATTGTCTAAACAATCTATAGTATATCATAGCATGTCACATAATAATCAGTCCATCCTAATAATACTAGGCATGGAAAGAAAGCGGCCGAACAGGCAAGCTAGACCAAACGGTCAAAATAAGAAAACATGTAAAAAACATCCATAACATGGCAAGGTTAACCCCATCCTAAAAACATTAACCTCTATCCAATAAAACTAGGCATAGTATGCAATAAAAGGGCTAAAACTATAAACACGCAATACCCCATTCAAGGGTTTTGGGAACTTTTTCACAAAAAAATCAAAGTCTATCTACATAAAGGCACAAAACACCTACCTTGGCATCGTGAGATCAATATACGTGAACCTTAGGACTTGAATCACCCTAGAACACCGTATATCTACAAAAAATGTTAAAACATTTAAACTGAGGATAACTCATGAGAGAGGATAAATCAAGATATTAGGTTCAAGAATAAAGGAGAACTCACTAATGCGATTCCAATGCAACCGACAGAAGTCTAATCGGAGGACGGAAGGAGAGTCGGGGGCTTAGAGAAGATCTGCAGTCGTACGAAAAATCATGGATGAGACAGGCAAAGAAGAAGAACGTTCTATCCATTAGACACAACCCTGATCCATTTAATGAAAAAAAAAATATAAATTACATGGCATGATATTTAAATGTACACAGTGTGTACTTGCCTTTTATGGCCTCCACTTTAGGTGGTATCCAGGTCACCACACAAGGACATGTACTCAGCTGTCACCCGGGCAGTACATGGTCACCCGCGGCAACCGATTACATGGAGTGTACTTATAATTACATGGTGTGTACTTCTGAATTTTCCAAAAACTCCCATTTTCCTCAAAAACAACCAGAAAAAAAATCTACCTGAAAAGCAGATCCCGGTTCTTACAAAATTCCCCCCTTAAAGAAATTCACCCCCAAATTTCCATAGCAAGGCGGTATAGAAGAAGAAAACTCAAATAGCTCCTGCCACTGTGATCATACATCAGTCTCCCTCTCCCAAGTCTCATCCTATACTCATTTGTGCTGCTATAGCATGCATACCAGAGGAACTGACTAGCCACGGAGAACCTTCTCAATTTGATCAACAATCTGGATAGGACACTCCTTGAAAGATGTGTCCACCTCAAGCTCAACCTCCTCGAGTTGGAAAACATGAGACAGTTCTGAGAAGTAACGTCAAAGATAAGAAATGTGGAAGACGTCATGCATAGCCTGGTGCCTCTGAGGTAACTATAGCTAATAGGAAATTGGCCCAACTCTAACCAACACCTCAAACGGCCCGATGTACCTCGGCAAAAGCTTAATTTGTCTCTTAATCCTCATGTGTCCCAACCTCAGTGTGACACGTAGAAAAACCTGATCTCTGACCTCAAACTCTGGAGGTCATATTCGTCGATCAATATAAGACTTATTTCATGATTGTGCCATAGACATCCTATTCCAAATCAACTCTATATACTCTGTGGTATCTTGGACAAGTCGAGGTCCCAGCATAGCTGCCTCTCCTGTCTCCAGCCATCATAAGGGTGATTGGCATGGCCTACCGTACAAAGCCTCATAAGGTGCCATCTGAATAATTTCTTGAAAACTATTATTGTAGGAAAATTCCACAAGAGGTATGTGCTTCTCCTAAGAACCTTCAAAGTCTAGGATGCATGATCAAAGCATGTCCTCCAGCACATGAATTGTATGCTCGGACTGGCCATCTATCTGGGGGTAGTAAGTTGTACTCAGATGTACCTGTGTACCCAAAGCCCTATGAAGTCCCTGCCAGACCCGATAAGTAAAACGGGTGTCCCTGTCTGAAACAATGGAGTGTGGAACTCTATGCAAACATACAATCTCTTAGATGTACAACCTTCCCAACTCTTCAACACTAAAGGTATCCTTAATCATCAAGAAGTGAGAAACCTTCGTGATTTTGTCACTGACAACCCATATTGCATCATCCCCTCAAGGAAAACTCGGAAAACCTGTCACGATGTCCATTGTGACATCATTCCACTTCCACTCGGGGATGGGTAAGTGCTACAAAAGCCATGTTGGTCGTTGATTCTCTGCCTTCACCTGCTGACAGTTTGAACAGCTCATGAAAAAACCAGAAACATATCCTTTCATACCTGGCCACCAATACTGACGGTGCAGATCTCGATGCATCTTGGTGACACCAGAAATAACTTCCCAAACTGAGGAATGAAATTCCCACATCAGTTACTCACATATGTCTGTTGACACCCATACGCACCCATGAAAATGCAAGATCTCATCCTCGCCTACTATCCATCCAAGAATAGGGGTCCTCTCCTAAAACACTATCTTGTAGTACTAGGCCTTCAAAATCTGATAGCATCCTCATTCTCACTGGATCAAGTAGAGAAGAGGTAACAGCTATAGAAGAAAGAAACGTCTTCCCCTGTCTATCACGCACCTCCAAATGCATCTCATAGAATAGAGCCATAAGATTCCACTCACTAATGGCCTCTTAAAATACCTATATCTGATTCCTCATGCGCAACACATTAGCTACAGCATTGCCTTTCCTAGGTGTATAGGAAAGTTCAAAGTCAAAGGACTGAAGGTACTCTACCCACCTTCGCTATCTCAAATTCAGGTCACGTTGAGCCAATATATACTTGATACTTTTGTGGTCGGTGAAAACCACAAAATGCTCTTCTAATATGTAGTGTCTCCAACAGTGTAAAGCACGAACAACTGCAGCCAACTCAAGATCGTGTGTTGGGTAATTCCTCTCATGTGGCCTCAACTACCGAGACTCGTACACAACGACTTCTTTCCCTTGAATAAGCATAGCTCCCAACCCAATACCTGATGTATCATAGTACAGAGTATAGCTCTTTCTCGTCTCTGTAAATACTAGTATCGGTGCTGAATTAAACCTCTCTTTCAGCTCCTGAAAGGCTGAATCCCAAGAAAATGACCATAAGTACTTCTCACCCTTCTTAGTGAGCTTCATTAGTGGCGCCACTAAGTGTGATAAGTTCTTCATAAAACACCTGTAGTATCCAGCCAGCCCTAGGAAACTCTACACCTCAAAGACATTCTTCGGATACTCCCAGAAAACTATTGCTCTCACTTTCTCTAGGTCTACTAATACTCCTATATCTAGGATAACATGACCCAATAAGTGAATCTAATCCAACAAATAGTGTCATTTTGAGAGCTTATCATATAACTGATGCTCTCTTAGTGTAATCAAAATGATCTCAAGATGGGTAGTATGGTCATGTCGAGTGTGAGAGTACACCAAGATATCTTCCACGAAGACTACCACAAAGGAATCTAAGTACAGATGGAACACTTGGTTCATCAGTTCCATGAAGACTTCCAGCGCGTTCGTGAGACCGAACAGCATAACCACATACTCATATAGACCATACCTACTTCAAAAGGCTGTAATAGGTATATCAGATGTCCTAACATGCAACTGATGGTATCCGGACCTCAAGTCAATATTCGAGAACACTCGGGCTCCTTGAAGCTGATCAAAGAGATCATTAATCTTGGAAAGGGATATCAATTCTTGATTTTCAACTGGTTTAACTTTTGATAATTCACACAAAGTCAGAGGGTACCATCCGCCTTCTTCGCAAACAGGACAGGCGAACCCCAAGGAGAAGTACTGGTTCAGATGAAACCATTTTCTTGAAACTCCTCTAACGGATTTTTGATCTCCTGTAACTCTAGTGTACCAATCCTATAAGAAGTAATGGACACTGGTGCCACTCCTAGCACAAGTTATATATAAAATTACACCTCTCACTCCAGAGACTAACTAGAAAAGTCTTTTGTAAAGACATCTCTGAAACAATCCACCACTGGAGGAAAGTCCATCTATGAAGTCCCCTGGTCATCCAAATATAGACTAAAAATCTCAGCTACAACTCCTCCCAACCCATGATGGTCGGGTCCTACTCTGCTCATCTAGACATCCCACTCTCCCTTATGAAGAAACAATCTACCCTCTGGTGATGTGAAAATCACCCTACGGAAATAGAAATCGACAACTGTCTTGAAGGGAACTAACCATTCCATTTTGAGAATGGAATCATAGCATGTCATCTCTAGGACATAAAGATACCATAGGAAGTGACACCCACCAACCTTGAGAGGGCACTCATTGCACTGATGTATAATAGTCATTATTGTCCCCAACGGTGTGTCTAGAATAAAGATATCAGTAGAATAAAAGATACAGAGACCAAGGATCTCCACAACAACAGTAGATATAAAGCTATGGGAAGCCCTTGTATTGAAAAGAACAGAAGATAAAACTTAGGAAATTAGGATCGTACCTCAAACAGTAGAGGGTCTTGGATCCTGCTCCTTCTGGGTCTGCTCCACTGCAAAAGTCTAACCTACAATGTGGCCCTCTGACCCTATCTGATCACCCTAAGCTGATCCATCCTATTGTCGCTGAAAGCCTGGCGATTGGATACCACGTACACGACCTCCACCTTGGCCTGAATGGCAGGAAGAACTCCAGTTCCCTGACTGATGAGAAATTGGTGGTGTTTCTCCTAAACAAGGAGTCATATAAGGACCCCTATCACCAACTGTTGGTGAGAAGAACTGACAGAATCACTGAAGGTGACTCATTTTGCTACAAGATCGGCACTCCACTGAGTCTCTCAGACAATGTGGCCTCGTATTCCCACTCTTCCTGCACTGATAGCACACCACCTGGATACCTGAAGATGTCTCTCACCTCCTCGTATCTCCACATGTAGGCTCTATGCAACGCTTCCTACTATCATCTGGAGAAGTACCAACTCTGGATGTTGAACTTCCCTAGCCCATAGCTCCAGAATCCCTCATTTTGGGCTTTTTGATCAGTGCCTGGTTGACTATAGAAGTGATGGAAATCAATCTGAAGATGTTCACCTGAGCCCAAATATCATTCCAGAGACCATCCTCAAACTTCATCACTAGGAATAACTCATCACCTCTTGGAATAGGAATGAAACGTTGTATCTCTGTGAAGTGAGAATAATACTCCATAATAGGAAGAGTACCCTGCTCCAGACTCATGAACTCTCGGGCTCAATCGATCCTCAAAGTCTCTGGGTAGAAGTAGTCATAGAATCCATGTTGTAACTCATCCCAATCCATAACCTGTTGGCGTCCCTCCTGTGAGATCACATCACACCATCTCTTGGAAGAATCCCAAAGCATATACGTAGAGAGCTTCACCATCCTCTCTGGAGGCATCTACAGATGATCGAATATAGAAAGAATGGCTTCTAACAATGACTATGCAACCTGAGGTCCTCCTTCCCCTATGAAGGTGGGAGGATGATGCTACTGGAAAACCCACGTTAACTCTGCCATAGAAGGGGTAGGATTCGGTACTCCTTAGAAGGTCTACATAAACCTCATAAAGCCCTCTCAGAACTGTGTGTCAGTACCTGTGTCTGGAATGATGGTTGGTTCCAAGACTGGCACAACTGGAGGATCTACTGGTAAACCCTGATCAGCCAATTCGATGTCTGATCACTACCTTGTAATTGGCAGACAACTGTAGGATGTCTCTATGGAATGACTCTGAAATGTCAAGCGTACATCTTAGATCAATATTTTCAAGGACTGAAACTTATAAGTGTAAGAAGGGAACAAGAGAAAGAAAGAATTCAAGTTTTTCAAAACATGGATACCTGGTGAGTAAAATGCATACACAATGTGTTCCCTTAAGCCTTCAAATGGGT
Source organism: Viscum album (assembly GCA_963277665.1). Lineage (NCBI taxonomy): Eukaryota > Viridiplantae > Streptophyta > Magnoliopsida > Santalales > Viscaceae > Viscum > Viscum album. The sequence continues at coordinate 315,922,234 of OY728147.1, forward strand.
GTGTACTTCTGCCAACCCCAGTCGTGTAACACCCCATACACATGGCGTGTTGTCCTAAAACACGTCATGTACTTGAATCCTCTTCCCCTGCCTGAGTTTTTCTACATGGCTAAGTCACACAGTTCTCCTAGGACAGGACTACACCGCATATTTGTGCCAGACATGGCATGTACCTCTTAGATTTCAACTATATATATTGTTAGTCACACGGGTGGACACACAACTAACTCTACACGGTGTGTTTATTCTAGATATGGCGTGTACTAGAAGGATTTCACTGACCCATGTTGTTCACTACACAACCCGATACATGGGTTACACTACACAGCGTGTTTAATCTTGACAGAACTTGTATAACTTAAGTTTTACCCATCTGTGTCTTTGGTCACACGTGTGGACACATGGTCTACACAACATGGCATGTACATCCAATACACAGCGTGTCCCAACAAGATTTCCAAACCTCGTGTCTCTGCCAACACAGCTAGTGACACGGATAGATACTACACGGCGTGTACATACAGAACACGATGTGTACTTAAGAAAAATAGTTCCTTCCCAAACAGAAGGACACATGGAATGTATTCATCATTACACGCCATGTATTCTAGATTTTTCCAGACAGTAAGCCCCGTAAACTACTCTGGAAGCCCATAAAAACACTAAAACGAACATTAAAGTTCCAAATTCTGATCTATGAGGGTCCATACTCCCCACGAATCAAATATTGGAATCTTATACATGTCATATTCAAGGAAAAACAATACAATGATTCACCACACTCCGATTCATGAGGTCCCACAACACTTCAAGAACCAAAGTTTGGAATCCATTCAAACAAAAACTTACACAAACCCATACCTTATCAAAAAGAAGGAACTCTATCAAGGAATATATCACAACATCATACATATCTAGCACAACATCTATCACAACAACATGCAATCACTAATGCACCCTAAATGTCATGGAAAGAATGCATGACATGTGATCTTTAGAAAGTGCCTATATGATGCATGAGATGGCATACCCTCATCTCATCGGGTTGAAACAGAAATAGAACCTTAATAATATCAACAATAACAGCACAAAATATGTGAATCACCCAATGGTGAAATTAAATCAACTGTAATAACTGCATAACTTAAAATTTTCAATAACGAGGTAAATAGGATTTTCCATGTACATGGGTTAGCTACTCCAAGGAATAGCTTATTACCAAGTCCCTATTCCTTCATATCCCTAACTATAGGATCCAAGCAGTAAGTCAAGAAGAAAAGAATCTCCGATACCATTTGAAAAGGCCCAGTCCATTCCATGATCATGATATTGTCCGCTTTAGGCCTAGCCCGCATGGTTTTGTTTTCCCTGGGCTCTGGCCATTAGGCATCTCCTAGGAGAAGGCATCATGATGGGAGAGGTATCCACACCACCTTATAAATGGGTTTTTCATGCTCCTCCTCCTTTTATGTGGGATATCCATAATCCACCCCTTGAGAAGGGCCCAGCATCCTTGCGGGCACATCAAATGGACACTACCTCTGATACCACATTGTAACATCCTGGTTCCGGGTGCCACCCAGAGGTTCCCCGTACCTGGTTGGTCACATGGACTCAAGCACATTTCCCCAAAATCTAGAGGTTTCCAACTGGTAGCGAGGGACTTAGGTGTGATAGTGGGGAAACTATGCTCTCATTGGCAGAGTAACACAGTGGAAGTAAAATAGATAGAAATAGAAGAAGTAGTAATAATACAATACCAAAAGTAAACAAAGGAAGTAATAAATAGCTGGAGCACACATATATAAATGATGCATGATACATATGTCTAGGAAAGTATCCAAACAAATAACAATTCTAGAAAAAATACTAAATAAAAGTACAAAATAAAAAAAATAAACTGCTCTACAGCATCGTAAACCTCAGCTTGGTCCCATGCTCCCCAGCTCCACAACAATCAAGTACCTAAAGTAGAAGGGCGCTTTCCCTTATCTATACCTGTAGAAATATAATCTCTTTGGGCCCAAAATCATGACCCAAACAGGGTGTGAGACTAATCCCAGAAGGAAACCACCCAAAGATCTGTGCCTAACAATCAGTGAATATATATGGTAGGCAATAAAAAAATGAAGTAGTAAACAAGGAAGTACACATAGTAACAATCCTAAAAATTCAATTCCATTAATTTTCATATATCAAGTAAGTAGCTAATCAAAAGAAGATAACCCTATAGGAAGTACTCACATCCTAACCCCTCTAGTTCAACCAAACAAACACAAGCAACCCTCTGGGAACTACACAGAGCCTAACCCCTCTGGTTTAGCTTTAGAAAAGACACTCTGAGGAAGCACTCACCGTCAATTCCCTTTTTGGTCTTGTATCCATAAATAATAGGCACTCTGAGGAAGAACTCAATGTCCAATTCTCCATGTGGTCCATATAGAGGAAACTACAGACACTCTGAGGGGGCACTTATGTCTATCCCCCCTATGGTCTCGCAACATAAGAGTAAACAAACACTCTGGAGAAGCCCTCAACATCAATTCTCCCTATGGTCTACTACACTGGGTTTCTACAACCTTGTGTAAGTTAATCATGCACAATAATACAAAGGCGTCCAAAGTAAACCTTAAGAACTAATTGTCTAAACAATCTACAGAATATCATAGCATGTCAGATAATAAACACTCCATCCTAACAATACTAGGCATGGAAATCAAGCAGCCTAACTAGCAAGCTATACCAAATGGTCAAAATAAAAAAACATGGGAAAAACATCCATAACATGGAAAGGTTAACCCTATTCTCAAACAATTAACCTCTATCTAATCAAACTAGGAATAACAGGCAATAAAAAGGCTAAAAACCATAAACACGCAATACCTCATTCAAGGGTATTGGGCACTTTTGCACATAAAATTCAAATACTATCTACAGAAAGGCACAAACCACCTTCCTCGACGTCGTGATATCAATATACGTGAACCTCGGGCCTTGAATTTCCCTAAAATGCCATAGATCTACAAAAACGTTAAAAATTTTAAACCTAGGATAACTCATGAGAGAGGAAAAATCAATAGATCAGGTTCAAGAAGAAAGGAGAACTCACCGATGCGATTCCAATGTAATCAACGGAAGTCAAATCGGAGGACATATGAGTCAGGGGCTTGGAGAAGATCTGCGGCTATACAGATGCTCTTGGACAAGACAGGTGAAGAAGAATAATGTTCTATCTAGTAGATGTGAACCCAATCCATTTAATGAAAAAAAGTACACAGCGTGTTCTTTAAATGTACACGGCATGTACTTTACTTTTCTAGCCTCTGCTTTTGGCAGTCTCCAGGTCACCACACATAGCCATGTACTCAGCCGTTACCTGGCCAGTACATAGTCACGCACAGAAACTGAGTACATGGTGTGTACTTATAAGTACATGACGTGTACTCTTGAATTTTCTAGAAAGTCCCCTTTTCCTCAAAAACCAAAAAAGAAAAACGTACATGAAAAGAAGATCTGGGTTCTTACATAAAGAACTCCTCTCCGTATGCCATAGGTTGCCGACTAGCAATGGGGGTGTAAAGTGTATAGTGGGGAGACTCTACCCCCTGGTATGAAGTTTCATAGAATTAGAAAAAAACATAAATAATAATCAAAGTAAAGACATGGTGTATGCTAACAATAAAGGCCAACTGAATAATCCAATAATAATAAAGGAATAATGTAATGACATTATTGAATTTAACTAAATGTCATGCTAGAAAAATATAAGAAAAGACTAGAAGACTTAATAAAAGTAAAGTGTCGGGTACCAATCCCCATGTTAGTCCCATCTCTGAACTCCTTCCCAAAAACAAACAAGTAATCAACAGCAAAGTCATTTACCTTGTCCCAACATCTATCCACGAAATCTATTTGGGTGCCAAACGGCAGCTTGAATAGGATTTGATTATAACTCAGTAGGTTGAAACCACCATGTCTAAATAAAACTGGTCAGATAAGAATTTTATTCAATAAAGAAATAAATAGGTGTATTAATTAATTCAACAATTAAATAAATACAACATCCTGCTTCGGTGCCATTTCATAATATATCTGATCATGTATTATGACTATGCAAACCACAACCATATATCCAAGGAAAAAATCTTCTTTGGAGACATTCCAGAATATCCTTGATCATGTCTTACAACCATGCCAACCACCATATAACCATGGTATAATCACAATAATCAGTCTGGGTCAAAACCTTATAAGTATTTAAACATTTCTTGGTCAATGTCCAATAAGCATTACATCATTTTCATGTAAAATCCCTATAAGAATTACAGTATTGGATTGGGTCGAGCCTGCTCACTATTATCATTACAACATACATGTGTGCAAGTTCTTGGGCCTAGACTGTTATATAAGTATCTCATAATGGAACACAAATCCTGCCATACAGCATGGATATCACAATATCACATCATTTATCTCAATGGTTAATTATTATAATTACAATTTGTCTTTAATATTTCACATTGAAATTCAATTCACACTTGATTAAAAATTATATCAATAAGAAATAAGTCACAATTTTTGGGATTCTATAACAAGAAATCACACTAGGTTACATGTCTTTCTAAACATAATTTAATCCATTATCCAATTAAAAATTCATTTGAAACCAAAGTAATTCAAGGGATAATATCATTCAATTATGTAATTAATTTGGGAACATGCAACAAGGGCACAATCATGATATTTCATAAACTTAGCAATTATCAAACCATAGGGTTAAGGTTTATACCCCTACCTTAAACCAACGATCCAACAACACTTCCAAAGGACAATGCCTATGAGGAAGAAGAAATAAATGTTTCCAAAACGTATCCTAGATCAAAACTGATAAAGATCAAAATGAATAATACAATTTTCCAAAGGATTTCATTGTAACGGGTTGGAGAAGGAATAAAAAGAGGAAGAAACCTAACCAAAACCACTTACCAAGGATTTCTCACACAAAGGGGATGTCTAGAAGGGAACTTGGAACCCCAAAATCACCTAGAGAATTCCCTATGGTCTAGAGGATAGAATTTTTAGTGAAATAGAACAAATTTTAGCCACTCTGCATGTTTAAAATAGCAATTCAGGCATTTACATGTCATTTAACGTGATTACACATTGTGTAAATGTTTTTAATAGTTTTAACCAAAAATTCTGTCACCTTGGATTTATTTAACTAAAACCCCTAAAACATTACATGATGTGTAATCCCTTTACATGATGTGTAAATGTCCCACAGTTTAGTTTTCAACCCATTTTCCCATTAACTCTACAAACCTCCTTTAAAACTTCTCAACTTACCATGAACCCATTTAAACACTTTGTCCCATTTACACTCAGACTCCATTAATTCAAACAATCATACATCCCTGAACATTAGGTCATTTTCACCAACAAGGCTCTTCATCTCTGAACAGGACTCGGCCACCAAGGCTCAAATGAAAAACTCATAGAAAAACATACCTAGAAAATGATAGGATCTTACAACCTCCCCGCCTTATAATATCTCATCCCTGAGCTACTCCAAGAACCATCATGAGGTCTCAATGAACAAGTCTAGAAATTATGTTTGTGTATCAGGATCCCTCTCTCGAGTATCCACCAGAACTCGGCCATTCTGCCACTGCACTCGAACCAATGATATAGATGGCCCCAAAGATATTTCTCACTATGATCCACAACCTGTATCAAATGCTTCTCAAATTAAGCATCAACACAAATCTCGACGTAATCTATTTTTATCACATGAGAAGGGTTTCGATGATGTATTCATAGTTTAGACCTGCCAAACACATTGTTCAAGGAATTGTATCATTGTGGATGGCTAGACAGTGTGCCACTAGATCGACCCTTGTCACTATTTGAAATGGCCCAACAAACCTAGGTTCTAGCTTTCCCTGTTTCCTAACATAGTGTTTCCCCAACCTATGAGACACTCGAAAGAAAACATGATGACCAACCTCAAATTCCACAGGTCATCTCTAATGGTCAATATATGATTTCTTCCTGATCGGTTCAATCACCAACCAATTTCTAAACAACTAATCCCATTCAGATGTCTTATGCATAAGACTATGCCTAACAAGTGTTGACTCACCTACCTCCAACTAACAAATAGGAAAACAACACATCCTTCCATATAAAGCCTCAAAAGTTAATATTTTTATTGATGCCTGGAAGCTACTATTATATGAAAACCCCACAAGTGTCATACATTTCTCCCATGAACAACTAAAATCCAATACACAGGCTCATATAATATCCTCAAGAACTTAAATAGTCTTCTCATATTGACTATCGTTCTATGGATGATAGGTTTCTCTTAAAAGAAATTATGATCCCATAGATTTTTGAAGACCCTTCTAGAAATGTGATGTGAAATGAGGATCTCTATCTGAAATGATAATCCTCAGAACACTGTGAAACTGAACCACCTCATGCACGTAAATATTTACTAGATCTTCAACTATAAAGGTTTACCTAAAAGGTAAGAAGTGTGATACCTTAGTCATTAAATCTAAAAAAACCCAGACATCATCATTTTTATGGGTCATCCTGGGTAATCCTATCACAAAATCCATCATGACATCATACCATTTACACTTAAGAATGGGTAAAGGAAGCAAAAGTCGAGATGGCCTCTGATAATTGGTTTCCACCTATTGAAAAGTGAAGAATCTATCCAAAAATATTGACATATCCTTCTACGTTATTGACCACCAATAATTTCTATAGTGATCATGATACATTTTAGTTAAACTAGGATTTTCCATCCAAATAGAAGCCTGAAACTCCCTCATCTAATCCTCATGAAATCCCATAGTAACCCATACTCAGCCACAGAAAAGAAGAGAATTTCCATTTCCAAGAGACCATCTGGATGGCATCTCCCCACCATATAATTTGTCTCTTAGAATTTAGCCCTTTGGATCAGACAATTTCTCAATCTTAATCCTATACAAAAGCAAGGGTATAACTGATGTTGAAGTCAAAGCTACCCCCTCCTGAGATTCTTGAACATCTATATGCATATTTTTAAAAAGCTCCATTATCCACCACTCATCACAAGACTCTCGTACTGCCTCTTTCTATGTATTTCGGCTCAAATCGTTGGCAATGATATTTCCCTTTTCAGGTGTATAAGACAATTCAAATTTGAAATATTGTAGATACTTGACCCACCTCCTCTATTGATGGCTCAGGTATTTATAGGAAAAGATAAAATTGAGGCTCCTATGATGCATTTATACCAAAAACCTCTCAGCCATGAGATAGTGTCTATAAAATCTCAGGGAATGTACCACTATTGCTAATTCCAGATCATGAGTAGGATAATTTCTATCATGCGGTCTCAGCTGCCTGAAGACATAAGCAACCACATGATCCTCCTACATCAAAACTGCTCGAGTCCAACTCTAGATGAATTAAAGTACACGGTATCTGATTTACTTGGAATAGGTAAAGTGAGGATAGGTTTTGTAGTCATCTTGCCTTTTAGCTCTTGAAATTCTCTTTCACAAGCGTCAGACCAAAAAAACTTTACCCCTTTCTTGGTTATCCTAGACATTATTGCTGCCAATCAGGAGAAATATTAGATAAAACACTAGTATGAACCTGCTAAACCTAGAAAGATCTATATTTCAATTATGCTCTTAGGATATTCCCAAGATATCACGACTGTAACTTTCTCTAAGTCCACTAACACTCCATCCTATGAGATGACATGGCCCACTAAGTGCACTTAATTTATCTAGAAACTGAATTTAGTTAGCTTAGATTAAATTCAATGATTTATTAATGTACTCAGGATGATGTCAAGATATTTTGAATGATCATCTACTGATTGGGAGTACACTAAGATATCATTGATGAAAACCACCAAAAATTGATTCAGAAATAGATGAAAGATCCTATTCAATTAGGCCTTGAATATTGTAGGCACATTATTCAACCCAAAAGGCATCACTACAAATTCATACAATCCATACCTTCTCCTAAAATTAGTCTGATGTATGTCCAATAGTCTCACCCTTAACTAATGATATCCTAATCTCAAGTAAATCTAGGATAAGACCTTACCGGTTCATGACTGTTATCTAGTTTAACCTCTGATAATCCACACATAAGCACAAAGATCCATCATCATTTTTGATAAAGAGAATTGGAGACCCCCAAGGAGATGTACTTGGTTATATGAATCCCTTTAGATTCTATATCTTCCAACAAAACCTTTGACTCCCAAATCTCTATTGGGGCCATTCTATAAGGTGAGATAAAAACTGGTTCTACTCCCAGCAGCAACTCGATCATGAACTTGACCTCTCCCTTAGGTGGTAATACATAGAACTCATCATGGAAAACATCATGAAAATGGTATACCACTAGAGTAAAATACTACATTCTACCATTATCTATAGAAAGACTAGAAATTTGAGCCTTGAGACAATATAATCTTCACTAAATCGGTCTTGTGCGACCAACCTGAAGACCCCATTAACCCTGGTGAGAATCACTGCTTCCTTCTATACATAGGAAGATAACTCTCCTCATATAATAGTCGATATGAGCCTGGTATAGAACTAACCAATCCATACCAAGAATCAGGTCGAAGCCTATAATTTCTAGCATGAATGGTTCCCAAAAGAAAGGTTAACCACAAATCTATAAAGAACACGCCTTGGAATGTTTTATATTCTATGACCTCACACCCAATGGTGTGTCAATGGTTAATACACCATCTAAGATTTTCATATTCAAGCCCAAACCCTTTTCAAAAAATAGAAGATAGAAATAATGTGATGCTCCTATATCGAAAAGAACACAAGATAAGGTATATGATACAAGAATCATACATCTAACGGTATACGGTCCTACATACATGTTAGCTAGAGTAGTCTACATAATGTAAAACTGAATTATCCCTCTACCTTCTGCACTAGTCTGGATACCCTAAGATATTTCCCTTATTTGGAACTATTAATCATGCATGGGGGTACCATGTCCCCTACCTCGACCTGAACAACATGTGGAACTCTAGATACTTTCCTGTTGAGGGGTAGTTGATCTCCTTCTCGACTCTGGTGCATGTCATGATCCTCTTCCATTGTCTTACTGTGGAAAATTCACACAAAACCTCTAAAGACGGCACATTCTACCATAGATGTGATACTACATTGTGGGGTAAGTACATTGTAGGTGCTTGTGACCAAACTTTCCACATTGATAGCACTAAAACAGAACACAATATTGAGATGGTATTTCACTTCCCTAAATGATCTTCCCACTATTACTTTGGTGGAAACTATCATAACAGCACTTCTTACCACTCCAAGAAGAACTTACATATCGCCCAGTTGAAACAGTCTAGCCAATACTCAGAGCCTCTTTCAAATTCTCTACTGTGATGAGTGTTTGATTCATCACATCTTCAAATCTTCTTAAATTAAAAGCATTTAACTATGACATGATCTCATAATTAATACCATCCTAGAAACGCCTCTCCCTAGAGATCTCATCAGCTATCAAATATGGCGTGAAGCACTGTAGGTCATTAAAACATCCAATATAGTCCAACACTGATAAACCCTCATGTGTCAGATGCATAAACTCATGAGATTTTTAATCCCTCAAGGTCTCAGGATAGAAATGGATTAGTAACTTTGTCTCAAATCCCTTCCAAGATAGATCATCATGATTCCCAGATCCCTCTAGAATATGACACCAATGCATGGTAGGTCTGTGAATAATATATACAACAAACTTTACCCTCATATCTCCAAGTCTCTTGAGATTCTTGAAGATTTTCTAGAGTGACTTGATCCATAAATCAACTGTCTAGGTTCTCCCTTCCCTAGTAAACATAGGAATATGCTAAAACTGAAACTCTCTTTTCAACACAGACATCAAAGGAATGATGCGAACAGTCTCGCTTTCCATGGATCACATGACCCTTTGGAAGATTTCATGAAGTTGAACATCCATCTACTCCTCGATAATTATAGGAAGTTCCAATTCATTTTTGTTAGGAATGTCCAAATTTCCACTCTCATGATACTCAAGTCAAAGATGACGAGGAGGGATTTTCTCTACAAGAAAAATTCACATCTTAGAGAACTAGATAGAAACAAGGTCAGCCCTAACAGGTGACTGCAATAGAGAACCACTAACTCTTGGTCTCTCTAGACATAGATTATAAATATTCTTGCATGACATGACAACTCATTTCTTTTATCCAGTGAAACTGATATCTCATATCACAGTTCTACAGGAAATTATATATTACACGAAAAAAATAGATATGTCCCAATCATGAATAATGTATGTCAATATATCCCTATGTTCCTATTATGATGTATGTATTATCATCTAGTTTAATAACAAGCTATCAGTAAAAATCCAAAGAAATAGTAAGATCATAAAATGATAACCTCAAACCACATGTGAATCACCCAAGGTGAAATAACATCAATAGTAAAAAAAGCACACAACACATACAGCAATCCCATCCCTAGGTACTCAGATTTTCCACCATACATGGTTTAGTTATTCCCATGCATAAGATCATTACCAAGTCCCAACACTTCCTAGTATCCTTTCTACCTTTCCCAAACTATAATAAAAAGGAAAAGAAAACAACCTCCCTTTTATACCACTTTGTAACATCCCCCAATCCAACACTCTCTTGCGTGGCTGGAAAGGGTTGGTTATGATACCTCAAGCATGCCTCCCCATATGCTAGAGGTTGCTGACTAACAGTGGGGGTGTAAAGTGTATAGTGGGGAGACTATACCCCTTAGTATGAAGTGTCATAGAATTATAACAAAACATAATAAAATGAAAATAATAATCAAAGTAAATACATAGAGGAAGCTAACAATAAAGGCCAAATAAATAATCCAATAAAAAAATAATAATGTAATGACATGAAAGAATGTAACTAAATTTCATGAAAGAACAATAAAATAAAATGACTAGAATACTCAATAAAAAACTCAAAATCCTGGGCCTCAATCCCCATGACAGTCCCATCTCTAAACTCAATCTCAATAATAAAAAAGTAATCAACATCAAGTTTCTTTTCCCTTGTGAAAACCTGCATCCACAAAATATGCTCGGGTGACAAACGGCAGCCTGAATAGGGTGTGATTATAACTTAGTAGGTCAACACAATCATGTCTAGAAAACTAGTCTGATAATAATTGTATGTAATAAAGTGATAAAAAAAGTTTATTAATTAATTTAATAAAAAAACTTACTTTAGTGCCATGCTGGAATATCTCTAAGCATTCCTTACAACCATGACAACCACAACCAATAATCAAAGGTAAACAACCTACTTGGATACTATGACAGAAAATATTTGATCATGTATTACAACCATGTCAACCACTATATAACCATGGTATAATCACAACAATTAATCTGGGTCAATGACTTATAAGAATTATAGCATTTCTGAGTCAAATCCCTATAAGAATTACATCATTTCCAGGTCAAAGCCCTATAAGAATTAAAGCATTGGACTATTTCAAGACTTCTCACTATCAATATTACAAAGTATACACGTGCAAGTGTCTGGTCTGAGACCGTTATATAATAATCTCATCATGGAACACAAATCCTTTCATATAACATGGGTATCACAATATCACATCATTTATATCAATGGTTAATTATTAAAATTACCATTATTTTTTTATATGCCATAATTTAATTTAATTCACAATTGATTTAAAATCATGCCAATAAGAAATAAGCCACAATTTTGGGATTCTATAATAAGAAATCACCTAGGTCACAAGTCATGCTAAACATACTTTAAACCATTATCCAATTACAAATCCTTTTGAACCCAAATGAATTCAAGGGATCATCTTATACTATTTTTTAATTAATTTTGGAACATGCAATGAGGTTTCAATCATGATATTGCATAAAATTAGAAATTATCAAACCATAGGGTTAAGGTTTAGACCCCTACCTTAAACTGATGATCCAAAAATGCTTCCAATAGCCAACACATATGAGGAAAAAGGTAGGGATGTTTGAAAAGATGTTCTTAGATCAAAATTTATCAAGATCAAAACCAAAAATGCAATTGGCTAAGGTATTTTACCACAAAGGGATGGAGAAGGAAGAAAAAGAGGAACGAACCTAACAAAAACCACTTACTAGGGATTTCTCACACAAACAAGATGTCCAAAAGGGAATTTGTCACCCCAAAATCTCCAAGAGAATTCCCTAGGGTCAAGAGGGGAAGAGCTTCAGCGAAATAAAACACATTTTTTCTGCACAACATATTTAAAAAATCTAGTCGGGGATTTTCACATTGTGTAACATGATTACACATCGTGTAAATGTTTTTAATGGTATTCAACAAAAAATATATCACCTCATATTTATTTAATTAATACCCAAGAAATATTACATAATGTGTAATCCCTTTACATGACATGTAAATGTCCTATCATTGAGTTTTCAGCCCATTTTCCCTTTAACTCTCCAAACCTCCTTTAAATATTCTCAACTTACCAAGAACCCATTTTAACGCTTAGTCCCATTTATATTCGAACTCCATTAATTCAAAAGATCATACATCCCCAAACATTAGGTTTGTTCCCCAACAAGACTCTTTTTCTCCAAACAAGACTCAACCACCAAGACTCAAATGAAAATCTCAGAGAGAAACATACTAGGAAAAATGCAAGATCTTACAACAAGTATGTTAGGAAAAGATATACCCTGCCTAAAAATTAGTTTATGGCACAACACAAACAAAAAAACATGATGATGTGGATATGGCTATTGCTATATCTTTGACTTCACCCTCTCTAGTGGTTCATGATTGTGAATGGTTGTGTATGGTTCAATCACTGAGATAGTACAAGGATCTGAGGTTTCTCTTGAAATTAGCTACCTTAGGGTCTCCCCATGGTGCTTCATTGAGATAGTCATTTACATAGTCTATATTTCATGTTTGGAATGTCTTAATTTGACTTTTACTACCAAATTTTTCTGGCTTCTGATGTACTCATTGTATTCTTGGTTTGGCATGTTATGTGATTTTATTCTTATTTTATTTGATTGGTTAAAATTTATTGAGACTTAACCTTATTTCTATGAATTATTAATTTTGTTGTATTCATTTTATGTGTTTTTGATATTTTATTTGGGTGAGTAATATTTTTCGGCATTGTTTTAAAAAAATTATTTCTAATGTATTTTTGATAAATATTTTATAAAAATGGATTTTTAATGAAAGGAATCAAATAGTTTAATTTTTAAACAATGGTTAGTTTTCAAGTATAAATAGAGTTTGTGGAACAATTGTGGAATTGTTTTCTTAAATCACTAGAAAAAACTTGTTTTAATCTAATGTATTTTAAATTAGGGTTCATGTTCTATTAAGTTAAAGGGAATAAATGGACTTTATGGTGATTACCAAGTGGTCTATTAGCTCATACCCTAATCATGCCACATGGTGTCTATAGAATGAGTGGATATTGCATGTAAAAGTTTCATTTTTATAAAGTGTTAAAATTCATGGGATCCTTCTCTAGATAACTCTTGGAGTGGGGTTTCTAAGATGTTGGATAGAGAGTGAAATTAGGTTACACCATGTATATCAATTTTTATTTTTAGTTCTTTCCTACAATGGACCAATAGGCCTTTCCTAATTTCTTTTTCTTTAATCGGTGGTGAATTGTATATATGAATAATGGATGATTAATCTCATGTTTATTTATATGGATGGAGTTGGAGGTGAGTTGAGGGAATTGATTTTTCATTATATCAATTTATTCTGCTTCTTATGTTTAAGATTTATTTAAAATTTCTTATTTGATTTTGGAATTGATTTCAAATTTATAGATTAGTCATTCCAGAATTATGTAAATTTCAATATTGGTTTAATTTAATTTAATTGAGTGAATTCATTCATAAAGTATGTTCTTGATACTCAAGAACTTATGTCATCTCATGGGTATCAGGAAAGGCCATTGGGTATGTTGTAGGTTAGCTCGGGTGTCCAACATAGGGATGACCATGTTTAGTTAATGAAAATTATAGATCAGATCCTAGGTTCTTAAAATGTCCAAGTTTATTGAATTTCCCTTGTAATTTGGTATATTTAGTAGATTATAGATTTGATTTTCAAAGCTCAAGAGGTATTTCATCGGTTCATTCATGGTTACCACCACTCATGACGAAGCCTGAGTTATTATGGATAGTTGGGATTTAAATATTTAATTTGGAATTTCATTTTGATTATTATTAATGACATGTTGATATTAATTAGAATTTTATGAGTTTACTTGGGGGTTTGGTTGGATTTGGGGGTGAAAGGGGAAATAAGATTTGTTGTGTGATGTAGGTTTTAATGTTCTAACAAATCAAGATGTGATAAAATGATTAACCTTGAAAATGAATTAAGAATTATTACATGACTATATCATTGCCTATAAAAACACATGTTCATGTCAAGAATAATTATGTATCCCTTTTGGATTATTTTTTAGACTAATCTTGAGTAAACCTTGGTAATGGGGGAATAATCAAGGGATTCTTAGTGAAATTTTGATGATATAGAAGGTATTTTTTTTATTTTCCCCCTTTGTGGGGTGTTTTTTTTTTGAAAATTGAAATTTGTTTAAAAAGGGGGAATTCATATAAAAAATAGTTTGAATGATTCTTAGTGATTGGATATGAAATAGAATTCATTTTCATAAAATTTTTTATAAAATTTTTTGATTTCATGATGGAACTTAGAAATTGATGAAATATTTAAAAGGACTGGAGCGTTTTGTTTCTAAAGATGGGTTAAATTTTTAGAAATTTGCTTAGGTAATTTGGGGTTTTAAAAGGGAAATTGGGCATTTATTCCAAGGTGGTTTGATTTGGTGTGTTGTGTTTTTAGATTTTTTTTATGATTTATATTGGGACCATTTTATTTGAATATGGGAAACATGAATTGATATATTCTTGATTCATGTTATTCTAATTCTACCCTAGAAAATTCTCCATGAAAATTGGATGGTCAGTCTGTAGGATGTCATCTTCTATTGTCTTAGTGAATATCAGTTTTCGATATTAGTGATTTCTATCTATTTTAGGTTTATATTCATAAAGTATTGTTTAATTAAAAATTTTGAGGAAATTATATATTGATGTTTCTCTAGGTATCCCATAGATTATTCCTTTGGGGGTGTTGATTGTTATACTAATGTGATGCTAGAGTCTTAGTATCGGTTGCATCAGTTAGTTCCAATATGATTATATCTAAGTATTTAAGCCCTTATTTTGAGGGGTTATACATGAGAAGTCTTGGATACTAGGGTTTTAGTGATTGGGATGAGTGTGATGTTCTATTTGGATTTTCAAGTTTACCGAGAGATAGTGTTCCAAGAGCGAGGTCACAGGTTACTCTCTCCTGAACCAAGGCTAAAATTCTATGTAAATCTTGTTAAGGAATGTTTTTTAAGGAATTATTGATCATGCCTTGTCTCTTCACTCTATTTGTCTTTGTCCAAGGGAGTATCCCTTTAGAACTTTTGGGGTCTAATGGAATGTTTGGGGTTTATTTTGGGAGTACTTATATTTGGAGATGTCCTTAGGTATTTAGTGATTTCATTCATGGATTGTTGACTATAAATGAAAACCCCTAGCATCCTTTCACCCTATTTATTTTTCTCATCCCTTTAAGCCATAATAGTTTATTGATTTGGGTTTTTTCTTTGGTTTATTTACACCTTATTCCATTTTTGTAAGGTTCGTTCCATCTTGAGGGAATTATAAATGGGGAGTTGGGTTTGCTGATCTATTTTGGTTTTCTTAGTTGAGATTGATTTAATTACTATAATTATTTCTTATAACTATTAGTTTTTGTTGAAAAATAATCATAAGTGTAAATATTATATAGTGTCAAGACCCCTTCAGAGTATTATTTTTTTGATACTTTCCTTTTGATTTGTCTCTTTGGTTTTCCTTCCTAGAAATTATAAGCCCGAGGTTATGGATTGGGCTATGTTTTTTTCCTTTGAGGATCATTTCTAATCTAGAAGTTCATTAGGTTGCCTCATATCTTTTGAAATTGGTTCCATACACCATGAAATAAGTTTCTTTATAAGGGAATAAATAGAATGGTGGTAATTTACCCTTATTTCATGATTGTTTTATATTTTATATAATCTCTCTTAAGTTGGAAATATTTTATTTTGTAAATTTTATAATTTTTAAGGTTTTCTTCTTGTTTCATGGTTGGTTCACAATTAATGCTAACTATTTTGAATGCATGAAAATAGGGTCTACAACTTAGTAGATCCATTTTTCACAATTGAAACATATTTTTTCCAAAGATGAGGACAACTCATTTGGGTTCCCAAAGTGCCCAGTGAATCAATGTAAAGTTGGTGCATAGTTTGTCCAACAATAGAAAAACCATACTATTGACCTATATCTTTAAAAAATATATTTTATCCTAAAATTATTTTAATGAAATAAATCCCATTTTAGGTTCATTTTCCCTATCCTTCTTTGTGAAATGTACCAAATGGCCAATAAATCTCCCCCACATGTGACTCTCTCCTTCTATACTCCAGTTCTTATCATTTCCCCTTGTGTCCCCATGTGTGTTTATTCCTAGTAAGGTTTCCTCCCCTTCTTATCCTATTTCTCCTCATTCCTCTTTATTATTATTCTTTTTTCTTACCCCTATTACTATGTGTGCACCCTATATCAAAACCTAGGTGGTTTTGGGATTCTAAAACATTATGGTTTTGATTTTTAGGGTGTAATATCTCTTCTTGGGACCCTCCTCTCTACATATTTGAGGATTTCACATCATTTATGCTTGTTCCAGGTAAGTTTTTTTATACATTTCTATTTTTTAACAAACCATTTATACATGGGTTTTTCATAAAATATTTTCCCTAGAAATTATGAATTATATATGTTTGATTGAATTCATGAAATGTATTTAAAGGAGAATTCATATTCAAAATGGTTTTTTTGAAATTGTAAAAGTTTTTTCAAAAGGGTTTTATTTGGGAATTCACTTTAATGAGAATTGGGTGTGAATTCCAAATTATTTTGTTATAATTTCTTATTTTTTCATGATTATGATATTTTTAAAATTATTTAATGGAATTTTGATTCATTGATAGTGATTCTCCAATTCCACTTTGGATTAAAAGAAAAGGTTACATCTTTGGTATGAAATTTTATTTTCAAATGTCCCATGGTTTCAATTATATTTCCAATAGTTTATATGTGTGTGGGTGGGGGGATCCTAGTATGACTATGTGCATATATACTTACCTACTTAATATTACAAATATATATATATATATATATATATATTATTCTTATTAGTTTTGAAACAAAAGTATCTCTTGGGTCTTAAAAAATAGGAAAATGTGATTTTGTGAAATTAGTCATGTGTGATATTGGTGGCATTTTTATTCCCAAGTGTTGAAATGATTTATTACCTCACTTAACTTGAATAATGGTAACATGAGTATACCTAGGTGGGGAAATCAGGAAAAGTATGCTAGGAAAAGATCCTCCATCCCTATCCTTTGGTCTATTACATAACAGTAACTAAACAACATTATGATGTGGATATGGTTACCACTAAAACTTTGGATTCATCCTCTCTAGTATCTCATGCATGGGAATGGTTATATATGGTTTGATAATTGTGATAGTATTAGGATCATAGGTTTCCTATAACCTTAGATACTATAGGATCTCCCCATAGCGATCCATTGAGATGGTTCTTTACATAGTCTGTATTTTATTTTTTTACATGTCTTACTTTGAATTCTAATTATTTTTTGTAGCACCCCCATTACATTAAAAATTGAAAATCCTTAAGCTTCTATAGAGTGAGACTAAATGTTTTTTTCTTTTGGTTGTAGAAAATTGTACTCAATAGAAATTGTAGAAACCAACTAGAAGAAGATGTTGAGAATGTGTTTACACTTAAGTCATAGGTTAACCAGTAGTTGGTTTAGATTATTTTCTAGTATTTTCAAACTGTGTACAAAGGGAACAAAAATGAAGAACCAAGGAAAGTGGATCATTTTTATTAGTTTCAAAAGATTAATCCACCCATCTTTTGGGGAGATACAAAACTAGAAAAAGTAGAAGTGTGGATAAATAGGATGAATCAAATATTTGATTTACTTGGAACACCAATGGATTTGAAAGTCAAGTTGGAAACATAAATTCTAGAAGATATATCATGCTATTGGTTTGATTTAGCTATTCGGGATAAATTGGATCAAGACGTGACATGAGAGGATTTTGAAGAATTGTTAAACAAACAATTCTATCCTCACATGTTCAGAATTTCTAAAACAATGAAATTATTCAGACTGAAGTTAGAGAACATCATAGTGATATATTATGAAGATAAATTTATGAATTTAGTTCAATTTTAACCCTAAGTTTTTAGAAGTGTGTCTTTTAAGGCATGCATTTTTTAATCGGGGTTGAAGATAAAGATCCATTCAAAGATTTTTCTTATTTGTATAACAGATTATATGGATATGGTCAATATACAAATGATGGAATAAAGAGACATCTCAGGTAATATGGGTGGAGTAAGCATGTTGATACCTATGGGAAATGGTGGGAACTCTAATACTAGGAATATATATAAGAGGGATACCTTTTTCAAAGATGGTGGTATGATGTGGAATCAGATGATGGAACCAGTGATTCTTCCTCCTAAACCAAAGAGTAATATTGGATGATTTTAATGTAGTTCTTTTGATGACATGAAGTGAGATATTATATCACCACCTAGAGTATGTCATAATTTCAACCATATGGGGAATCTTCAGAATTATTATCGTAGTGCTCCAAGGTCTGGTGCCAAGGACACATCTCATGTTTCATAGATGTTTCATGCTTTGACAAGATGAGTTTATAAAAATATATCTCATAATAGAATGATAATGTTTTGGTGATTCTTTGAACACCATGACTCCTCAACCAGGTAAATATCAATAGGGTAATAAAGAGAAAGGTGCAGTGATCAATAAATTGCATGGAGATGAGTAGATAATCATGGATGATCAATCGAGACCTTCAACGGTGAGAGGTAAGATTACTTTGAATTATACCCCTATAAAATATTTGTTTTGTATGGTTGTTTCCCATTAATTTATTGATTCTCATGTTTTAAATATTCTATGTTTTCATGTTTAGGTGATTTATTCTATTTTAAAAATTCAAAATCATATTGGCCAAAGAGAAAGTCAAGCCTTTATGTGAAAATAATGTTCTATAACTATCGATTGGGATGAATTGATTTGGGATTAATCTATGATTGATATGGATTTTTATGATTTAATCCTAAGTATGGATTGGTTGAAAATGTTGAAAGATCACATTGACTATTATACTTGAAGGTTTATTTTTAAAACTGATGATGACATCGATCATCTCTTTCTAAGAGATAAAAATGTAAAAGAAATTGGAATAGGATTTTTGGAACTAGCGATAGAAACTATCTCAAACCAGTTTGAATCTTTTTCCATGGAATCTATGGATAAGATTGGGAGTATATATTTTCCAAATGTAGTGGACTAGTTTCTAGATGTTTTTCTTGAAAATTTATCATGGTTTTTACACACAATATAATTGGAGTTTATGCTTGATCACTTACTAGGGACTAATACTATCACACTTACATATTATTGAATGGAACCAATAAAATTAATGTAATTGAAATTATAGTTGTAAGAGTATGAACGTAAAGGGTTCATTTTTCCTAGTACATCTCTGTGGGTAGCACCAGTTTTGTTTGTGAAAAAGACTGATGGAATTATTCATCTTTGTGTGTATTATCATAAGATTAATCAATTTATGATAAAGAATCAATAACCTATTCCATAAGTTGATGATATGTTTGATCAATTTAGGGGATCCTAGTGGTTCTATAAGATTAACTTTCATTTGGGATATCACCAACTACAGGTTCATAAGGAGGCTATTTTAAAGATGACATTTAGAAGTAGATATGGCTATTATGAGTATGTGGTTATGCCTTTCGGTCTTATAAATTCACCATAAGTATTTATGGTATTGATGAATATGATATTTTAATGATATATGGAGTCCTTAATGGTGGTTTTTATGGATAATATAATGGTGTATTCACAGAAAAAGGTGGATCATGAGCAACACTTGGCTATTGTGTTGGTTATATTGTGGGATCACCATCTTTATTCCAAAATTTTAAAGTATGAATTCTGGATATAATAGTTATGGTTTCTTGGACATGTAATCTCTGAAAAATGTGTTTCTATGGATATAGAAAAGATAGAGGCTCTGATCTCTGGGAAACCATCAAATAATTACTTTCAAATATGAAGTTTCCTTAGCCTAGCTAGTTATTATAGACATTTTGTTCGTGACTTTTCATGAAAATATTCACCAATGGAAATTTTGACAAGGAAAAATGTTTTATTCTAATAGAACGATGAATTTTAGAAGTCTTTCCAAATGCTTAAAGTTTTTTGTACATCATATCTATTCTTGATATTTCCAAAATCATGACAAGTATATGTGGTGTATTTTGATGCTTTGGGATCTGGGTTGGGGGTGTTCTCATGAAGGGAGATTATGTTGTTGCTTATGGATCACAACAATTATGGTTTCATTAGAAGAACTACCAAACAAACGATTTAGAATTATCTATTGTGGTATATGATTTCAAGACTTAGCATCATTACCTATTTGGTGATAAATTCACATCCTTTACTAATCAAAAGAGCTTGAAACACATTTTCTCACAAAGAGATTTGAATAGAATACAAAGAAGATGGATGTAGTACCTTAAAATTCTAAACATAAACTTGATTTATACACCAAGTAAAGTAGATTCAATATTTGATGCATTAATCTTTAATTTTTATATCCATTTGGTGAAAGAATCTTCATATCAGTGGAATATGATGTCAGTAATAGCCAACATGCACTTGGATTGTGAAGACCGAGGTAGGGTCGTGGTTTTCTTTCTAGTTTATTTTATTCCAATCCTGGCTGAAAAGGTTAAAGAGGCATGAAAATATAATTTTTAATGTGTTTATATGAGGAAAAAACTCAATGGTGGAGATACCATTGAGGGAGGGAATCTTGATAGAAGTTTAGTGTTACATTTTCAAGATCTGATAGTCATACATTTGTCTAGTTAAGAGAAACTCATTTATGCTTACCACTATTCGATATGGGTTTTTAATTCTAGAATAAAAATGTCTCATAAGGAACTAAAATAATAATTTTGGTGTGTGTGAATGAAAATACAGGTATGTGAGTTTTTTTATATGTCTCACCTGTTAGCAGGTTAAGGTAAAGCACCAGCGGCCAGTGGGTGTGCTACAATATTTACTGATTCTTTGTGTAAATGGGAATAGATATCTATGTATTTTTTGATGGTTCTGCCAAGGATGGTTTATAAACATGATTTCATATGGTTTATAGTGTATCATATCATAAATTCATCCCATTTCATCCCTATTCGTGAACCCCATGTGGTGGAAGAATTATCATAAATCTATATCCGATAAGTATTAAAATGCATGGAGTACCAGTTTTGATAATATCATATAGAGGTCCAAGGTTTAAGTCTTACTTTTGGAAGTCCTTAAAAAATCCCATGGGACTCAGTTGACTATGAGTATGTCTTATCATCCTCAAAAGGATGGATAATCTAAGAGAAAGATACAAATGTTGGAATACATGTGTCAGGTTTGTATAGTGGACTTTGGTGTCTCATGGAAGGAGCACATACCATTAGAGGAGTTCTTGTATAATAATAGTTATCATAAATAGATACATATGGATCATTTTAAAGCATTGAATGGTCATCCTTTTCATTTTTCACTATGTTGGGTGGAAATAGGAGAAACTTCACTGGTGGGACAGAGCCTTGTCCAAGAGATAGTGGAGAAAATTCAGTTGATAAGAAAGAGGATAGAGACGGCTCATAGTCATCTGAAATCTTATACGAATCATCATTAATGAGATTTTTTGTTTGATGTGATTGATCATGTGTTATTGAGTATCTCTCCAAGTATTTAGCATCTCCTTTTTTGTAATTAGGGAAAGTTATCTCCTTGATACATATGCCCTTTTTTGATACTTGAATTAGTTGGTGAGGTGGCATATAAGTTAGATTTTCTACCAAGGTTCAGTTTAGTGCATATTGAGTTTCATGTATCTCTATTTAATAAGTATCAACTTGATCCAGACCATGTGATTTTTTGGGATCACATTGACCTAGAGCTGGATGCTACATTGGTTGATCTGTCGGTACGGATTGTGGATAGTTAAGAGAAAGTATTTCATGGTAAGATCATTGGTCTAGTGTGGGTTTAATGGAAATGTGTTTGGATCTAGTAATAAACATGGGAGCAAGATAAGGAAATGGTGGAGTAATGGCTATAAATATTTAAGGAAAACTCTAGTTTTCAACTCTCTAAGGATAGAAATACCAATGGTGGGGAGAATGTAGCACCCCAATTTTAGGAACATGACCCTTTATTTATGTATTTTATGTAAAAAATGATTAAGTTAAGTTTCGTGAGTTTAGAAGGAGATTTGGAATGTTTATGTGTCTTTTCTAGAGGTTCACAATTTGATCATGGTTAGTATAAACCGTGCAACACCTCTAAGAAACCGTGAAAATGAAAAAGTGGGCACATGGTAGGTGCACGGTTTTTCCAAACTATGTGGTTGTCTAGAAGAAATTGTGTAAGGATATACATAGTGTAATATCATGGTTATTTCATTTTTTGTCTAACCATGCAATCCAACCATGTGGGGGTGTCTATAGGTAGTGCCTTGATCATGGTTAGTGAACTGTTTTCTGAACCGTGCACCCTAACCATGAACCATTAAAAATTAAATCAAATTTTGTATATCTAATCCAATTTAAACACTAATCCTATTTTTCCCACAAAATAGGTCATTTCATGAATTCATCTCCCTCCCAAGGTTTTAGAGACCATTCCTCTCGATCTGGGAGTGAATCCTAGGTGAATCTAAGTGTGTTGGAGGCCCAAATCTATTGGAAAGTGGTCATTCATGGTTGTTTTCCTTGGATTTATTATTCTTATCTCTCTTGGAATCATAGATATAATTCTTTGGGATAGATCTATGTTTTATTATGTCAATAATTATGAGATATGATTTTTTTTTGTTTAAGGTACCGAATTCTAAGGATTTTTTTCGGAGTTTCAAGATGAGTTTTTGAAGTTTTGTGTTGTTATTTATTTTTTCCTAAGTTTGAGAGGTGCGTGGATTAACTATTGAATCATATTAATTAGAACATTAATTATTGGTTTAAAATTTATTTAATTTCTTGAATTGAATTGTGAAATTTATGTGTGATTCTTGATGGAAAACCTCTTTAGTGATGGTTTTGTGAAATTTTTGAAATTGGTTGGTTTTATGGAAAATTATTTTGGTTCATGATTTTAAAATTATGGTTTTGTTTTTATGCTTATAGAAACGTTTGTTGAATTTTTTTTAATAAAATAATTTTTTTATTGAAATGGATTAGAATTATTTATCATAGGTTTTTGGAATACATGGTTAGTGTGAGTTCATTTGCATTGATGTGACCCTGTGGAAGGGGTGTGTTCCATTAGGGCACTTGGTATATGGTTACCTTGTGATGACTTGGTTGATCGGTGAGAGGTTGCTCATGAGTATAGAACTATCACTTTGGCATGCATGTGTGAATGTGTGGATGTGTGGATTGGGTATGAGAAAATGGAATTTGATAAAAAAAATTAAAAACATGTTTGGTTTCTTTCCTCAGTTGGCTATTTTCCTACCCGAGTCATACTCAGCCTACCCTGAATACTTGATATCCTATATAGACCATATCCCACCCACTTATGGCACCCAATGGCCTTCTTGAGTCATGTCTGAATTGTTAAATTCTTACTAGGATTTCTTGGGGTGCCAAATAGCCTTCTCTAGCCATCTGATGGCATACTTGGGTAGTGCTTAGCATATAATAGGTTCCCAATGTTCTAATCAACCCATTATAGGCTTGCCTAAGGTGATTAATGGCTTTCTAAGGTCACAAAAAACCCCACCCAATACAATATATGACTGGTCTATAAAATTTCCTTTTTAATTTCAATTTAATTATTAACATTTAATTCTCTATATATACATGTGCGTGTTATCTAAAATTAAAAAAAATAAAACTAAAAAATTAAAAAAAATATTTTAGAATTATTAAATAGGTATATCGAGAACTATAGGTGGACATGTTTACAAAAATTAAATTATTAATTTAAATTTAAATTGTTGAATAAGATAAGCGATATATTTTTTACCAGTTTCTTTAGTCATTGTATAGTAAGTTATTATCATCTTGAGATATAAAAGTGTGTATTTTGTTTATTTTTTTATAAAACTTTAATTATTATAAGGATTATTTTTTTAAAAAAATAATTAAGTTAAATAATGATCATTTGTGTGTGATCCATCCCTCATTTATAATGTATGGATTTTATTATGAATTATTAATTTATGAAGCCCCTTTAATATCCCCCCTCACTTGTATCTGAGTAACATTGTAATAGGAGGAGATCCCATGAGGAGATGGTTTGTGTGAAGATTCAAACAAAAATTAAACAAATAATTATCTATGAGGATGAAGAATACTACAGTTCAAGTCTATAAATACTCAAGGAGTTACACCTATAGGGTATAGGTGATGGGTTTTTAATGATCTATTAACACTTAATCAATGTATTTTAAATAATAAGAAACCCAAATTCCAATGATCCACCATGAATGAAATTGAAACCATGCTATATATAAAATGAAGAAAAGTTTTTGTACCTTACACCATAGATGAATCTGTTACTAACTTTGATCAATATGCTTGATAAAGATCCCTTAGAGGTAGCTAAAGGACTCCCTCCTTTATGGTGTATACATTGGCTGATGTGAATCACCCATTTTATGGGTGTGATTCTACTAAATACCCATGGAATTATAATTCCTATAAATGTAAAGGGTGAAATATAAATAGATATCAAGAAGTGAGAGAAATTGAAATAGATATCTCAAGTATCATACAAACATCTAAATGGATATCTCATTCTTATATAGGTCTTGGGGATGCTCCTTAGTCCTTTCATGAATTTACTCATAATTTACATAACATATAAGTAAATTTAAGGTGTTTATAATGTATATTACCTAGGATTGGTTCATTCTTCCAAATATTTCCTTGAATGAAACATTTAGTCACTAATGATAGGCTTTCATGGAAGTTTTGAAATTGATAACACTTTTCATTCAGCTACCAAACAAATCATATAATGAAAACTGATTCATGCACTATGATCTATTGTATTATGATATAGACAAATCATATTAAATAATTAGCATAAGTATGTGGATTAATATCCTATAGTATGCTTTAATATATACCTAAAACAAGACATATGAAATACCTTGAAAAAAATAATTTCATGCCATATGATATGTATGTATCATACACTATGATATCGAGCTTTAGGGAATGTCTCTATCAATATTACACTTGCACTAAAACAACATATACTTAGTGTCGTTTCACCTTATATAGTATCATATACAAAAACCTATGAATTTTTATCTAGAAAACAATTTGGATATATTCTAAAAAAATTGGAAAATTATCATAAACTTCACCATTTATCACATAATATGCAATTCCTTGTTAACTACCATCCAAAACTTCTTTTTAATAAACACAAAATCACGTTAAGAGTAGTAATCTGAATCAAAATCAATCCTTGTTCAGTCAGCCACAAAGTGTAACCCCATACTCCTTTATATAGTTGAAGAAATATATTAATTACTGAATCTATATATCTAATCAAAGAGAAACCACTAGAAAAGAATTAGTTATACTAAATTTATAAAGGGGTCTAGTGTGATATATAACAAACACATATATCTTTATACCCATGTTACTAGTTTTGTCATATATAAGAATGAATTTTCATATGATCCCTTTGTCCAAAAAACCAAGTAACTATAGTACATGAGGTATCTTAAAACCATATTTCTACTCATACATTCCTTATTCTCAAAGTATAGATAGAACAAGTCAATGAATAAACATTACATTCACTATTATAGGAAATCACATCACATTTCCCTCACTTGATAGATAACCACATTAGATGTAGTATCTGGGTATGATCATACACTTCCTCATTCTATCTTGATCAAGGGACCATATTTCATACTTTTCATAAGATAGGGAAACTCCCATCTTGGTTAACCTTTAACCGATGAAATGATTAGAAACATTCCCAACCACCCCCTAATTAGCTAATCCTTTAGGATTGTATACAAAAGGTATCAAAGTGTGTAGATTATCATGTCATGTTTCTTTCCAATCTCAAGTATTAGGGAAATACAAATATGAACCATAAACCTTTAGTATACTAATAACATAGTATATAACACTTTATGTGGTATACTTTGTGGGGAATTCAACAAACAAGCCCATTTTATGCCTCATGAGAATATTCTATATCCCAATACATGAATCTTACTCTCACTTACCTTAACATTTCATCACAACTAATAATATTCCATGATGAAAAAAGGTTAGGGATAACTTTGAGTCATACTATGAGAGGTAAAGTATCATTTCAGTTGACAATAAATTTGAAAACAACATGAGAAAAAACTAATCTAGAGATTTCCTTTTTCTTATAACATGGTAAATTTTATATTATTAAAATATTTTAAGAATACTAAAAATTAACAATCATAATAAAATTTCTAACTATGTCATATATGATTGACAGCCATATCAACCTTGTGTTTACTATGATTTTAGGGTTTTATTAAACTTGTTAAATCTATATGTAATTATTTCCATACCTCTTAATTACCATCTGATAAAAGCCTCCCACTAAACTCTTTAGTGAGTAACATATAGGGATAAAAAAATTTAAAAACAGTGAAAATTATAAATCATATTCCTAATGTTCAAATCGTTGAAAAAATTATTCAAATGCCTTAACTTCATAACATTTAATTTTATGATGTTAATAAATTTCATCATCTACTTAAAAATATTCCTGATTCCATCATCATTATCATTATTGGAACGAATTCCTTCAAAAAATTCCTTGAAATATTTTGGTATCTAATGTAACTCTTTACTTTAATCTTCTAGCAGCATACCTTAAATCTTTTAGGATATTAAATTACATTCAATTGAACTTTTACTGAAATAATCCTTTAATTGTTAGTTTTTAAACTTCATTAAGTCCAAATATAATCCCACTTCCCTATTAAACACTATATTATTTTAGTAATATCATTTTAAGATACAAAAAAAATTGTTAGAAGATAAAACTTATATTATTTAGAGGGAATATTTTACAAATAAGTTATTGTTTCTAAATCGTATATAGTATTCTATGTCTTTGAAAAATTATCTAAAGAATAATACTATTTAAAAAAATATAAATACCATTAATATTGGGATTAAATCCATCATGTTTTAATAAACATCAAGATAAATACTTTTACCCTAGATAAATTAATTTAATCCTTATCTTCTTCTTAGAATATGTTATAGAATCCAATTGATCATAAACCATGAGAATTGAATCCATCATCTCATATTATTCATAACAAATCTATGTAAATAAACAACTTATATTATCATATAAGAGAAATGGGATAACGATACATATACTTTATTTAGATCCATTTAATATTGATATATTTATTTGTATCTATTATATGATTAATCAACCATTTTCTTCATCACTTGAAGGAAAACAATAAGATTTATCAATTATTACCTTGATCTTAGACTCTTATATATTTACCATACTTGTAAAACATATAGTAGGTACCATACACACTTCAAAATAAAATAATTGATTTTTATAACACTAGTATCTGACATGGGCATTACATGGAGTTTCTCAAACTCCTTAAATTATACTATAAAATTATATCCAATGTAAGTATATCCCTCCCTTACTAACACCTTATGCTTCAATGACCTTGGTTGTGTACTTGAAGAAGCGTTATTGGACTTTCTAACTAGTTTTATTCTTCTAGTTTAAACATTTTCCAATTTTTACTATTAATATAATAATAAAACCTGGATATCTCATTCCAATTCATCTATCTTAAACACTTTGACAATATCATATAAAATTTTATTGAAGCTCATTCACATTTTTGGGACATTCTCCATGATCATTTCATAATGAATTATATAACCAAAATAATCCTTAAGGAAACATACAACCTTACTAAGTTGTTAACATATCAAATCATATTGAATATATGAGTGGATACTAAAGTTAATTAGGATATATTAAATCTAATACTTTTGAAAACTTGATTGAATCATTATTTTATTCTCATAGGAATATGGATTCATTGTTTGAACAACTTCAACTTTTGGTTACTTGGGAAGGGTTTCCCTAATATATAGAATGCTAATATAGATTAAGAAAAATTCTTAAACATTACACCAATATAATAAGTTTAATAAATTAAGATTCTCTTTCAAAGTCTTAATCTCAAATTTAACTAAGATGATGATGATTTCATTTATATCTACAAAAAAATCTTTTATTTTATGAGTATCATGTTTTACATTCATTTAGTAAGGAATTTTATTAAATTATATCCCACTAAATTGATATCCCCTTTTAAAATATATCATCTACATTAGTGGGAAATGATCCATATTTCACTCATTAATGATTACACTTAAGTATTCATCTCACCACTTAGTTTTTTAGGTAGTTCATCATACCAATAATGTCATATATTATTCTTGGATAGTTGAGCAGACAACTCTTTTCCCCATCCATCATATGGATAAACTCAAAACTATTCCTCTAGTATCCTTCTTAAGATTTTATTAGAAAAATTTAACCCATAAAAAATGAAAAAATGAGACGCCTAACTATTAGGGTCTTCTCATTAATTTCATATATTGCACAAGATAATCCATGGAAACCCAACTTTATCACAAAACTACCTAGTTGGATGATCAATATCTTGAAAAGTATCCACTTTTGAAGGAATCTAACACCTAGTTTTTTTAAAGAGGATTTAATCTCTACATATCATCTCATGTTATTTCCTTTCCATTTATTAATTCTTCTATGGATTTATTTTTTTAATTGAGTTCCTTAAACCAAATAAATATATTGAAATCATATTGATTTATAACTCTTTTCACAACTCATAGAATATGATACTAAACCAAATTAAATGCTAATTACATTTATACGCATCCAAATGCATCTCATGCATAATTTATATGAAGACCTTTAATTTAAAGGATTCAAATTATTTTAAATTAACAATCCCCACAACAGTAACCATGGAGTGATAGAAATACAACCCCCACTTTTCTAGGAAAGGCATAAGCCTCCAGGCTAGTGAGTAGTCTGTCCCAAATTCTCTCTACCCAATGATACTTTTCTCAAGAGAGATCACAATTTCATCTTAATTATAACACCTAATATATATAAACTATAATCAACCTTTAAATTCAATATCATAACCTAATACAAGTCAAAGTAAAGGTAGAAGAAAACTAAACTAATTATCATACCAATCATGTAACTCCTTATATGCATATATATCAATTTTTATAAATAGTTTAACACTTAAACTAAAGTGTTATTCAATTCATAATATAAAAAAATTATATTTATGAATAATATATGGAATAACATAAATCAAAAGATAATTTATATATTTAAACATGAGATAAACATATATGAATAATTCATAAATCAGGAAATTACAAACATTATATAATTTATTCATTCATTATGGACATTCCATAATTTAATAAATATAAACACTTATATTTATTTTCAATATCACATCCTTCATATTATTCATTATATGGACTTTTATTTAAATATATGATAACTGAAATATAAACATTTAATATATATTATGTAAATAAACAGAATATTATATATTTAATATTTTTTAAATCTTGTTCATATCAATAATAAAAACTCATTTTTACATGGTTTAACTAATTTTTCAAATAAATACCTATAAATATGAACAATTCAAATTAAATAATTATGAATAATTAATCATTTAAATATAAAATATTGTAATTATTACTAATTATTTAATTTATAAACATTTTATTAATTACCCTCATAGCTTATATATAAACCATTTATATCTAAATGGTAAACTATGGCATACAATTTCAAAATATATTTAATATTAGCATTTGATATTTATGGAATATTTATTTAATAAACATTTTATAACCATTTAATTAATTAATTATAAAAAATTTATAACTAAATAATTTATAATAATTTTTTAATTAAATAAATATCCTAAAATAACTTTTTCCATGATTTATAAAATATATAATTCAATTCATAATTGAAAAATTAAAAAATTCAATTTTTCTTGGATATCGATTCCTATAATATATATTATATTGTAGAGTGTGGCTTAGCCTATTATCTATAATATTTTATAATATATAATCTTTGGCTACAATATAACATTTGGTGCATGAGTTTTTGAATCATATGATATTACTTATATCTTATAGGTGATATGATTCTCTCTTTTAAAAGCACAGAACATCATTATCATCTTATACAGTATCCCCAATCGTATGTTATGATACTAGATAAAACCAAGGAATTAAAAGGCGTCATTTCCTATAATATACCATATCATATGGAATAACTATATCACAACTTACAATATCCAATATTTTATAACTAATCATTGTACAAAATTTTAATCATTTTTAATGATATGGAATACGACATCCATGCGATATCTTATTTTCTACATTTTTCAACGTGATTTAGAGAATCAAACGATCATGGAATGTTTTTGATTCCACTGATAAGCTTATAAGGATCAATTATTACTCAATCCATGTAACTAAAACATTATGAATCCCAAATTTCCTAAGATCCACCATGCATGGAACTAAAACTATGTTATATATAAAATAAATAACATTTTGTGTACCTTACACCATAGATTCATCTACTACTACCTTGAATCACTATAGTTGAGGAAGATATTTTATAGTTTTTCAAAGGAATCCCTCCTCCATGGTGTATCCATGGAATTATGTGAATCACCCATTATATGGTTGGGATTCTACTAAATACCCACATCATGCTAGTTCCTCTCAAAGAAATGTATGAAGGAGAAAGATATTTTGATAAGGGAGAGAACTCAAAATAGATTTTTAAAGTATCTCACACACATATCAATGGATATTTCATCCTTATATTGAAATTTTTAATGCTCCCTAATCCTTCCATGCATTAACTCATATCTTACATAATGTATGTGTAAATTTCATGTGGCTATAATGTTTCTAACCTACAGCTAATTAAATTTTTCCAATGATTCATCATATGAAATATTTAGTCACCAATGATTTCCTTTCTTAGAATTTTCCAAATTGATAAATCTTATCATTTTTATGGGAAACAAATCATAGTATGCAAAGTGAATAGTATAATACAATACAACAATTTTTTATATATCCAAATCATATGTTATGATTGGCTTAAGGAAGGGACATAATATCCTCTATTATGACTTATAATATAACCAATAAAAGTTATATGATATAACTTTATACCATTTATGTCATTCTATATGAAATATATATATTTTACACTATAATATAGAGCTTTATATAATATAACTACCACTAGGTTGGTTTATCACTGCTCGATAAACCAACTAGTACATTAAAATCTTGTGATCGTCTCACAGTATTATTTTTATCTATGCAAGGTTAATTTTTTATGAAATCTCATATATTAGAATCATAAATAATAATTCTATATAAAAATGGGTTATATGTAATATTTTTTAATTATGTATAGTAATAATTTATATAATCACTAATATTGAATAGTTAAAAATCTTGTTCAAATAAACTGTATTTATTATACCAAAATAAAATCCCTCAAAGTTAATATTAAGTAATCACCAACATTCCATCACTTAAACTAAAATACATTTATAGATCGAAGTTCTCATATGGCCATAGTCGAGGGAATATTTATCTATCAAGGAGCTCTAATGAAAGTGATAGGTTGACTTAAATAAATTTTCATTAAGGGTAAAGGTAATAGTTTTCATAGTGCAACTTAGAGGTAGTTGTTAAGTAAAATAAATTATAATATTTAAATACTGAGGGTCTAGTCAATATATCAATGAGATTTAAGTTTAGGTAGTTTTAAAGAGTAAAACCTACATAAATACCTTTGACTAATAACATAGAACTAATATATACTTTAATATGGGAAATATGGATCCTTTCATGCTCGAATTTTCATGCGATGTTATATTCTAAATTCGATGATGAGGGTTTTGGAGATTTTATAAAATAGTGAGATTCATAAATTATTAATCAATAAATATATTTCTTCAAAATAGTATTAATAATAAATTAACAATCCTCTATTTTATTATGTTATAGATGGATAGTAATACCATGACCACATTACCATTGTAAACTATTCTGAACAACGAAAATTTACTCTCAGATAAAAATTTCCAAAAGTGGTATAGGCGTTTGTGCATAGTATTATTACAAGAGAAGAAATTTTATAATTAAGACCCCCCTCTACCAAATGAGACACCTATGGAGGTAGGTAAGGGTGAGAAAGAATCCAATTGGAGGTGTATGGAGGATATATGTAATGTTTTTCATAATATGTATTCATCAATATCCATTGAGCTATAATCATAACATATAGACATGGATGGATACACCATATTGTCACATCACCAAGAACATTTCTAGGAGAAGGTTAGGAAAGAGAGAAATGAGATCTTAAATACATGTTTCAAGTGTATGTTGGAATATGGAATTTATGCTCGTCTTCATATGGTCAAGATTATTGATTGCATGGAATTATTATCATAATTAAGATTCAAGATCGATAAATATCTATCCACATTTCTCATATTTCATCCTCATTATCCTATTCCTTCAGTTTTAATCATAACTATGAAATAATAATATGTATTATATACTTCTATATATTTTGATCATGGTTCACCATGTTTATAAGGACATGATGAAAAAAATATTTTTATTTGTTATGGTGAACATGAAATAAGGAAATAAAAAGAGTTAAATATCATAATTAAATACAAAATACCTTTAAAACATTATACTAATAAATAAATGATTAAGTGGGAGAGTAATGAGTAGGATCCCATCTGCTTTTCATGTGGTAACTAAGGCTATTGGAAAAGTAATTCCAATGGATTAAATAAAAAAGTAAGATAAAACTTATACTCCTGGTATATTCATCATCACATATAATATTTCTTTTTTAGTATCTTGGGTATTAGATACAACTTGTGCCTCGTATATTTTTATAGAAATATAGGAACCAGGAAGATTCAGGAAGTTTTCTACTGATGGAATGGATCTTCATGTTAATAATGGAGAAAGATGTGTTATATTAGCTAGAAAATATTATCATATCATATTTATTAGTAGATATATTATTATATTGGATATTTGATATTATATCCATAACATTAATAAAACTTTATTGAGTCAACATTAGACACAAATATATTTATTTTATGGAATGGAACACTGAAATAATAGCTTATATAAATACTCAAATCAATAAATCATGCAATGGAAATCAATGATGAATACTAGACAACATAACACACATTATACCCTATTAGTGGATTTATCGACTTGGTCATGTAAATAAGAAACATTTAACAAAGGTTGTATCAGGAATAGTATTTATAATATTTTTAATTAAAACTCTTATATTCCATGTTTTTTAAAAAAGTTAATAGATTAAGGTGTATTTTAGGAATAAGATTAAATGATTCATGGATCGAATTGAATTAGTATACACATGAATATTAAACTATTTCAAATAAAATATAAGATATGATTCTCATACTTTATCACTTTTATTAATTTAACTTGTGGATATTGATATGTATACTTGATAAAACACAAATCAGATTCCCTTAATTATTTAAAGAATATAAGAGTGAGGTATGATATCAACTTGGTATGAAGATAAATAAACTTTTATTATATTTATTTGAATAATATATCAACCAAGAAGTCATAAATTACTTTAAATAATATTATATAATACCCTAACTAAATCCATATCATGTTAAGAAAAGGTGAGATTGATAATAAGTCATACAAATTATTTCATAATCCTTTTATGCATTTTCATTTTAAAAAAAAATTCATGAATATTTAAATGTGTGCTAAATAATGTGAAAATGGGATCTCATATGAGTTATATTATGGTATGAATCGTGCCATACCATATATATGTGTATAGTTATGTGAAGTTTTTATTGAGGTTAATCCTAGAAACAAAATTTCATCAAGAAACATGAATTAAATATTTGAAGGATATCCTAAGGAAACAAAAGGTTATTTCATATATAATATCTCCAATGATAATGTTAAGGGAGAACATCTCAGAATGATATAGTGGTATAAAGATAGAATTTGGTGAATTAAGGGATTAATATACTCAATATTTACAAGATTTTTCATAGTAACAATCTTTATAAGACCCTGTGAAAATATATATTCCATAGATACAAGTACTGTATAGGATAATAAAGGAAGTTAGAAAACAAAAGATACATTATTAATTTAGAATAACGAACACATATCCTAAATTTAAGTATAAATAACATAATTACATGATTATTAAATCTTATATATGTATATCAAAAATAAATTCATGAATAAAATCTTCTGTAATATGTTTGTATGTCATAACTAGGAGGGGTTGTGATACCAAATAAATCTAATGAAGTAAGTAAGATATAGGTATCCATTTATGGATTGAAGCATATATATAGATGATGTAATTTTTATTTTTATAGATCATAATTGAATTTAGTTTCATTATAAATTAAATTGATTTTTATTTCTAAAAAAAATTAATGGGAGTGGTATATTTTTCTTAATGATTATGGAGAACAGAAACTGGTCTTATAGCTTGTTCATACATAGTTAAATAAATAATTCTCTGTGAAGGAAATAAAAAATTGAACTTTTTTATTGGGATGAAGATTTATAGATATAGATACATGTATCTACTTATAATTAGTCAAAGAACATACATTGATAAAGTCTTAAAATGCAGAATATAGATCAATCCAACATAGGATTGTTTCTTATGTCATATAGGATAAGTCCATAAAGAAGATGTTTTCCAAACATAGGAATATAGATATATAGAATTAATATAATCCTTCATAGTATAAATATTATATCTATCATATATATCATTTTATTTACTAATCTTGGTTATGTAAAGAAAATTACAAGATAACTACAATGGGAAACATTTAAAATTATCCATAAGAATATAAAGGATATTTTCTTGGAATATAGAGAAGATAATAATCTAGTTGATATAGGATACTATAGTGACACATTATTTTTATGTGTAGATATTACATCTTAATTAATTAATATTCATTCCATAACATGATGATCCATGCCAAAAAAATAGGTTTAGTGCCTATGGAAACTTGGATACATAAACAAATGGTTCATAGTCAAACTACATAATCTCCCACTAAATATTTCCTAACTATCACCCTTATTATTCATATCATAAAAAATACCTTTATTAATAACTTTGGGAATGGAAACATAAGAAAAGGTCAGTTTAGATGCTCAGTAAGGGTAAATAAGGGAGATATTAACATAACATGATCATAAGGGTATAAGAATAGGAAAATAACATTTGAAAACCATACCCTGCATATCATAGATCATAAACATGAGTCATGTTATAAATATAGGTAGTTCATAAGAAATTAATCATATTGTAATAAAATAGCATGATCCA
Source organism: Viscum album (assembly GCA_963277665.1). Taxonomy (NCBI): domain Eukaryota; kingdom Viridiplantae; phylum Streptophyta; class Magnoliopsida; order Santalales; family Viscaceae; genus Viscum; species Viscum album. Next base: position 315,958,218 of record OY728147.1, read on the forward strand.
TGAGAGTATAACATTATAATAAGACATATATTTGTCACATACATATATATATATATATAATCTTATGTCAAAGCTACCCACTAAGAATTTCATATCATATTAGGCTTGGGCTAACCACCCATATACCCACTTTGGGATTAGGATAGCATCCCATGTTCCATCTTTTATTCTTGGTAATACCTCCGTTTACCCTATTTCAGGCTTGGGATAACCACCCATGTACTCTCTTTTGGTCTTGGGATAACCTCTCATGTACCCTTTGATCTCGGAGAATATTAATTGTTACCCAATGTTTTGGAGGGATAGGTACCACCCATAACATAATCCATAATTTTTTGTGTCATAATATTATAAAGTATTCATCATAGCATAACTCATATAAAGGAAATGGTATTCATAAACATTTCATCATATCATAACACATAAAAATGAAATGGGTTTCATAATCATCTCATTAATTCATCATAGAAAAATCTATGTAAAAGGAGAAATTTTCATAAACATTTCTTAATAATAATCATAAACCATCTAGAGAAATAATAATTATGGTAAAACATGATCATATCCCTAGAAATACATAAGAAACACCAAAGGTTTTTTTTATTGATGAATAGAAATTATAATAAGATTATTAAAACATTCTTGAAGAAAATATCCTTTCTATTTTGAAAACACTACTTTAAAAATCTAAAAATTTCACAATTATTAAAGATAACATTTTCTCTAAAAATAGCCTTATAAATTTTTAAAGTAATATTTAAATCATTTAGTCGTCTTTATATAAGAAAATACCATTCATTTCATACACTTTAAAATGAATTTTCCTTTCACATTTTTAGTAAAAATTTAAGAGAGCCTTGTTTGGAAAACAAAAATAATATTCCTTTTAAACCATTTTGTAAAAAATAAAACATGGTTAAAAAAATTATTTTAAATAGTAATTTTATAATAGTGAAAACTTTCTTTAAAGCATTTTTAGAAAACATGTACTTGTAAGAATAATATTTTTAAACTAAAGAGAGAAATAAGTTCAATTTTTCCTTATAAGAATTATTTCGGAATATTAAGTACATAAAGAGAATAAAATGAAATTAAAACATTTAATTTTAAATAAATAACTATAGTAGAAGAAAAATCATGATTTTCTTGAGATATAGATCATAATATCTCATCGTTAGATGCATAATAATAAATAATCCTAATAAAAAATGAGATTGTAACATCAAACCCTTTTCATTATGGTAACCATTGAATCATAATCCCCATGAAATAAAAAACCATAGATGGATATGTAAATGCATATAAATTTAATAATAATCATAATATAATACATTCATGGTCATTATATAAACTACACAAAATAAACAAGAGGTGACTATGGCATGTGTCTCACAGAAAAAAAAAAAGTGAGATGAAAATCCCTTACATGATTTCGTAACTTTTGAATTGTAAGCCCCATAAAAGAAAAAATTTAAATAAAACATTAAATATCATGATAATAAATATATTAATGATATAAAATGTCAAAAAACAATTATATATGCCCCATAAAATAAAGTATGTTCATAACATATCATATATCCCAAAGAAGGCAATTTGAGTCAAAAACCCCTTACCTTAAGTCTATACTTCCTTCACACACGTTCATACCTCCTATATAATAAATATAGGTTTATTATAGATATATTAAATAAAAATAATCATATATATCATACCATATATAATTTACTTACAACCTTTTATTACTCATTTATTAACAATTTCCTTGTTAATATCATGTTCAGGGTAATAACTGCTTTGTTTTCTATATATGTTTTGGTTTAGTATTTTTAGGTCTTTATAATTTCATCATGGTTACTTAATATACAGAATTTTATCCATGATATAAATATAATATATATTAATTATATATATATATCTTTATTAATCCATAAATGTTAGATATAGAAGATGAATTACACAGTTCATGGAAACGGTAGGTCATATGTACGCATGAACGTTGTTTCTATTTTCTCGATGGATAGAAAAAAAGGAAGGTAAATAATATATCACTTTTAAAAAGTAATAAATATTTAATATTTATTATATATATTCATTAAATTTATCTTTATTACCTTCCACATAATGCGTAAGTGAAAAACGAATCACACCGCTTCGCGAGGCGGTAGTCCGTTGTACACATGAGTGACGTTATTATATTCCCATGGAATGCAAAGTAAGAAGGTATATGTGATATTATAATTAAAAAATTATAATTATATTATAAATATTATATAAATATGTTAAATCTATAATTATATCCAGCTTTGAGAGGCGGTGATGGAAAATGAACTACATCAGTTCGTGAGGCGATAGTCCGTCATACACACGATTGACAGTTTCATTTCCCACTTAATGGAAGAGGAGATAGATATAGGTAATTCCATTAACATAATAACATATTAGTATATTTGAGATACTTATTTTATTATATCATCATGTTTAAAAAATATTTTAATGGTTTAGAGGAAGGAATATAAAGAAAACACATATTAAGGACTACACCTCTTCTTCAAAGAACCCCTCTAGGTTTACATCTAAATCATTCTTAGAAGGTTTTCCAAATTAGAATAAGGACTCGATGATGTAGAGAGAGAATTAAGTAATATATTTTGGTAGTTCTTTTCTAAACCAAATGGTTTTGGAAGTGTGAAGAGGTGAGGAGATGGGGTACCCTTTTATAAATGGGGGAAGAAAACACTTGGAATTTTTGAAAAGGAAAAAGTGTACCCACATTTTAAACATGCCACAAAGATAAAAATTGGATCATTATCAAACCTTATATAATATATGTTCGAAATATGTCAATTTAATTATATTTTTCTAAGTTTATATTTCATTTTAACCATTATTTTTTTAGTTTAACCCCCGGGTAAACCCTTTTTAACTTTAATCTCGTTAATTGATTTTTACTATTTTTACTATACATTTTGAACAAAAAGAAGTTTTTCTTATTAAATAATATTAATTATTATAATTAAAAATATTTAATCCATTTTTTAAAATTCCATTCACAAAATTAAAAAAAAATTAAAATTAAATCGGCAAATGCAACAAAAAAGTAGTTTTCCAGAGAGAAAATTTTTCTAAGTATAGAAAGTTTTAATATCAATATTCAATATAAAACTGATTCTAATTAAATAATTTGGATTAATAAATATATAATTTAAATAATTTTACTTATAAAAACATCTTAAAATAAAATGGAGCTTTTAAATTCTATAAATGAAAATGTATTTTTAATAAAAATTAGTATTTTTTATTATTCATCAAAAAAATTATCTTTGTAGAAAATTATCAAAAAAATATAATAAAAGATAATTTAAAAATTTATATTTCAAAAATAAAGTTTATTTTTTCAAATAAATTTTATAAAATTGGAAAAAATTAATTTTATTATTTTTTCACAAAAAAACAAAAAAAAATTGAGAAAATAGTATTTTCAAAACATATAAATATTTTACTAAAAATTAAGTATTTTTTATCAATATATTTTCTTTATATAAAACTTTTATAGTTAATTTTTAAAATGTGGTTATTCATATTCATACCAAAATGTTTAAAAGATATTTTATTGAAATCATGTATAAATAATAATATTAATAGTATATTATGGTTCATTAAAACTCAATGTTGTGTGTAACGCAAGCTAATAAGGGAATTAAATTATTTAGAAACAAATTCATAAAAACTAAGTTATTTAAATTCAACCCCATTAAAATGAAATTATCCCTTGAAATTACTCACTTTCATATAAAAAAATTAGGATACTTTTACCTCATTATATCTACAAGTTCCCACATAGCTTCTTCAAATTGGAGGTTTCGCCACAAAATTATGACCAGGTGAGTGGTCTTATTTCATAACACTTTCTCTCTATGATACAGAATCTCATCTAGTTATTATTTATAGTAAATATCATGTTCTATTGGTATAATCTATGATTTTAGTACATTTGAAGTATTAGGTATGTACTTTCTCATGATAGATACATGGAAAAAATCATAGACTTGATGAAGGTTTGGTGGAAGCACCAATCGATAATCTATCATCCTAATACGAACAAGAATTTCAAAGGAAAAGATATACTGAGGGATTAGTTTTCCCTTAATTCCAAATATCATTATATTCTTCCTTGATTAAATTATTAGAAATTATTTTTCACCAACTTCAAATTTCATATCATGACAGAGATTGTTGGTATAACTTTTCTGCTGACTTTGTACTGCCATTATGTGTTATTGAATGGATCTAACTTTTTACACTATTTCCTCATCTATCTCAGTTCCCAATATATTTTTTTCTCCAAATTAATCCCAAAACATTATAGTTCTATGCTTATTTCCATAAGGTTATTCATAAGGATTCATCTAATTAATTGAGTGAAATCTATCATCGTAAGAAAACCCAACTAGAGGAAGGTGTTGATCCTAAACACCTTTGAAATCCATAGAATAAGATCCAAACATATCCTATAGGGTTTAAATTTTCCTCTTAGACTAAGAATATATCTGAGGATTATACACAGTTATGACACTAAACTCTGTATCCAAATCATGTTAAAGACTTCGCCAAAACTTTTAGGTAAACCTCATATCCTGATCAGATACAATGTAATGTGGTACTTCATGAAACCTTACAACTTCCTTAATATATATCCTAGAAAGCTCATCCAGAGATAAATATTCTCTTATGGTGATGAAGTTTGATGAATTTTTAAGGCAGTTAACTATAACCCATATATCATTGTTCCCTTTAGAATTTTTGGGGAGTCTGATGGAAAAATCCATGGTGATGTTTCCACATTTCCATTCTGGTATGTGTAATTTTTGTAACATCCCCTTAAACTCCCTATTGAGTATACTTGTTCTTGATAATGATATTTTTAATCTCCTAGTAATCAATGTATATTTTTATAGATCCATATTTATTCTTAAGAAATAGAATAGGTGCACCCTAAGAGGACACACTTGGTTGAATAATTCCCCTATCAAGGTGCTCTTAGAGTGGTTACTTTAATTCTTGAAACTGAATTTGGTCCATTATATAGGGATTATTTTTATAGGTGTGGAACCAGGTATTATTTCTATTGAGAACACAACTTCACATTTTGATATAAAACTAGGAAAATATTCTCAAAAAACATCAATAAATACTCATAAAATGTTGATTTTCTCCCCAAATATCTGAGATAAACACCCTGTTTTGGGAGATTTTGATAAAGTAATGGTAAAGTGAATTTCAATTTAGCAGTGGTTCAATTATATGGGGTTTAAACCCCATATAATTCTACCCAAGATTTCAAGAAAATATTTGAATTTGGGGCGGATAGAACTGCTCTAAATTGACATTTGAATTAGGGGCAGCTAGAACCGCCCCTAATAGGGTGGTTCTCCAACAACCACCCCTAAATTTTCACTTTGTTTTTTTATTATTTTTTTACACTTAAAAATATTTAAAAACCACCCACACACCCACCCACCCACCCACCCCCCCCCCCAATCCCCATGTTATCTAATGGACACCCCTCTGATGGTCATCAAAACCTGTATTGTCCGTTGGACACCCATTCAGTTGTTGTGGACAACCACCAATTACCAGACACCTCGAATATAATGACCCATACTTTAAATACATTGTTATTACTTCAGAATTGAAGAATACTAATTACAACATATAACAAAACTGTGATAGGACCGTAAAGGTATAGTGTCTTTAGAAACTGGGAAACATAAACAACTGGTTCATAAATCATCTACATTGTCTCCTGCTTATTTCATCATATCTAGAGTCCCTTTGGGAATATCCTACTTAATAACCTTATTTATGACCTGGAGAAAAGGAAACATACAAAAGGGTGAGATCAAATGCTCAGTAAGGGTAAACAAATTAAATATCAATCATATCATATTCACAAGAACATAACATTTTGAAAATATTAACCTGCAAAAGAGATCATAATATCATGACATGGGATGAATCATAGTAGTGAAATGTAATCCCAATAATCATAACATAAAACATGAAACTTTATGGCATACACACATAATCATATAAAATCATTTCATATTAGTCAAGACCCATTTCCAAGACCATCATAGCGGACAAAGTCCACTACTGAACCGAGTTCACTCCTCGTTCCAGTCATGTATCACTGAACCGGATTAACTTATCATTATAGACATGTATATCTCATGAGATATAAATATTTACCCAATGCATTTGAGGGAGATATAGGTCCCACCCATCTCATAATGAAACCATTCTTATGTGTGCCATAAAATCATAAACCATACATAATAGCATAACCCATGTAATAGAATGGGATTCTATAACATAATCCATATAAGATAAAAGGACTTCATAAAAATAATTCCGTCATAACATAATAAGATAAATATAATAATAGGGATAGAAACAAAACCTTATATCATCTTATATAGAAAATAATTTTAATAAATCTCTTGAACTTAGTTCTTGAGGAAAATATCCTTTCTTCTTCAAAAACATTTTCTCTTCTCAACATGTAATGCAATTATAAAATAAAATAAGTTAACTAAAAATAAACTTCAAAAATTGTAAAGTAAGATTCATGGAAATAATTTTCTATGAAATCATAAAAATCCATTCATTCCATATAAGTTAAAAAAACATTCTTCTCGTACTTTAGCTAGAAAAGTCAAAAAGTACCTCGTACTGGAAACGAAAAAGATTCCTTTCATATCTTTTACTAAAAATTCACCAATATGTAAAATTGGATTTAAAAAATTTTAGGAGAATAGAAATAAAATTACATAATCAAGAAACATGGATGTGGATGATAAATATTCCCCAATAAATACCTAAGTATAAACAATCTCGGATAAAAATTGAAATTGGCAAGATTTTCCCTTACCTTAGGTCCGATATGCTTTGTACGTATCCAAACCTCCTGTATAATGATTTAAATAATGTCATTGACTTATTCTAGAATGATAATCATTGTTATGATATCATATATGGTCATATTCTTATCTTATTATTAGTAATATTTCATTGTTACTTGTGATTCGGGTGTTCATTGCTATATATTATTATGCGTGTTTTATCGAATAAATTCTTATTCCTCTTTTTAGGTTATAGCTACATCATTTACAGAATGGTATTAGTATAATATATATCAGATTTATTCATTCAATTCTTTTATATAATCATGGTTTAATGAAGATCATGTAGAACTAATCACATCGCATCGTGGAGACGGTAAGTCGCACGTACGCACGAGCGACGATATCGTTCCCATAATTATTGAATGGTATTGGAGTAGATGATATAATATCTCATAATTAGTATCATATTATAATAATCATATATAGTTATTTTTTACACCATTATACCCATCCAAGTAAGGTGGTGGTGGAAAAACAGATTACACCCCGGCGTGGAGACGGTATTCTGTACGTACGCACGCGCGGTGATTTCGTTTTCCATAGGATGGATAGAAGGTGAAATGGGGTTGTTTCATATTTATAATAACATATTAGTATATTATTGATACTGATGTTATTAATTTATGATGAAACAAATAAATAATAAAAAGTAGAAGAAGAAATAAATTTGAAAGGATTGGTAAAGGATAATACCTTTTCTTCAATGCGCCTCTTCTAAACCTCCTATTAGGGCACTAAAGTTGGTCATTGAAGAATACCAGGACCTCTGGTAGGTTTCTATGGAAGTGGATAAGAGAAATGGATAGGTTTTGGCTGAGATTTAAACCTCAAAATGTTGTGAAGAGGGTAGGGAGGAGGTGCCCTTTTATAAGGGAGGAGAGGGGCACCTTTGGAAACATAAGAAATATTAATTTATAATAAATTCAAACCCCACTTAAAAACCTCAAAAAATGACTCAATTAGAAGAAGAGATGATATAGGGTTGTAATCTCATCAACTAATAAAATTTAGACATGTTTGGAATTTATTTTAAACCTTCTCAAATTGATTTATCCTTATTTAATCTATTTAATTTTAATTGCGGTAATAATATTCTAAATTTTTAAAAATAATTACTTATGTGTTTTTAATTTTCCATAATTGGATAATTTATGACATTTTAGACCATTTAAATTTTAATTTATAATTTTTAAATATTTTTGTGATTTTTAAACAACTTTATAATATGTTACTTTTATAAAACAACAATAGTATCAATTTTGACACTATTCATTTATTTGAATTTAAATAAAATCCACACAGAGGATAAATTCAAAAAAAAATATTTAATAGATTCCTAACATTTCATATTCATCTATAAAATTTTTGGATCACATTAAATAGTTCATATAATAATTATTTTAATATTTTTAAAACCATTTATTTTATATTTTAATCAATAAAATAATTTCAACATCACTATTGTGTCATCATTAATGATAATTATTTAATCTCTAAAAATTCTAAATAAAATCAAATGATGTATATAATTTTATTATCTTTCTAGATACTATTAATTTTCTATGTTTTATGAAGTTTATCACTAAATTAAAATTATTACACTTATAAGATATAAGAGAGTGGCATGTTGTCACTTTATTTGGTTTTAATTATAATTATATCATTTTCATGGTCAATAATCCATGAAATGAATCTATTCTGACCCTTAGGTGATATGGGTCGACTTTTATTCATCCAAAATAATTTTGGTAGGTGTTAGGATAATTTTATAATCTTATTTTTACCCTTAATTACCCGATTTACCTTTAACTGTAGTAAATAAAAATTACCATAGTTACTATTCATAATATCAAAAAAAATAAAAGTAACCTGTTAGCATAATTTGGACCCACTGAATCCAAATATGGAATCCATTTTTCAAAATTAAAAACACAGAAGTTGCAGTAATTAATTTAAAATTAATCTCGTTGTTAAGAAAACGAGTTTTAAAAGTTAAAACATTGTCAAAGATTGAAATGTTTTTACCTATGAATTAAATGTAAAATTAATGGTAATGAAATAAATTATATTAAATGGTAAAAATATATTCTATTTATACTTTAAAACCATTAAATTTTATCATTTAACCATATAAATTATCATGATGAAAAAAGTTGTTTTTTAGAAAAATTTAGCGTGTTTTTACTATTCATCAAAATAAGAACGTTGTCAGAAAAATATCAAAAATTTATCCAATGTAAATTTTTATATCCTGATTCAAAAGAAGAAGTTTATTTTTGTAAAATTTAACTTATAAACTTGTCAAAAAATTTATTTAAAATGGGTGCGCCATCAAAAGGCGGTAAAACTGCATTTTTTGAAAAATACTTCTTTTATTCGAAAAATTGATTTTGTTTTCATATCTCATTCTAGAAAATTTGAAAGATTAATTATAATTTTATAAAATTCAAAATTCAGTTAATACTATTCATAACGTCTAGTTCATAATATTATAATAATATGTCATTGTTTAGTGTGACTCAGTATTGCGTACAACGCAAGCTATCGAGGAAGGTTTCTCTTGCATGTAACGCAAGCCAAGCCAGTGTTATGTGTAGTGAAAGATTCCTTTTGTGTTGTGTATAACATAAGACAAAAAAATATTTCTCATAAAATCTCAGGGTGTTATATTCTACCCCCCTTAAAATGAATTCCGCCCTCAAAATTCATCACTTCGTAACAAACGGATGAGGATACCTCTCCCTCATCATATCCTCAAGTTCCCATGTAGCTTCTTCTAATTGGCGGTTCCTCCATAAAACTTTAACCAAGTGAGTGGTCTTGTTGCATAGAACTTTTTCGCTACGATCTAGAATCTTTATCGGTTGTTCTTTATAAGAAATATCTTTCTCCAGCGGTACAACTTCCGAGCTTAGTACATGTGAATGATCAGGTATGTACTTTCTCAGGAGAGATACATGGAACACATCATGAAATTGAGAGAGATTTGGTGGAATTTCCAATCGGTAAGCTACCTTCCCAACACGATCTAGTATTTTGAATGGACCGATATACCTAGGGCTCAACTTTTCCTTCTTTCCAAATCTCATTACTCTCTTCCAATGAGATATTCATAAGAACACTTTATCACCCTCTTCAAACTCTAGGTCTTTTCTTCGGTTGTCAGCATAACTTTTTTGTCGACTCTGAGCTGCTATTATGTGTTGTTGAATAGATCTGACCTCTTCTTCCATCTCATCAACAATATCAGTTCCTAATAGATTTCTTTCCCCAACTTCATTCCATCAAGTTGGAGTTCTGAATTTCTTTCCATAGAGAGCTTCATAAGGAGCCATCTGAATACTGTAGTGAAAGCTATTATTATGAGAAAATTCCACCAAAGGTAGGTTTGGATCCCAACCGCCTTTTAAATCTATAGATCAAGCTCTCAACATGTCTTCTAGAGTTTGAATTTTCCTCTCAGACTGACCATTTGTCTGAGGATGATAAGCAGTGCTGAAACTCAACTCGGTATCTAGAGTATGCTGAAGACTTTGCCAAAACTTTAAGGTAAACCTCGGATCCCGATCAGATATAATGGAAAGTGGTACTCCATAAAATCTTACCACTTCCTTTACATATATCTTGGAAAGCTGATCAAGAGAGAAATCATCTCTAATATCAATGAAGTGTACCGACTTTGTAAGACAATCAACTATAACCCAGATAGCATTATTACCTTTGGATGTTTTAGGAAGTCCAATGACAAAGTCCATAGTGATGTTTTCCCATTTCTATTCTGGTATGGGTAATGGTTGTAACATCCCCTTAAACTTATGTTTCTCAGCTTTAACTTTCTGACAAACCAAGCATCAAGAGACATATTCAACAACATCTCTTTTCATTTCATCCCACCAGAAGTACTCTTTCAGATCCCTATACATCTTTGTGCTTCCATGGTGAATAGAGAATGAAGAACTATGAGCCTCATCCAATATTTCCTTCTTTAATTCTGGGACAGGAGGAACACAAACCCAATTCCCGAACCTTATTATTTCATCACAATCAATGTGGAATTAAGGAACATTTCTCACCTTCTTTTGTAACTCTATATCTTCTTTCTGTGCCTCTTTAATCTTCACATGTATAGATGGTTGGACATTCATTTGAGAAAGATAAGATTTTTCTCCTTGCATTATAATTCCATGATCTATCCTTTGTAAATCCATAAATATTGGATCTTTTGATATCCTCATCATGGATAATCTAGCATGGTCTTGTTGACTTAATGTGTCTTCCACCTTGTTTGCTTTCCCAGGTTGATAATGAATTGAGCAGTCGTAATCCTTAACCATCTCCAACCATCTTCTTTGGCGTATATTCAGCTCCTTTTGTGTGAAAATATACTTTAAACTTTTATGATTATTATAAATATCATACCTTTCACCATAAATATAATGCCTCTAAATCTTTAATGCAAATATTACCGTAGCTAACTCCAAATAATGAGTTGGGTAATTTTTCTCATGGATTTTCAACTGTCGTGAGGCATAAGCTGTCACCATATAATTTTTCATGAGAACACACCCTAGACCCTTCTTGGATGTATCACTATAGATCACAAACCTTTATCCACTACAAGTCAGTGTGAGCACAGGTGCATTGGCTAACCTTCTTTTTAACTCCTTGAAATTCTCTTCACACTCCTCTGTCCAAATGAAATTAACTCCTTTTTTAGTCAACCTGGTGAGTGGATTAGATAACCATGAAAAATCTTTCACAAAACGTCGATAATATCCAGCCAAACCAAGAAAACTTCAGATCTCAGTTACTGTTGTTGGTCTCAACCTTCTTTCGATAACCTCTGTTTTTGCTGGATCCACAGATATCCCCTCTTTTGAGATTATGTGACCTAAAAACGAAACTTTTTGAAGACAAAATTCATACTTGGTAAATTTGGCATAAATATTCTCCTTTCTTAAGGTCTTTAATACAATTCTCAATTGATCTTCATGTTCTTCCTTGCTCTTTGAATAGACAAGAATATAATCTATAAAGACTACCATAAACTGATCAAGATAGTCGCTAAAGACTCTATTCATTAGATCCATGAAGATCTCTGTAACATCCCAGGTAAATAATGAATATGAAATGTTCATATATATTAATATTTGTGAATAAATATTAATATTACTTTAAAGGGTATTCTATTCTCGATGGCGTATCCAATACGCAACAATGAGTTTCTTTGAAATCTGACGTTGCACACTAATAATATAATAATATTATTTTAAATGGTAGTTAACGCCTAGTCGTTGTAATGGTGGGAATGAACAGAAATAACTAAAAAATGATTATATATGTTTTTTAAATATTTTAACAATTACCCAATAAATGATATAGGCTTAAAATGCGAATGAATCTAATTTTAAGAATAAATATTCTAATATTCTTTAAAAGGTCGATTAACCGCATTTTGATGGAGAAAACTTTTTAAAAATACTTTTTGTCAATATTATATGTTATATTTGAAAAAATAAAATCCTTCTTCATAATCGGGACATCAAAATTTACTTTTTGTAAATTTCTGTCATTTTTCCGATAAAGTTCATTTTTTGATGAACAGTGAAAATGCTGTATTTTAATTCAAAACCTCCTTTTAATCTAATTTATTTATATGGTTAGACTATTTTTTTAATTGTTTTTAAATTTTAATTATAATATATTTTTACCATTTAATTCAATGGTGTTCATTGAAATTAATTTCACTTTGAAATTGGACATAAACAAGTGTCAATCTTTTGATATATATTTTTTCTTAAAAACACACTATTTGTTTTAACAGCGGGAATTAATTATAAAATTAATTAATGAAACTTATATGTTTGAATTTGGTAAAATTAACATATTTTTTAAATTTGGAATATTAAATTTACTTTGGATAAATTTTTGGTATTTTTCTGACAAATGTTCATTTTTAATGAATAGTGAAAAATACTGTATTTTACTTCAAAACTGCTTTTTCATCTAATTTAATTATATAGTTATATTGTCCTTTTAATTGGTTTTAAAGTGTAATTGAATTATGTTTTTATCACTTAATACAATATTTTTCATTGTAAGTAATTTCACTTTTCCATTGGATGTAAAAACAAGTTATTCTTTTGATAAATTTTACTTCTTAAAAACCCCTCTTTGGTTGTGACAACGGGGATTATTTTTAAATTAATTACTGAAATTTCTGTGTTTGTAATTTGGTAAAATAGATTCCATATTTTAAATCAAAAGGTCCAAATTATGTAATTAATACTCTTGTTTTTGGACATTATGAATAGTAACGATAATAATTATCATTAATTATCATGATTAATTAGTAATCGAGTAGTTAAGGGTAATAAAATAATATCATAATAATATAAAATGTCACCAAAATGTGTCCAAATAATCTTTTCTATTTCATGGCCGACCATGTGAAGATTTTTACCAAACTTGAGGGCCCATGGAGTCACATGGGTGTGATAGTGACATTTATGAAATTATTTTTTAAAAAAGAAGAGAAATATAACAAAGGTTTGTGTATCCTAAGTAAAAAAAATTAATTTTGTTTACATAAATTATTTCTTAGACTATAAATATTCATTGTAAAGCTAAAAATATTTCCTACATCATGGTATTTGTTTTATAATTTTTAGACATTAAATAAATAAATTTATTTATGACACCATGATGATGTAGTGATTACATCATTATTGAACGATTTAAATAAAATGAAAAGATAAGGTAAAATATAAGAATTAAACTTGTATAAAACCTATTGTATGGGTGTATTTAGAACCCTTATCACATTATCCTAGAAATATATCATTGTGGGAACTTTAAAATCTGAAAACCATTTTATAATAAAGTAAAATTTCAAGACTTTCCAAAAGTGACCCTCCTCCCCCTTATAAAAGGCCCCCACCTCAACCCCATTATCCACACCTTTAAAGCCCTTGGATCATCCAAAATATGCTCATATTATCTCTCAACATTCCTCTCTCACTCATAGAATCCTAAATTTTTTCATATGTCTTTCCAAGGAAGCCTTTGGCTCAAATCAAAAAGAGTTGCCCGATTTAGAGGTAATGTATTCTTTCAAGTTTCTTTCTTTTATTTTAATTCTTCACTCACCACTATCTTCTTATTATTTGATCCCATAATAACACCAGTATCCTCAATATACTAGGATTTTTTTATGATAAGTATTCTACCTACACATACACACACCTTCGTCTAATGGTTAAAGAACATACTGTTTCTGTGGGTGGCGAATTACTGCATCACAAAACGATGATTGTTCAATATTCTTTTAACACCTCGCATGGTTTCCATTATGATGTCACTATATTTATATGTGATATATATTATATTTATGCCCTCTAAATTCTTCTCTATTTTATATTTAAAACATACCTTTTTGCTTTTCATGTTGTGCAAATGCGATAATTTCATATGAGGAAGTGTGGACAGCCGCCCCCTCAAGTGATGTGACTCATTCATGCCAAACATGAAATTTATAAATAATGTAATTAATTAACTTATTTTACCTATATAACATATATATTATACTGTAATTATAATATATCTATGTATCATTTAGTTTTAAATTCCATCAATATGACAAAAAAATGAAAGTAGCATTCATGCGTACGTATGGCCTACCGTCTCCATGAACGGTACATTTCATTTATTATCTCAAAACATTATGGAATATTATTAAATACATATATACTGGATATATATGATATTTAAATCATTAACACCATTCTGGAGATGATTTAATTCGTGTACCGAACATCGACAAAACATATGATATAAACTCACATAATTAACTAATTATTATAACATGATAATATGTTATATGAATTGAATAATAAACTTTAAATTAAGTCCTTAATAAATTATAAATTGACCTAAGTTTATTATTCAGGAATATAAAGAATGAACAAGAACAAGTCGGACTTGGGGTAAGGGGATTTCTTATCTCACTTTTAATTCTGTGGGATTTCCATTGTTTTCCACTTATTTATTGCATGTGGTGTATTTTTTAATGACATTTGATATATATTATCATGATTCTATTTATATTAATGGTATTCTATGATTCATTTGGTGCTTATTATCTTTTGGTCATATGACTCGATTTATTACAACGAGGTAAGGGTTTTTTATCTCACTATTTATTCCCGTGAGATTCATGCTATACTTGTCACTATCGCCTTTGACTGGTGTATGTACTACCCATTATTCTACTCTTTGTGTAATATAATTTCATTTATGGGTATTTACATAAACATTTTATAGTCCTTCTTTCAGGGGGCATACGTTTCGAAAGTTACCCAAATCGGTAAGGGAACCTTTCACCCTCCTCTTTTTAAAAGACTTCTTTTTGTTAGGTCTTTTAATTTAAATCTTATTAATGTTGGGATATATTATTATATATCCTTATTGGTGTAAATTTTATTTCCAAGTGATGAGATACCCTTTTTATCTCTCATCAACTCATTTTCTGAATTTTAAAGTGACATCGTTAGGCTGTCGAATTTCTCTAAGGGAACTTCTTAACCCAATTTCAATTCTTTGGGTTAAACCTCAACTTCTTGATTATGTCATACTATGAATATGTGTGGATGAACTATGATTTTTTTACACTAAATATCCACTTATATTGGGTGTATTTATATTTTTCACACATAATTATGTAATTGATTTATTCTTAATCTAAGGATACCGTTTTTGTATGGGACTTCGTCTCAATCTCCTTTCATTAAGGCATCTTTTGATTTCTACACGACTTTATTTTATACAGTGTATAAAACACTTTTGAATTTTCATTTCATTCAAAAGGAATATTTTTACTTGAATCGTTTTACTAAATGACAAAAGGAATGTTTTTTTGTCTTACGTATGCGGCGACAACGACTTCTCCGCCGCTGTGACCATTATTTGAGTTTCGGCTTCCTCTACAAGTCGTAACTTTTTTTTAAGAAAAATAAATACCATGTTTTACATTTATTTTATTTTGGTATTGAAAATGTTTTTGATAATTTTTTTATTATATCAATGTGTTGTATTGATATCTTATGATTGAAATGTGGAAATATTATGTTTCCTTTATGCATGTTTTATGTGATATGATTATATTATGGTTCTTGGGAATTGTTTATGAATTCAGGTGGTTCTATGATAAACTAAGGGAGGGTGAGCCTGAGATAGCACTCAAATGAATTGGGTAGCGCGAAGGATTTAAACGCTAAGGTTTCTATGAAGAGATTTAGGGAATATACTGTGATGGGTATTCCAAACATAACCATAAGGGTTACTCCCTACATAAGAATGTTATGAATGCCTCAAGTTACCTTTATGTCTTATGATTTATATGAGTTATTCATAAATATTATGATTTCATGAGGTATGTTAAAGTTCTTATTTTTTATGAGTAAATTATGATTTCATTTATTCTTATGTATACATGGACTAATGTTTTCTTTCTGCATTTTTATATCCCTTACTGAGCTTTTTATAATCATCCCATGTTTTGGAAATGTTTTTCACAGGATATAAAGTGGAATAAGGTCAATAATGGGATCAAGTAAATGTCATGTTGTCTAAAACATGGAACTAGACATGACCCTTTTTTTCAAGAGTTTTTATTTTGTGAAAAAAATGGAAACTGAGTAGATCTGTCTACTTTGTAATCTTTGAGATGTAATAGTTATGTCCTAATTTTCTAAAACTATAAACCTGAAAATATCCTCAATGTGAATTATTCATTTAATTCATGATTATGTAATTTTTTAAGGATGGGTCCGTATAGTTGGTATCAAAGGTCGGTTTAGATAACTTTAGAGGTTAGGGTATTCTTTAAGCTTAAGTGACATTACCATAATGGTTAGGATTTCAGAAAGAGTCATAGTTTTTTTAGATAAATTGAATGAGTTTAAGATAACATGAATAATTATATCTTAGTATTATATAATTATTTTACTGATATACTCACACTGATCTTTTTCGTTTTAGTAAATGGTTGGATCTAGCAGGCACCAAAGTAACAGTGGATATGAAGAAAACTCTGTTGGTTTTCCGAACGAGCAACTGAATGATATGGGAGCTGTAATGAGAACTCTTGTGGTTATTCTCAACCAACTATCTAGATTCATTATTGACCACCTAAACATTATTGATTTTTATAAGGAATCATATATGTGAGAAACAAATCCCTACGGAAGTTCAGGTAATAATCATAAAGGTAAGTGTGTTCAAAAACCTATGTGTCAAAGATGTGGAAAGAAACACCTAGGAAAATGTTTCAAAGGGATATAAGGATGATATAGATGTGGAAATTAAGGTCATAAAGCAAGAACCTACCATATAAAAAGGAAGCATCTAGTTGAATCTAGGAAAGGTAAAGAAGTTCTTTCTAAAGGATCAATTGAATGTTTTAAATGTGGTGTGCATGGTCATTATGAAAACACATTTCCTACGAAGAAGTTTCGGGAATGGGATCACCAGGATCATAAAAATATTTATTTACCAATACCTAATTCCATTCCGATTGAGGATGAAGAAACTGAAAATTACCAATGAAAGGTATGGATTATTTCTTAACATATGTTTTCCTATTATTGAAATCTTAGGATATGATTCATGATTTTGTTTATAATAAAGAAGTATTTCAAAATAAGTTGTAAAGGAATGGTTAATGGATCATGAAGAATGTTGAATGAGTAAGAAGTCAACATATAAGGTATTCAAGAGTAATGGTAGATTTTAGGATGGTGAAATGCTAAAATTATTAAGGCTCTTTTGATGATGGTATTACATTAGAATAATTTTTATAGTATGTGTAACCCTGATGTTTGATATATGAAAATTTTATTCAAGAAATAATTATCTTTTCTTTTGTGGATATAGTTATAAAGAACCATTTGTGTTTATATGATCCTTGAATATGAGGTAATTACTGGTTAATACATTTTAGGATGCAAAACGAAAGTTATTAGATAGACTTTTTGGTTAAAATATGTTATGGTTATTTTTGATGAATTTATCTCTTTTTGGGGATGTTATAAAATTATGTAGTTTTTAAAAAGGGACAACACGCAAACCGTGTGGCAACCCGTCGTGTCGGACGAAGCTGTGGGAATCGAACCCACAACCAAAGTGCGACTGGTATTTATCGCCTACTACTGGACCACATGAAGTCCCTGGTTATTATGACTAATTCTTTTTAGTTAGATGATTTTATGAATCAATAATAAGTTTATTTTAGGTTATCTATGGAAATTATTAACCTATCATGGAATATATGTGATTAGGTTAATTAATTTTCAATATGAGACTTTAAGAGTAACTGATGGTATTTGGAGATAAATGTTAAGATTTATCTTGGAAGACTATGTGATTAAATCCTTAAGAGATTTGGGTTTCAATCTTAGTTTGGTTTACTTTGAAGAATTTTAAGGGCAATTTTGTATTGAATGGTATTTGATGAACTTTCGGTTTTTTTGGACAAATTTTGGAGATTAAGAGTAGTTTTTCTTTTTATAAAAGTTTATCCTTTTTGGTGATTGTCTGATCTTGTACTAACCATTTTGGTTTTGGTTAAGGTTTAAAGACATGGGAAATATATAGTTTATCTTTTTTGGATTAGGTGATTCTCTTGAAGTTGATTATAGTGCTATTAATGTTAAAAAGTCATCTTGAATACTCAACGTTTGGAGAAAATATGAGTTTATGTTAGAAATCTAGTAAAAAATGAAAGTCTACATGACAAGTGAGTATGTTTCCTTATATTTTTATTCTATGTAGTAAATTAATTCCTCAAAATTATGAAAAGGAACGTAAAACAAAAAATGTTATTGGTTTACATTTCCTACTAGGTAATCAAAGACCATTTACACACATCATAAGTTTGTGATTTTCTTGTGGTTAACTTTCTCCTAATCATGTTTTCTATCACTCTCCATCAGAACTTGACTCTTTGTTTTCTCTTCCATATCCATGTTTTCCTACATGGAATCCTAGTATGGGTTAACTCGGGTGACCTTTGTACTTTTATTTCTTTCTTTTAAAGTGACAGTTTAATTGACTCCTTTTTCGGTGTGGGGCTTTCAATAAAGTTTCTGAGCCCAATTTTAAAAATTATGAGGACACAATTCCCAAAAGGGGGGAAGGATGTAACATCCTAGGTAAATAATGAATATGAAATGTTCATATATATTAATATTTTTGAATAAAATATTAATATTACTTTAAAGTGGATGCTATGTTCGATGGCGTACCCAATACGCAACAATGAGTTTCTTTGAAATCTTACATTGCACACTAATAATATAATAATATTATTTTAAATGGTAGTTAACGCCTAGCCATTTTAATTGTAGGAATGAACAAAACTAACTACAAAATTATTATATATGTTTTTTAAATATTTTAACAATTACCCAACAAATTATAGAGGCTTAAAATGCGAATGAATCCAATTTTAAGAATAAATATTCAAATATTCTTTAAAAGGTCGATTAACCGCCTTTTGATGGAGAACCCTTTTTAAAACTAACTTTTGTCAATATTATATGTTATATTTGACAAAATAAAATCATTATTTAGAATTTGGACATCAAAATTTACTTTGTGTAAATTTTTTTTATTTTTCCGATGAAGTTCATTTTTTGATGAATAGTGAAAATGCTGTATTTTAATTCAAAACCTCCTTTTAATATAATTTATTTATATGGTTATATTATCTTTTTAATTGGGTTTAAAGTTTAATTAGAATATATTTTTACCATTTAATTCAATGGGGGTCATTTTAATTAATTTCACTTTGAAATTGCACATAAACAAGTGTCAATCTTTTGATAGATATTGTTTCTTAAAAACATGCTATTTATTTTGACAGCGAGAATTAATTATAAAATTATTTAATGAAACTTCTATTTTTGAATTTGGTAAAATGAACATAATTTTTGAATTTTTAATATCAAATTTATTTTGGATAAATTTTTGGTATTTTTCTAACAAATGTTCATTTTTAATGAATAGTGAAAAATACTGCATTTTACTTCAAAACTTATTTTTTCATCTAATTTAATTATATAGTTAGATTGTCCTTTTAATTGGTTTTAAAGTATAATTTAATTATGTTTTTATCACTTAATACAATTTTGTTTATTGGAAGTAATTCACTTTTAAATTGGATGTAAAAAACAAGTCAATCTTTTGATAAATTTTACTTCTTAAAAACCCGTCTTTGGTTATGACAACGGGAATTATTTTTAAATTAATTACTGCAATTTTTGTGTTTGTAATTTGGTAAAATGGATTTAATATTTATAATCAAAAGGTATAAATTATTTAATTAAGACTCTTTTGTTTTTTGACATTATGAAAAGTAACGACGGTAATTATCTTTAATTATCATGATTAATTAGTAATCGGGTAGTTAAGGGTAATTAAATAATATCATAATAATATAAAATGACCCCAACATGTGTCCAAATACTCTTTTTTTAGTCATGTCCTACCATGGGAATCTTTTTACCAAACTTTAGGGGCCATGGAGTCACATGGGTGTGATAGTGACATTTATGACATTATTTTTTAAAAAAGAAGAGAAATATAACAAAGGTTTGTATATCCTAAGTAAAAAAAATTAATTTTGTTTACATATATGATATCTTAGACTATAAATATTAATTTTAAATCTAAAAATATTTCCTAAATCATGGTATTTTTTTTATAATTTTTAGACATTAAATAAATAAATTTATTTATGACACCATGATGATGAAGTGATTACCTCATTAATGAACGATTTAAATTAAATGAAAAGATAAGGTAAAATATAAGAATTACACTTGTCTAAAACCTATTTTATGGGTGTAATTTGAACTCTTATCACATTATCCTAGAAATATATCATTTTGGGACCTTTAAAATCTGAAAACCATTTTATAATAAAGTAACATTTCAAGACTTTCCAAAAGTGACCCTCCTTCCTCTTATAAAAGGCCCCCACCTATACCCCCTTAACCACACCTCTCAAGCCATTGGATCTTCCAAAATATGCTCATATTATCTCTCCACATCCCTCTCTCAATCATAGAATCCTCACTTTGGGCAGAAGTCTTTCCAAGGAAGCCTTTGGCTCAAATCAAAAAGAGTTACCCGATTTAGAGGTAATGTCTTCTCTCGAGTTTCTTTCCTTTATTTTCCTTCTTCACTCACCACTATATTCTTATTATTTGATCCCATAATAACACAAGTATCCTAAATATACTAGGATGTTGTTATGATAAGGATTATACTTACACTTACACACACCTTTGTCTAATGGTTAAAGAACATACTGTTTCTGTGGGTGGCGAATTACGGCCTCACGAAACGATGATTGTTTAATCTTATTTTAACACCTCTCATGGTGGCCATTATGATGGAACTATATTTATATATGATATATATTATATTTATTTCCTCTAAATTCTTCTGTATTTTATATTTAAAACATACCTTTATGCTTTTCATGTTGTGCAAATGCGATAATTTCATATGAGGAAGTGTGGACAACCGCCCCCTCAAGTGATGTGACTCGTTCATGCCAAACATGAAATTTATAAAGAATGTAATTAATGAACTTATGTTACATATATAACATATATATTATACTGGAATTATAATTTATCTATGTCTCATTTAGTTTTAAATTCCATCAATATGAAAAAAAAAATGAAAGTAGTGTTCATGCGTACGTACGGCCTATCGTCTCCATAAACGGTACATTTCATTTCTTATCTCCAAAAATTATGGAATATTTTTAAATACATATATACTGGATATATATGATATTTAAATCATGAACACCATTTTGTAGATGTTTTACTTATAACTACATGGGCAATTCTTTTCAAACAAGTTTATTTTTTACTCATGTACCGAACATCGACAAAACGTATGATATGAACTCACATAATTAACTAATTATTATAAAATGATAATATGTGATTTGAATTGAATAATAAAATTTAAATTAAGTCCTTAAGAATTTATAAATTGACCTAAGTTTATTATTTGGGAATATTAAGAACGAACGAGAACAAGTCGGACTTGAGGTAAGGGGATTTCTTATCCCACTTTTAATTCCGTGAGATTTCCATTTTTCGCCACTTATTTATTGCATGTGGTGTATTTTTTACTGCCATTTGATATATATTATCATGATTCTATTTATATTCATGGTATTCTATGATTCATTTGGTGCTTATTATCTTTTGGTCATACGACTCGATTTATTACAACGAGGTAAGGGTTTTTTATCTAACTATTTATTCCCGTGAGATTCATGATATATTTGTCACTATCGCCTTTGAGTGGTGTATGTACTTTCCATTATTCTACTATTTGTGTAATATAATTTTGTTTATGGGTATTTACATCAACATTGTATAGTTTTTCTTTCATGGGGTGTACGTTTCGAAAGTTACCCAAATCGGTAAGGGAACCTTTCACCCTCCTCTTTTTAAAAGACTTCTTTTAGTTAGGTATTTTAATTTACATCTTCTTAATGTTGGGATATGTTCTTATATATCCTTATTGCTGTAAATTTTATGTCCAAGTGATGAGATACCATCTTTATCTCTCATCAACTCATTTCCTTAATTTTAAATTGACGTCGTTAGGCTGTCAAATTTCTGTAAGGGAACTTCTTAACCCAATTTCAATTCTTTGTGTTAAACCTCTACTTCTTGATTATGTCATACTATTAATATGTGTGGATGACCTGTGATTTTTTTACACTTAATATCCACTTATATTGGGTGTATTTATATTTTTCACACATAATTATGTAATTGATTTATCCTTAATCTAAGGATACCATCTTTGTACGGGACTTCGTCTCAATCTCCTTTCATTAAGGCATATTTTGATTTCTACACTAATTTATTTTATACATTGTATAAAACCCTTTTGATTTTTCATTTCCTTCAAAAGGAATCTTTTTACATGAATCATTTTACTAAATGACAAAAGGAATGTTTTTTTTTGTCTTACGTATGCGGCGACAATGACTTCTCCGCCGTCGTGACCATTATTTGAGTTTTGGCTTCCTCTACAAGCCATAACTTTTTTTAAAAGAAAAATAAATATCATGTTTTAATTTTCTTTTATTTTAGTATTGAAAATGGTTTTGATAATGTTTTGATTATATCAATGTGTTGTATTGATATCTTGTGATTGAAATGTGGAAATGTTATGTTTCCTTTATGCATGTTTTATGTGATACGATTATGTTGTGGTTCTTGGGCATTGTTTATGAAGTCGGATGGTTTTGTGATAAACTAAGGGCGGATGAGCCCGAGATAGCTCTCCAATTCATTGGGTAACTTGAAAGAGTTAAATTCTAAGGTTTCTCTAAATATCTTTAGGGAATATACTGTGATGGGTATTCCAAATTTAACCATGAGGGTTACTCCCTACTTAAGAATGCTATGAATGCCTCAAGTTGCCTTTATGTCTTATGATTTCTATGAGTTATTCATAAATCTTATGATTTCATGAGGTATGTTAAAGTGCTTATGTTTTATGAGTAAAGTATGATTTCATTGATTCTTATGTATACATGGACTAATGTTTTCTTTCCATATTTTTATATCCCTTACGGAGCTTTTTATGCTCATCCCAAGTTTTTGAAACAAATTTTACAGGACATAAAGTGAAATAGGGTCAAGGATGGGATCAATGAAATGTCATGCTGTCTAAAACATGGAACTATACATGACTCTTTTGTTCAAGAGTTTTTATTTTGTGAAAAAAATGGAAACTGAGAAGATGTGTCTATTTTGTAATCTTTGAGATGTAATAGTTATGTCCTAATTCTCTAAAACTATAAACCTGAAAAGATCCTCAATGTGAATTATTCATTTAATTCATGATTATGTAATGTTTTAAGGTTGGTTCCTTATAATAGCAGGGGCATTAGTAAGACCAAATGGGATCACTATAAATTCATAGTGTCCATACCTTGTACGGAAAGTTGTCTTTGGTATATCCTCCCTTTTGACCCTTAATTGTTGATACCCTGAACAAATATCAATCTTGGAAAAGTATTGAGCTCCGCATAGTTGGTCAAATAATTCATCAATGCATGGGAGAGGATATTTTTTCTTGATAGTGATCTTGTTAAGTTCTCGATAATCAATGCAGAGTCTCATTGATCCATCTTTCTTCTTAACAAACAGAACAGGTGCTCCCCAAGGTGATGCACTAGGGTGTATGAATCCCTTATCAAGATTCTCTTGGATTTGCTTCTTCAATTCATGAAACTCAATTAGGTTCATTCTATAAGGTGTCTTTGAAATGGGCATAGCACCCGGTATGAGCTCTATTGAAAACTCAACTTCATGATTTGGTGGAAGATCTGGAAATTCCTCTGGAAAGACATCATCAAACTCTCATGCAATGGGCATATTCTTAATGGTGAGTTCTTCTCCAACCATTTGAGATAAATAACCTTCATTTATTGGAATAAATACCCATAATATGGAATAAATTCCCATTGGAAGGTTATGTTCATCCTTGCGTCGATAGATGATCATAGATTGATCAGGAATATGAAATGTGACTTACCTTTTTTGGAAATTGATATGAGCTCCATATAAAGAAAACCAATCCATGCCAATAATCACATCAAATTACACTATAGGAAGGATCATAGGATTTGCAAGAATCACTTTCCTACAAACTTCAATCGGAGAAGAATTGGAAACTTTTCATGCGACTGTTGTGCCATTAGGAGTTGTCACAGGTAACTCAACAGCTAATATTTGGGGTAGTACGGCGATACCCTTAGAAAAATCTTCAGAAATAAAAGAGTGGGTGGATCCAGAATCAAATAAAACATTTTCTACTTTATATTGGATGGTAACTGTACCTTTCACCACTTCGTTATCGCACTCCACAACACTGATAGAAATTGCATGTGACTTTCCATTGTCTTTGGCCTTAAGAGTTTTTTGATGTTGATCATCATCAACAACCCTTGGATTAGGGAATTGATTGGCATAATGCCCCATTTCCTTATACTTGTAACATTGAAGTGTAGGAGGTGCATTCTGTGTATCCTTTTCTTTGTTCTCATCACTAGACATCTTTCTCCCATCACTACGGCATTCAAATGCCTGATGACCTTATTTTCCACACTTAAAACATTTACTTGTCCCTTTAGGAAAATTCCCTCCATGTTTCTTTCCACACTTTGAGCATAAGGGAAAACTTATCTTTTTTTCAGTGTGGTCTTTAGATTTTCCTTTGAATTCCATTTTCCTCTTCTTATCAAACCCATATGACTGATGGGTTACTCCAATGTCCTTCTCAGGCACATCGAACAATTTCCTCGTAGCTATTGAAGTCCCTTATGGATAACTCCATTCGAATACCTGGTTTTAAGACAATAAAGAATCGATCGATCTTACTCTCAGGTTGGATAATAATTTCGAAAGCGTACCTTGCAAGTCTTGTAAAATTTTCTTCATAGGTACCAACTTATTCATCATCCTTTTGCTTTAGTTCAAGAAACCCCTTCTCAATCTTTGTTCAAAGAATACGAGGGAAGTACTTATTGAAAAATAAGTTATTGAAATCTTCCCATTCCATGGACTCAATTTCATCCCTTTGGCTTGTATTCTTGACAATATTCCACCATTGATCAGCTTCACCTTCCAAACGATATACTGCTAAGATGAATTTATCATGTTCAGAACATTGAAGGACTAAAAATATATTTTCAGTGGTACTAATCCATTGTTCAGCCACTAATGGATCATAAGACCTACTGAATGAAGGTGGACACTGCCTCATGAAGGATTCAACATAATTTTGCTCCCTCATTTTCTCTTTTGGAAGTCCTGCATGATTCATAGCTTGAGAAAATTGTGTGAGCATGGCTACAAGATTTTTCATTCCAACTCCCATAACGTTTGGTTGCTCAGGGGGGAAATCATTGCATTGCTCGTCGAATTCCGCATTAACATGGTTCCTTCGGGTTCCAGCCATTGACTAAAACCAAGAAGCATAGTGTGAGAAACACTAATCATAATATGAAAACCACATAATCAAGAATAAAATTTCACACTTTAGGTCTTATCATAGGTTATTTATGGCCATTTCTAAAAGACTAATATTGTGTTCTATGCTTAGACATATCCTTAGGGTTCTTACTAAGGCTTTCCCATCCTAGTTTCCAAACGTTGACTATACCTTTCCTCTGATACCAACTATAATGACCCATACTTTATATACATTGTTATTACTTCATAATTGAAGAATAATTATTACAACATATAACAAAACCATGATATGACAATATAGGTATAGTGTCTTTGGAAACTGGGAAACATAAACAACTGGTTCATAAATCATCCAGATTGTCTCCCGCTTATTTCATCATATCTAGAGTCCCTTTTGGTATATCCTACATAATACCCTTCTTCCTGACCTGGGGAAAAGAAAACATACAAAAGGGTGAGCTCAAATGCTCAGTAAGGGTAAACAAAGGAAATATAAATCATATCATATTCATAAGAACATAACATTTTTAAAATCTTAACTTGAAAAAGAGATCATAATATCATGACATGGGATGAATCATAGTAGTGAAATTTAATCCCAATAATCATAACATAAAACATGAATCTTTGTGGAATACACACATAATCATAGAAAATCATTTCATATTAGTCAAGACTCATTTTGAAGACCATCATATCGGATAAAGTCCATTACTGAACCGAGTTCACTCCTCATTCCAGTCTTGTATCACTTAACCGGATTAACTTTACGTTCCAGCCATGTCTATCTCATGAGATATAAATCTTTACCCAATGAATTGGAGTTAGATATAGGTCTCACCCATCTCATAATGAAACCATTCTTATGTGTGCCAAAAAATCATAAACTATACATCATAGCATAACCCATGTAATAGAATGGGATTCTATAACATAATCCATATAAGATAAAAGGACTTCATAAAAATAATTTCATCTTAACATAAGAAAATAAATGTAATAATAGGGATATAAAAAAACCCTATATCATCTTAGATGAAAAATAATTTTGATAAATCACTTGAACTTAGTTCTTGAGGAAAATATCCTTTCTTCTTCAAAAACATTTTTTGTTCTCAACATGTCATGAAATTATAAAATAAAAGAAGTTAACTGAAAATAAACTTGAAAATTTGTAAAGGAAGATTCATAGAAATAATGTTCTATGAAATCATAAAAATCCATTCATGTCGTATAAGTTAAAAAAACATTCTTCTCGTACTTTGGCCGGAAAAGCCAAAAAGTACCTCGTACTGAAAACAACAAAATATTCCTTTCATATATTTTACTAAAAATTCAACAATAGGTAAAATTGAATTTAAACAATTGTAGGAGTATAGAAATAAAATTACATATTCAGGAAACATGGATTTGGATGATAAATATGCCCCAGTAAATACCGAAGTATAAACAATCTCGGATAAAAATTGAGATTTGCGAGACTTTCCATTACCTTAGGTCTGATATGCTTTGTACTTATCCGAACCTCCTTTATAATGATTTAAATAATGTCATTGACTTATTCCAAAATCATACTCATTGTTATGATATCATATATGGTCATATTCCTATCTTCTTATTAGTAATATTTCATTGCTACTTATTATTCGGGTGTTCATAACTTTATGTTCTTATGTGTGTTTTGTCGAATAAATTCTTATTCCTATTTTTAGGTTATAGCTACATCATTTAAAAAATGGTAGTAGTATAATATATATAATATTTATTCATTAAATTCTTTTATATAATCATGGTTTAATGAAGATCATGTAGAACGAATCACATCGCATCATGGAGACGGTAAGTCGTACGTACGCACGAGCGAAGATATCGTTCCCATAATTATTGAATGGTATTGGAGTGGATGATAGAATATCTCAGAATTAGTATCATGTTATAATAATCATATATAGTTATTCTTTACACCATTATACCCATCCAAGTAAAGTGGTGGTGGAAAAACAGATTACACCACGACGTGGAGACGGTATTCCATCCGTACGCACACGCGGTGATTTTGTTTTACATAGGATGGATAGAAGGTGAAATGGGGTTGTTTCATATATATAATAACATATCAGTATATGAGTGATACTGATGTTATTAATTTGTGATGAAACAAATAAAGAATAATAAGTAGAAGAAGAAATTTGAAAGGATTGGTAAAGGATATTACCTCTTCTTTGACGCGCCTCTTCTAAACCTCCTCTTACGGCACTAAAGTTGGTCTTTGAAGAATACCAGGACCTATAGTAGGTTTTTAGGGAAGTGGAGAAGAGAAATGGATAGGGTTTGTCCGAGCTTGAAGGCTCAAAATGTTGTGAATAGGAGAGGGTGGAGGTTCCCTTTTATAAGGGAGGAGAGGGGTACCTTTGGAAACATAAGAAATATTAATTTATAATAAATTCAAACCCCACTTAAAACCTCCAAAAATGAATCAATTTGAAGATGAGATGAGATAGGGTTGTAATCTCATCAACCAATAAAATTAAGACATGTTGGGAATTTATTTTAAACCTTATCAAATTTATTTATCCTTATTTAATTTATTTAATTTTATTTGCGGTAATAATATTCTAAATTTTAAATTGTTATAAATAATTACTTATTTGTTTTTAATTGTCCATAATTGGATAATTTATGACATTTTAGACCATTTAAATTTCAATTTATAATTTTTAAATATTTTTGTGATTATCAAACAATTTGATAATATGATATTTTTATAAAAGAACAATAGTTTCAATTTTGACACTATTCATTTATTTGAATTTAAATAAAATCCACACAGAGGATATATTTGAACCAAAATATTTAATAGATTACTAAAATGTAATATTCATATAGAAAATTTGTGTATCACATTAAATTGTTCATATAATATTTATTGTAATATTTTTAAAACCATTTATTTGATATTTTAATCAATAAAATAATTTCAACATCACTATTGTGTCATAATTAATGATAATTATTTAATCCATAAAAATTATAAATAAATTCACATGATGTATATAATTTTATTATATTTCTCGAGACTATTCATGTTATAAGTTTTATGAAGTTTATCGCTAAATTAAAATTATTAAACTTATAAGATATAAGAGAGTGACATGTTGTCACTTTATTTGGTTTTAATTATAATTATATCATTTTCATGGTCAATAATCCATGAAATGAATCTATTCTGACCCTTAGGTGATATGGGTCTACTTTTATTCATCCAATAGAATTTTTTCAGGTTTTAGGGTATTTTATAATCTTATTTTTACCCTTAATTACCCGATTTACCTTTAACTGTAGTAAATAAAAATTATTATAGTTACTATTAATAATATCAAAAAAAAGTAACCTATTAACATAATTTTGACCCACTAAATAAAAATATGGAATCCATTTTTCAAAATTCAAAACACAGAAGTTGCATTAATTAATTTAAAATTAATCCTGTTGTTAAGAAAATGAGTTTTAAAAGTTAAAACATTGCCGAAGATTGAAATGTCTTTACCTATGAATTCAATGTAAAATTAATGGTAATGAAATAAATTATATTAAATGGTAAAAATATATTATATTTATACTTTAAAACCATTAAATTTTTATCATTTAACCACATAAATTATCTTGATGAAAAAAGTTGTTTTTAAGAAAAATTTAGCGTGTTTTTACTATTTGTAAAAATAAGAACGTTGTTAAAAAAATATCAAAAATTTATCCAATGTAATTTCTTTTATCCTGATTCAAAATAAGAAGTTTATTTTGTAAAATTGAACTTATAAACTTGTCAAAAATTATATTTAAAATGGGTGTGCCATCAAAAGGTGGTAAAACTGCATTTTTTGAAAAATAATTCTTTTATCCGAAAAAATGATTTTGTTTTCATATCTCATTCTAGAAAATGTGTAAGATGAATTATAATGTTATAAAATTCAAAATTCAGTTAATACTATTCATAACATCTAGTTTATAATATTATAATAATATATCATTGTTTAGTGAAACTCGGTATTGCGTACAACGCAAGCTATCGAGGAAAGTTTCTATTGCGTGTAACGCAAGCCAAGTCAGTGTTGTGTGTAGTGAAAGATTCCTTTAGTGTTTCATATAACATAAGGAAAAAATATATTTCTCATAAAATATCAGGGTGTTACATCGACCCTTGTCCGCAGAACATCCACCCAACCCCCCCCCCCACCCAACAACCCCACAGGCACACGCACCTTAGCACTCCCAACACTACCTGCATGCAACCAAGCACTATTCACCCCCCCCCCCCATCTGACTTAAAAAATCCTCCCCGTAGGTTTTGAACCCAGAATATGGGGTACATTTAGCACACCTCTTCTACTCAGGTGTCAATGTATTTTTTCATTATATACTCTAACCTTTATTTATTTACATAGAGAAATATAATATATATATATATATATGTATAGAAATATAAATAATATAATACATTTTTGTATATATATAAATATATATATCTATGTATATATAATATATATAAATAATCATATTTACATATATAAATATGTATTTATACATATATTTATAAACATTTATATTTTTGTTTGTGTGTGTATTTATATAATATTTATAGATATAATATATATTTATTTATTTATTTATTTTTTATTTATTTATTTATTTATTTATTTTTATATTCTTATATATATGTGTGTTTATTAATATTATTATTATTTATTATTTTTATTACACGTATTTTTTGAACTATAAATATTATATGTTGGTTTTATAAATACTATACATTTATTTTATGATTTATATTATAGAAATATTTATGTAATAATATATATTAATATTATATCATGTATACACATATATATACACACACAAAATTAAATACATTCATATAATTAGAAATATATAATATAATTAAATAATATATTTACTAAGTTAATTTATAATTAATATGTTATACTGCAATATATATAATATATATAAATTTATATATAATGAATTATTTATAATATAATATATATAATATAATTATATAATATAATTATATAATATAGTTATATAATATTTATATTTATATTTATATCTATTTTGGTCTATATTATATACATATGTATACATAATATAATATAAATGTATTCATACATAAATATGCAATAAAAATGCATTTAATAAATGTACAGTATTTATAAAACCACAATTAAATTTTATATATTTGAATAAATACATTTATAATTACATTTATAATTACATTTATATTATGTATACCAATATTTAAATATGTATACATTTTTATTTATATGTATAATTATTTTTTTAAATTATTTATTTAATGACTTTATATATGTGTGTGTTTAAAATGTATTTAAATACATTTGTATAATGTTTTTATGTAATATATATATATACACATACATGCGTACACACATATATATATTATATAATTTGAATTTATATGATATTTATTTTAAAAATAAATTAGAGGGGGTTAAAACCCCATCTAATCTAAGGGATTATCGGGGGTTCAAAACCACCTTAATATAAGGGATTAGAGGTGGTTCATGATATAAGGCCTCAGCCTTAAACCTTACTTAATCTTGATTTATTACAAGATTACACATTGAGGATCTTTTCGGGTTTAGAGTTTTAGAGAATTAGATCATAAAACTTGAATTACATTCCACATATAAACAAAGTGGTTACAGAAAGATAGTATTCTTCATTCCCATCAATGGAAACACATTTAAAATAAAACATGGATTATTTCTTGACACATCCTTGACTCTATCATCTTATCATGTACCTTTCCCTTGACCTGTGAAAAACATTTCAAAAACTTGGGATGAGCATAAAAACTCAGTATGGGTTATAAAAACATGGAAAGGAAACATGGGTACATACATACATAAGAGTGAAATCATACTTTACCCATAAAACATAATCACTTTAACATACCTCATAAAATCATGAATAAATCATAGAAATCATAAGACATAAAGGTAACTTGAGGCATTCATAACATTCTTACGTAGGGAGTAACCCTCTTGGTTACGTTTGGAATACCCATCACAGTATATTCCCTAAAATCTCTTCGGAGAAACCTTAACGTTTCACTCCTTCGCGTTACCCAATGCATTGGAGAGCTATAACGGGCTCACCCGCCCTTAGTTTATCACGGAACCACCCGTCTTCATAATAATGCCCAAGAACCATAACATAATCATATCACATAAAACATGCATAAAGGAAACATAACATTTCCACATTTCAATCACGAGATATCAATACAACACATTGATATAATAAAAACATTATGAAAACCATTTTCAATACCAAAGTAAAACATGGTATTTATTTTTCTTTTTTAAAAAAAGAAGGTATGGCTTGTAGAGGAAGCCGAAACTCAAATAACGGTTACGACGGCGGAGAAGTCGTTGTCGCCGCATACGTACGACAAAAACATTCCCTTTTGTCGTTTAGTAAATGCTTCGTATAAAAAAGATTCCTTTTGAATAAACGTAAAATTCAAAGGGGTTTATACACCATATAAAAAAAAGTTGTGTATAAAATAAAATATGCCTCAATGAAGGGAGACTGAGACGAAGTCCCATACCTCGTATCCGACTTGAACCGACCGTTCTTTAATCTCCTGAATAATAAACTTGAGTTAATCTCTACTTGCTTATGAATCTTTTTCAAGTTCATTATTCCTTTTATACCATGTTATGAACATCATGTAATCAGTTAAGTTAATAATGTTCATTTTGTCGGTATTTGGTTCTTAAGTCAAAAATAGACTTCTTACACTTACATGTTGTTAATTTGGTCAAAGGTTCATTATATCCAGAATGGTATTCATGATGTATATATCATATATGTCATATATATCCAGTACATACATGCATTTATAATATTACATAATCATTTAGAGGTAAGAAATGAAATGCACCGTTCATGGAGACGGTAAGCCGTACGTACGCATGAACGCTACTTTCATTTCTATTTCGTATTTTATAGAATGAAATCATAATGATATAAAGGTATATTATAATTCCAGTATAATATCATATATAATATCATAGTTCCATCCTTTATATGTCCCACATATGGTATTAACGAATCAAATCACTTTTAGGGGGCGGTAGTCTGCACTTCCTAAAATGAAGATATCGTGTTTACCCATAATGGAAACCATAAAGGTATGCCCAAAATGAAAAAAACAGAAGCTTAAGTAAAACATAAACATATTATATATCATATATAAAAATAGTGACATCATAATGGCCACCTTTGAAGGTGTTAAATGAGTATTGAACAATCATCGTTTCGGGAGGCAGAATTTCGCCATCCACGGAAACCGTATGTTCTTTAACCATTTGATGTAGTTGTGTGAGAGTTTAGCTCAAATAAATCTTATAACAACATCCTAGTATATTTAAGATACTGGTGTTGTTACAAAGGAAGTAAATAAAAAGAGTTTAGGGGGTTGGAGAAACAAAATAAAACAAATGAACATGAGAGAATGAATTACCTTTAAAAGTGTAAATCCTTTTGATTTGAGCCTAAAGGCTTCCTTTGAAAGGATTCTGCCCAAAGGAAATCCTCTAGGATGAGGAGAGGGATGTGGAGAGAGTAAATGGGCAGGGGTTGGCCGAGCCAAAGGCTTGAGTAGTGTGTGAAATGAGGTAGAGGTGGGGGCCTTTTATAAGAGGAGAGGAGGGGCACTTTTGGAAAGTAAAGAAATATTACATTATTTGAAAATGTGTTTCGGTTTTAAAAGGTACCACATTGATATAATTCGTGGATAAGGTGATAAGGGTTATAAATCCACTCATCCAATTGGTTTTGTACATGTGTAGTTCATAGAGTTTACATTGTCTTTCCATTTTATTTAAATCGTCAAATAATGATGTCATCGCTGCATCATTATTATGTCATAAATAATTTAATTTATTTAATGTCTAAAAATTATAAAAAAAAATACTATGATGTATGAAATCTTTTTAGCTTTACAATGACTATCTATAATCAAAAATCTTATCTTTATAACCCCATGTAAAAATTGTTTTCGTAAAACATATTATGTTTGTGTCATTTTTACTTTTACATTAAATAAAAAGTTATTTATGTCATTTCCCAACCAAAATGTCTCCATGGGGTCCCCAAGTTGACCCATGGCTTTTCTTGGTCGGCCATGACACAACCAATAAGGTTGGGACATGTGTCTAGGTCATTTCATATTATTAAAGCATTATTTATACCTTAAACTACACTAATTACCACTAATCGCGATTAAAAACTTAATAAGTTACTATTCACCAAAAAGTTATTTTAATCTCATTGAACCACATTTTACTTCTTAATGACAACCATGTATGTCGGATTTTAAAAATTCAATACACATTAGTGGTAAACTTTCATTTAACTGAAAAATCAGTTTGCTTGATTACCACTTAGTGGTTTCACTATTCATCAAAAATTGAAGTTTTTCAGAAAATTACCAAAAATTCACCCTAAGCTATATTTGATATTCCGAATTCAAAAATGGAGTCTATTTTACAAAATTCAAATCATATAAGTCACATTAATTAATTTAATAATTAATTCCCGCTGCCAGAGCAAATAGCGTGTTTTTACAAAACAATAAGTATCAAAATATTGACAAGAATTTAAGTCTAATTTCAAAGTGAAATTGATTCCAATGACCACCATTGGATAAAATGGTAAAAATATATTCTAATTTCACTTCAAAACCAATTCAAAACATAATCTAATCGTATAAATAAATTATATTAAAAAGCAGTTTTGATGTAAAATGCAGTATTTTCCACTATTCATTAAAAAATGAACATTGTCAGAAAAATACCAAAAATTCACACAAGGTAAATTTTGATGTCCCAATCATAAAGGATAAGTTTATTTTGACAAAAATAGTTTATAAAATTGTCAAAATATAGATTCAAAAATGGTTTGCCATCAAAAGGCACTAAAACAATCTTTTAAGAATATTAGTGTATTCCATGCATAAGATTGTATTTATTTTCATTTTAAGCCTCTATAACACTATATTAATCATTAATAGACATAGATAAAAATATCTATTATTCATTACTTTCTTGGGATGTTACATCCTTCCCCCCTTTATAAAATTGCATCCCCGCAATTTATTTACTTATCGAATAAATGGGGGTATTTATCCCTCATTGCATTTTCAGATTCCCATGTTGCCTCTTCAATCATGTGGTTTTTCCACAAAACCTTTACCTGATGAATCACCTTATTCCGTAACACTTGCTCCCTGTGGTCAAGAATCTGGACCGGTTGTTCCTCATAAGATAGGTTCTCTTCCAACTAAACTACCTATGGACTCAAAACATGAGATAGATCTGGCATATACTTTCTCAACATCGAAACGTGAAAAACATTGTGTACCTGAGATAAACTCAGAGGTAAAGCCACTCGGTATGCAACTGATCCAACTCTCTCCAGAATTTCATATGGTCCAATGAACCTTGGACTCAACTTTCCTTTCTTACCAAATCTCATCACACTTTTCCAAGGAGAAACCTTGAGAAAAACATGATCACCTACCTCGAAAGATAGATCCTTCCTCCGGTTATCCGCATAACTCTTCTGCCTGCTCTGAGCTGTTCTCATGTGTTTCTGAATCAGCTGAACTTTTTCTGCCATCTCTTCTACCAATTCTGGTCCCATCAACTTTCTTTCACCCACTTCATCCCAGAAAGCTGTAGTTCGACACCGCTTCCCATATAATGCCTGAAATGGTGCCATCTGTATACTGGAATGAAAACTGTTATTATATGAAAACTCAACCAAAGAAAGATGTTGGTCCCAACTTCCCTGATAATCCATAGAACAAGATCGTAGCATATCCTCCAATGTCTGAATTGTTCGTTCTGACTGCCCATCTGATTGAGGATGAAAAGCTGTACTAAAATTTAATTCAGTACCCAACGACTTCTGAAGGCCTTTCCAAAAGTTAGAAGTAAACCTGGGATCACGATCCGATACAATGGAGAGAGGAACTCCAGGTAACCTGACTATTTCTTTAAGATACAAACGGGAAAGTTGATCAAGAGAGAAAGTATCTCGTATAGCAAGGAAATGAGCAGATTTGGTCAAGCGATCAACAATAACCCAGATTGCATTATTACCTTGAGATGTCTTAGGTAATCCAACAACAAAGTCCATGGATATATTATCCCATTTACACTCTTGCACTGGTAAAGGCTGAAGCATCCCTTTCGGTAACTGCCGCTCTGCTTTAACCTGCTGACAAGTCAAACACTTCACAGTGAAATCTGCAATATCTCTTTTCATTCCATCCCACCAGTAATACTCCCGCAGATCTCTATACATCTTAGTACTGCCCAGATGAACTGAAAACGGAGAACTATGAGCTTCACATAACAACTCTCTCTTCAACTGTGAATCACAAGGCACACACAATCTCTTCCCAAATCTCAAAATGCAATCATTATCAATGTTGAATTCAGGCAACTTACCTTTCTGAACCAGCTCTACCTTTTTCTGCAACTCACTGTCTTGCTTCTGTGCTTGCTTGATTCTATCTGATAGAGAAGATCTCACTGATACCTGAAACAAAACAGAAGGACTTCCTGCACCAACAAATTCTATGCCAAAGTTCATCAAATCCTTAACCAAAGGATCACGTTCCAAACGCAACATTGTTAATGAAGCATTACTTTTTCGACTCAAAGCATCAGCCACTTTATTTGCTTTTCCTGGATGGTAATAAATTGTACAATCATAATCCTTGATTAATTCTAGTCATCTCCTTTGTCTCATGTTTAACTCTTTCTGAGTGAATATATACTTTAAACTTTTGTGATCGGTATATATTTCACACTTTACTCCATACAAATGATGCCTCCAAATTTTTAAAGCAAAAAAACAGCAGCTAATTCTAAATCATGTGTAGGGTAATTTACCTCATGAGTTTTCAACTGTCGTGAAGCATAAGCAATTACCTGATCATTCTGCATTAGGACACAACCAAGTCCTTTCAATGAAGCATCACTGTATATAACAAACTCACCATTCCTGGAAGGTAGTGCCAAAATTGGAGCATTCACCAATCTTATTTTCAATTCCTGAAAACAATCATCACATTCTTTTGTCCAGATAAACTTAACACCCTTCCGAGTTAGCTTAGTCATTGGACTAGATAACCATGAAAAATTTCTAACAAACCTTCGGTAATAGCCCGCCAAACCAAGGAAGCTACGAATCTCGGTTACATTTGTGGGTCTTGGCCATTCTTCCACAACTTTTGTTTTTGCAGGATCAACAGTTATTCCATCTTTAGAAACAATGTGACCAAGGAAGGAAATTTGTTGTAACCAAAACTCACACTTGCTGAATTTCCCATACAGTTTATTTTCTTTTAAGGTTTGCAAGATAACCCTTAAATGTTTTTCATGCTCCTCTTTACTTTTAGAAAACACCAAAATATCATCAATGAAAACCACCACAAACTTATCCAAGAACTCATGGAAAATTCTATTCATTAAGTCCATAAATACAGCAGGTTCATTGGTTATCCCAAAAGGCATTACTACAAATTCATAATGGCCATATCTTGTATGGAACGCGGTCTTCGGAATATCTGCCTCCTTTACCTTCAGCTGATGGTACCCCGATCTCAGGTCAATCTTTGAAAAAAACTGAGCTCCCTAGAGTTGATCAAACAAATCATTGATATGAGGCAAAGGATATTTGTTCTTAACAGTGATATTATTCAAGGCTCTATAATCAATGCAAAGTCTCATAGAACCATCTTTCTTTTTAACAAATAAAACAGGAGCACCCCATGGTGATGTGCTAGGTCTAATGAAACCTTTCTCTAATAAATCTTGTAATTGCTCCTTCAACTCTAAAAGTTCAATTTGTTCCATTCGATAAGGGGGTTTTGAAATTGGATTAGCATCAGGAACTAAGTCAACAGTAAACTCAACTTCCCGATCTGGTATTATTCCAGGCAACTCATCAGGAAAAACATCAGGATACTCATTTATCACTGGCACATCATTAATCTGAATAGTTCCTTTATTTTCAACAACGTGTTCAAGGTAACATTCATTTCCATCTTTTACAAGTTTCTCGACCTCTTGATATGTTATCAAAAGTAAGGGTTCATTCTTGTAAACAAACTGAAAGTCTTTCTGAAAAGAAACTTCTTTAGCTCTACAGTCAATCTTAGCATGGTAAATAGAGAGCCAATCCATACCCAGGATAACATCAAACTCTACTAGAGGTAGAAAAATAAGGTTTGAAAGTAGGTTCTTTCCAAAGATAAGGATAGGAAGATTCTTATAAATTCTTTTTGCCTCAACATTTCCCCCAGGTGTTTTTACCAAAAGTTCAGGAGTCGTTTCTTGAGATGGTATTCCCATTTTACTAGAAAAGGTTTCAGAGATGAAAGAATGTGTATACCCCGAATCAAACAACACACTGGCATAATCTGAAAAAACAAACAAAGTACCTGATACAACTTCATTTGATGGCCTGACATCTGCTGAAGTAGTTGCAAAGGATTTCACCACCCCTTTCTGCTTGTAGTCTAACTGCTTCCCATCACTCAAGCTCTTTGTCGGACACTCGTTTTCATAGTGACCCATCTCATTGCACTTATAACATTTCACTAACTGTAAATCAAATTTGTTCTTACCTTCACCTTGATCCTTTTCAGTGCATTCACGAGCCTTATGTCCCATCTTACCACATCGGTAGCACTTCCCAGAATTTAGAAGACATTCCCCAGCATGCCTTTTGCCACATTTATCACAAACTGGAAACTTAGTTCTCTTACCATCAGACTTTTTTGAAGAATTCTTACCTTTCTCCTTCCACCTCGGTCTCTTCTTCTGCTGGTTGTTATAGAAAACTTGGTCATCTTCAAACTCCATTTCCACCTTCTCATCACATCGAACAAGCTTTTCATAACTTTTAAACTCACGAGAAGCTAATGCCCTTCGATACTTTGGCTTTAATCCTGAGTAAAAATGATTGATTTTACTATCAAGGTCCCGGATAAAATTTGGAGCATACCTTGCCAATCGAGTGAACCTTTCCTCATAGGCAGCCACTGAGTCTTCCTCTTGCCTCAATTCCAAGAATTTCTTTTACATCCTAAGTCGAACAGCCTTAGGAAAATACTTCTCAAGAAACATACCTTTGAATTCATCCCAGTCAAGAGCATCAATCACATCGGCATCCCTGATATTCTTAACCATAGACCACCACTGATCTGCTTCACCCTCCAAACGGTAAATAGCAAGACTAACCTTTTGATTATCTGAACACCCCATGACATCAAAAATCTTCTCCAGTGCTTTAATCCACCCTTCAGCTAGCACAGGGTCAGATGATCCTCTGAATGATGGTGGATGTTGCCTCATGAAATGTTCCACCACTGACATGTTCCTCTGTGGTTGTTCTGGCTGATCTCATGCATGGATACCACTGCCATTTATCGCTTGAGTCAACTGCGCCATTACTGCAACAAACTATTCATTTCCAATTCCGACCATTTTTGGATGCTGATTCGGAAGGTTATTTCCTTCTGTATGCCTTCCTAGCACTGCTTCCCTGTTTCCTCTGCGGAAAACCATTCTGAACAAACATTTCTTAGATGAAGCAACATGGTAATCTTTAAATGCTATATCATTTCGAAAAAAAATATATATATTTTTGGATAACCATTTAACAGAATTCTAACTCCTAAAGTTATCTAAACCGACCTTTGATACCAACTATAAGGCCCCAGCCTTAAACCTTACTTAATCTTGAGTTATTACAAGATTACACATTGAGGATCTTTTCGGGTTTAGAGTTTTAGAGAATTAGATCATAAAACTTTCATTACATTCCACATATAAACAAAGTGGTTATAGAAAGATAGTATTCTTCATTCCCATCAATGGAAACACATTTAAAATAAAACATGGATTATTTCTTGACACATCCTTGACTCTATCATCTTATCATGTACCTTTCCCTTGACCTGTGAAAAACATTTCAAAAACTTGGGATGAGCATAAAAACTCAGTATGGGTTATAAAAACATGGAATGGAAACATGGGTACATACATACATAAGATTGAAATCATAATTTACCCATAAAACATAATCACTTTAACATACCTCATCAAATCATGAATAAATCATAAAAATCATAAGACATAAAGGTAACTTGAGGCATTCATAACATTCTTACGTAGGGAGTAACCCTCTTGGTTACGTTTGGAATACCCATCACAGTATATTCCCTAAAATCGCTTCGCAGAAACCTTAACGTTTCACTCCTTCGCGTTACCCAATGCATTGGAGAGCTATAACGGGCTCACCCGCCCTTAGTTTATCACGGAACCACTCGTCTTCATAATAATGCCCAAGAACCATAACATAATCATATCACATAAAACATGCATAAAGGAAACATAACATTTCCACATTTCAATCACGAGATATCAATACAACACATTGATATAATAAAAACATTATGAAAACCATTTTCAATACCAAAGTAAAACATGGTATTTATTTTTCTTTTTAAAAAAAATAAGGTATGGCTTGTAGAGGAAGTCGAAACTCAAATAACGGTTAGGACGGCGGAGAAGTCGTTGTCGCCGCATACGTACGACAAAAACATTCCCTTTTGTCGTTTAGTAAACACTTCGTATAAAAAAGATTCCTTTTGAATAAACATAAAAGTCAAAGGGGTTTATACACCATATAAAAGAAAGTTGTGTATAAAATAAAATATGAGTCAATGAAGGGAGATTGAGACGAAGTCCCATACCTCGTATCCGACTTGACCCGACCGTTCTTTAATCTCCTGAATAATAAACTTGAGTTAATCTCTACTTGATTATGAATCTTTTTCAAGTTCATTATTCCTTTTATACCATGTTATGAACATCATGTAATCAGTTAAGTTAATAATTTTCATTTTGTCGGTATTTGGTTCTTAAGTCAAAAATAGACTTCTTACACTTACATGTTGTTAATTTGGTCAAAGGTTCATTATATCCATAATGGTATTCATGATGTAGATATCATATATGTCATATATATCCAGTACATACATGCATTTATAATATTACATAATCATTTAGAGGTAAGAAATGAAATGCACCGTTCATGGAGACGGTAAGCCGTACGTACGCATGAACGCTACTTTCATTTCTATTTCGTATTTTATAGAATGGAATCATAATGATATAAAGGTATATTATAATTACAGTATAATATCATATATAATATCATAGTTCCATCCTTTATATGTTCCACATATGGTATTAACAAATCAAATCACTTTTAGGGGGCGGTAGTCCGCACTTCCTAAAATGAAGATATTGTGTTTACCCATAATGGAAACCATAATGGTATGCCCAAAATGAAAAAAATAGAAGCTTAAGGAAAACATAAACATATTATATATCATATATAAAAATAGTGACATCATAATTGCCACCTTTTAAGGTGTTAAATGAGTATTGAACAATCATCGTTTCGGGAGGCAGAATTTCGCCATCCACGGAAACCGTATGTTCTTTAACCATTTGATGTAGTTGTGTGAGAGTGTAGCTAAAATAAATCTTATAACAACATACTAGTATATTTAAGATACTTGTGTTTTTACAAATGAAGTAAATAAAAAGAGTTTAGGGGGTTGGAGAAACAAAATAAAACAAATGAACATCAGAGAATGAATTACCTTTAAAAGTGTAACTCCTTTTGATTTGAGCCTAAAGGCTTCCTTTGAAAGGATTCTGCCAAAAGGGAATCCTCTAGGATGATTATAGGGATGTGTAGAGAGTAAATGGGCAGGGGTTGGCCGAGCCAAAGGCTTGAGTAGTGTGTGAAATGAGGTAGAGGTGGGGGCCTTTTATAAGAGGAGAGGAGGGGCACTTTTGGAAAGTAAAGAAATATTACATTATTTGAAAATGTGTTTCGGTTTTAAAAGGTCCCACAT
Source organism: Viscum album (assembly GCA_963277665.1). Lineage (NCBI taxonomy): Eukaryota > Viridiplantae > Streptophyta > Magnoliopsida > Santalales > Viscaceae > Viscum > Viscum album. The sequence goes on from OY728147.1 coordinate 316,000,310, forward strand.
TGATATAATTCATGGATAAGGTGATAAGGGTTCGAAATACACTCATCCAATTGGTTTTTTCCATGTTTAGTTCATATATTTTACATTGTCTTTCCATTTTATTTAAATCGTCAAATAATGATGGCAACGCTGCATCATTATTATGTAATTAATAATTTAATTTATTTAATGTCTAAAAATTATAAAAAAATTACTATGATGTAGGAAATCTTTTTATCTTTCCAATGACTATTTATAATCAAAAATATGATCTTTATAACCCCATGTAAAAATTGTTTTCGTAAAACATATTATGTTTGTGTCATTTTTACTTTTACATTAAATAAAAAGTTATTTATGTCATTTCCCAACCAAAATGTCTCCATGGGGTTCCCAAGTTTACCCATGGCTTGTCTTGGTCGTCCATGACACAACCAATAAGGTTGGGACATGTTTATAGGTCATTTCATATTATTAAAGCATTATTTATACCTTAAACTACACTAATTACCACTAATCGCGATTAAAAACTTAATAAGTTACTATTCACCAAAAAATTATTTTAATCTCATTGAACCACATTTTATTTCTTAATGACAACCATGTATGTCGGATTTTCAAAATTCAATACACATTAGTGGTAAAATTTCATTTAACTGAAAAATCAGTTTGCTTGATTACCACTTAGTGGTTTCACTATTCATCAAAAATTGAAGTTTTTCAGAAAATTACCAAAAATTCACCCTAAGCTATATTTGATATTCCGAATTCAAAAATGGAGTCTATTTTACAAAATTCAAATCATATAAGTCACATTAATTAATTTAATAATTAATTCCCGCTGCCAGAGCAAATAGCGTGTTTTTACAAAACAATAAGTATCAAAAGATTGACACCAGTTTAAGTCTAATTTCAAAGTGAAATTGATTCTAATGACCACCATTGGATAAAATGGTAAAAATATATTCTAATTTCACTTCAAAACCAATTAAAAACATAATCTAATCATATAAATAAATTATATTAAAAAGCAGTTTTGATGTAAAATGCAGTATTTTCCACTATTCATTAAAAAATGAACATTGTCAGAAAAATACCAAAAATTCACACAAGGTAAATTTTGATGTCCCAATAATAAAGTATAAGTTTATTTTGACAAACATAATTTATAAAATTGTCAAAATATAGATTCAAAAATGGTTTTCCATCAAAAGGCACTAAAACAATCTTTTAAGAATATTAGTGTATTCCATGCATAAGATTGTATTTATTTTCATTTTAAGCCTCTATAACACTATATTAATCATTAATAGACATAGATAAAAATATCTTTTATTCATTACTTACTTGGGATGTTACACATGAACCCAGTATAATTTCTTATATTAGAGGGGGTTGTGAACGCCCACTATTTCCTTAAAAAAACAAAATCTATTTTATATATATATATATATATCCTTTAAAATCAAAAAAAAATATTATATAAATATATATAGCACCTCAAAAATTCAACCAAATATATAGTACCACTAATTATTAAATTTGCATAGGTTTTGATATAACCACCCCTAAAATCCAAATAAATATTAAAAAATTGTGATAAAAAAATTTATATGGGGTTCTGAGCCCCCTCTAAATTTGATGATTAGTGGGGGTTGTGCATTACCCCCTCTAGTTTATACAAAAAATGAATTTAGAGGGCGTTGTGCATAACTCCCTCTAAAAAATCATTGCTAATTAGATTTTTTTTGTAGTGTTTGAGCTTATGATAACCTTTCATGTACCCTCTTTTGGGATTTGGATAACCTCATGTGTACCCTCTTTGGGGATTGGGATAATCTGTCATTTACCCTTTGAGCTCATAGGACATTAATCATTACCCAATGCATTGGAGAAAGTTATAGGTCCCACCCAACATGTAATCCATAAATATGAGTTTTATAAGATAATAAAACATTAATCATATCATAACCCATATAAATGAAATGGGATTCAAAAATATTTCAGCATATCATAACTTATAGAAAGGAAATGGGTTTCATAATCATCTCATCAGTTCATCATAACCTAACTCATGAAAATGGAATGAGATTAATAAATATCTCTTCATCATAATCATAAACCGTATATAAAAATAATAAGGATGGTATAATTGGATCATATCCACAGAAAAAAATAAGCAATGCCAATGGTATTTGTCATTTATGAATAGAAATTCCATAATAAGATCATTAAAACATTTTTGAGGAAAATATCCTTTCCATTTTGAAAAAACTTATTTAAAATATAAAATTTTATAAAATATTAAAGAAAAAAAATTCTGTTAAAATAAACTTAAAAAATTTTAAAGTAATATTTAAATAATTGAGTGTTCATTGTGGTGGAAAATATTGTTCATGTCATACACATTAAAACAAAGATTCCTTTCACATTTTTGGTAAAAAGTCAAGAGAGTCTTATTCATAAAATGATAATAATATTCCTTTTAAGAAAAATTAAAAAACAAAAATGGGTAAAAAAATTATATAATCATTGGATAACAATGAAAATTTTCTTTAAAACATTTTCTTATGACATGGATATGGAATAAAAAGGGTTTTCAACCGAAGAAAGAAATAAATTCAGTTTTTCCTTAAAAAATTATTTTGAAATCTTGAGTACATTAAGGGAGGAAAATGATAGTAAAACATGTAATTTTCAATAAATAACCAAATTATAATAAAATTCATGAGTTTCATGAGATTTATATCTTAATATATCATCATTAGAAGTATAATCATATATAACCCCAATAAACAATGAGATTGTAACATCAAACCCTTACCACTATAGTAATATTTTAATCATAATTACCATTAGAGAAAGAACCTTATATGGAAATTTAAATCCCCATAACTTTAATAATAATAATCATAAAATAAATTCATGTGTATTATATACACCACACAAAAGAAACAAGTGGAAAATATGGCATGTGACTCATAGAAATAAAAGTGAGACAAAATCCCTTACATGCTTTCTTAAATTTTTAATCATAATCCCCATAAAAGATTAAATTTAAATGATAATTTAAATATCATGAGAATAAATAAATTCAAGATATAACATTTCAATGGGTATGTATAGACACCTCATAAAATAATATAGGTGCATAACATAATATATTTCCCAAAGAAGACAATTTGAGAGAAAAATATCTTACATTAAGTATCGAATTCCTTCTTACATCTTTGAACCTTCTTTATAATAAATATAGGTTTATTATAAAAATATTAAATAACTATAGTCACATATATCATACCATATATTATTTACTTTCAACCATTTATTACCTATTTATTAATAATTTCCTTATTAAAATCAAGTTTTTGGTAATAAATGTTTTGTTTTTCATGTATGTTTTGGTTTTTTATTTTAGGCCCTTTTACTCTGACCATGGTTACATAATATACATAATTTTAACCATGATATAAATATAATATATATTCATTATATATGTATTTATATTAAACCAAAAATGTTATATATAGAAAATGAATCACATTGTTCATGAAGATGGTAGGTCGTACGTACGCATGAATGTTGTTTCCATTTTTCCAATGGATGGAATGAAATGAATATAAATAATATATAAAATTTATAGAGTAGTTATTATTCCATATATATCACATATATTCATTAAATTTATCCTTATTACCTTCCATGTAAATCATAATTGAAAAATGAATTGCATCGCTTCGCAAGGTGGTAGGTCGTTGTACCCATGAGCAACGTTATCGTATTCCCACGGAATGGAAATTAAGAAGGTATATATGATATTATAAATATATAGTTATAATTATTTCATAAATTTCATAAAAATGTGTTAAATTAATCATTATATCTAGTCATGAGAGGCAGATATAGAAAATGAACTGCATCGGTTCGTGAGGTGGTGGTTTGTTGTACACACGATCAACAGTTTCATTTCCCACTTAATGAAAGAGGATATAGATGTAGGTAATTACATTAACATAATAAAATATTATTATATGGTATATAATGATGTTATTATATCATCATGGTTGAATAATATTTTAAGGGGTTATTGGAAGAAATAAAATGAAAACGCATAGTTGAGGACTATACCTCTTCTTCAGAGAACCCCTTTTGGTTTACAACTTAATCCTTATTAGAAGGATTTAATAATCAAAATAAGGACTCCAGAATGTGGGTATGAAAGTAAGGAATTTATTTAAGTATTTTTTGTCTGATCCAAATGGTTTTGTGAGTTTTAAGAGGAGGTAATAGTGGGTTCCCTTTTATAAGTGGGGGAAAGGACACACTATGAATTTTTAAAAATAAAAGTATACCCATGTTTTAAACATGACAAGATGATCCAAAATGGCTCATTATAGAGACTTATATGATATAAGGTTAAAATATGTCCACTTAATGGGATTTATATAATTTTATATCTTATTTTAACCTTTATATTTTTTAGTTTAACCCCCAGTAAACCCATTTTAACCTTAACCATAGTAATTTATTTTTACTATTTTAATATTAATTTTGAATAAAAAATATTTTTACCATATTATATAATATTAATTATTCAAATTCCAAATATTGAATCCATTTTTTCAAATTCTGTTAATATAAGTGTAAAATGTTAATTTAAAATTAAACCCTCAAATGCGATGGAAACATGGTTTTTCAAGGAAAAAATTTCCATAAGTATAGATACTTTTAATATCAAAATTAAGTATGAAATTGATTCAAAAGACCTAAATTCTCATAAAAAATATATAATTGAACTAATTTTATTTTTAAAAACATATTAAAATAAAATGGATCTTTTAAATTCATTAAACAAAAAGGGAGGATTTTAATAAAATTAAGCATTTCTTTACTATTCATCAAAAAATTAATCTTTTCATAGAATTCCCAAAAATTTACTCAAAGATAATTTTGACATTTATATTTTAAAAATACAATTTATTTAATCAGATACATTTTTTGAAAGTGTAAAAAATCATCTTATTATTTTTTCACAAAAAAAATAAAAACATTTTCTGAAAAAAATAGTATTTTCAAAACATAAAGATATTTTTATAAAAATAATGTGCTTTTTATCAATATGTTTTATTTATATAAAATCATTATACCTAAATTTTAAATTTTGGTTATTCATATTCATACCACCAAGTTTAACTACTATTTTATAATGCTCATGTTTAAATAATAAGGTTAATAGTATATTGTGGCTCATTAAAACATGGATTGTGTGTAACACAAACTATCTAATAAATTAAATTATTCAAAATAATAATAAAAACCCATGGCGTTATAGATACATAGATACTATTATCCAAATAAATCTAGTTCATTTGGTATCATAGTTACTTTCAATGAGTGAGAAGATCTCAAAGTAGAATATGTTTCTTAATTCAAAAAAAATCAGTATATTGTGGATTATAATGAGATTATAGTGGGAAGATGTGGGTAGTAATGTGGTAAAAGGCCTCTCCATGGTGAACCTCTCCATTTCCATAAACAATGATGGTCGTTGATCTAATTCCCCCCCCCCCCTCTCTGGGGGAGGGACCTTTGTTGTCCTTTGAGGGAGCCCGATTTCACCCATACTCACCCTTCTCTAACCCAGATATCCTTCCTCCCTTACCTCATATCTCACTTTTCCCTAAAGTTCTTGACCTGTTTGGTGGACTCCTGCAACTTTCTCTCTCATTATCAGAGTTCAAAGAGGCTTCTTCTCTTCTAAAATTTTCACAGATTGTGTGGTTCGAACATTGTCTCCCATCATTGGATTCATTTGAAAGATTTATTTTCGGATCTTGGGGGTTACAATATCAAAAAAAGGTGGGTCTTATTTATAACAAGAACATCATGATCCACTTCACATCATAGGATGACCTAATTCAGGTATGGTATAGTGTCCTCACATCTGCAACGGATCCAGATTCTTCCTATTGAGGTGTAATTATGATTTCCATATAAAGCATGATTCTCTAACCATGGATATCTGGGTTAGATTCTCTGAAATTCCTCTCCCTTTTCAAAACCCCTCAATTATTTGTATGTTAGGTAACCTTGTTAAAAGATATTTATGCTCTGATTGTAGACCTAGTTCAATTAGTCATCCCATTTCTCCATGAATCTATATTAAAATATATGTGTCTAGGGTGCTGACTGATTTTGTTTGGATTATTATAGGATAATATTTTTAGTACAAGAAACTGATTTTCTTTGAATCATTGGTTGATTTTTGTTTTTCATGAAATAAAATGAGGAATACGATGACAGTGTATAGGAATGGGGGTATGAATGTATTTTAGAATCCAGATGTGGTACTAAGAATAGGGGTGTCCATTCTAGGTGCAGGTTCGAAGGATTTGGTTCTGATTGATGATTCATGTGATCAAAGTAGGAATTTGGAGTCTGTTTGAATTGGATTACTCATGGATGGGGAGTTGGAAAGAACTAAATTACCTTTATATCATTCAACTGATCATTTGATTTCCAATGAAGCGGAAAAGGACATCATCATCCAGAAGGAGTTACGATGGTTTCCTATGGAACCAAAGGTTTTCGATGTCTATGGAAGATTAAACCATAACTTGAAGGTTGTATCTGCAACAGTATTGGTGGATACTCAAGAGAATGAAACTTCAAAGGTTCACCATGTGGAGGCATTGGAAACTCATGATGGTGATAAGAACATGATGGTGTCTTGGGAAGAAGGTAAGGGAGAGGCAAACGTCAGTGGATCTAGTTGAGGTAGTAGGGGGTGGGTAAATGTTACAGGAAGGGTGAGGTTAAGAGTGACCATCCATAACATTAATATTAGTAATAAATTTGGGAACCTGGAGGTTAAAGGTTTTGAAAAGGATAAAGGGGATGTGATACAAGCAAACATCCAAACCACAACACCAATGTAGAGCCTCTTGGATGATCATAGTTTCTATTGGATTGTATCATGGGATAAGGTTTCAAGACAAGTATCAGTGGAAAGTGTTTATGAAGGGAATTGAAGAAGTATTACCAATCCTAGTATGAATAAATAAAGGAAAGAAAAAAGTGATTCATGAATATCTATTGTTCTAAAGGGAAATAAGACTAAAATCTGTAAGGACTATTCTCATTTACTGAAGCTGATGGAAATTAGGTCTTCAAAAATGAATAAAGTAGTGGTCAGTGATCCCATGGACCATGTTTAAGTAGGCTAGGATAGTTCAATTAATCATAATAATAAATAGATTATGTATTTTGGTGAAGTCAATGAACCAAAACAAGGTGATGATAAGACAGATGATTTGATATAGGAGAAAGCGGGAGATAAGGCTATAGTCAGAGAAATGGATGATGTGGTAAGAGAATAAAGGTAAGCATGGGAGATTATCATTCATTCTAATGAAGAGATGTTAGAGGATGAATTCGATTTTAAAACCACATAGGAGGAATATGAAAGTGTGGTCGAGAGAATGATTCGAGTGAACCTCAATATGGATCAGTGGGTTTGGATCGATAAGAAAAATCTCATTTTGGAATGTGGATTCAACGAGAAGAAGATTAGTGTGGAATAATTTATCCGAGTGTGGGATAAGATGTCTTATAATTTTTAAGACCTCATCATGGATGACTCAGACATGGAGGCCCCTTTTTTCATTGGAGTCTTTATAGAGGTAAGTTTTCTGATAGACTAAAACTTGATTCTAATAATTTGGTAATTTCTTTTGGTGTCGGTTGATTGTCTCTCTTAAACTATAATAGTTTTCCAATTTTTCCTTAAAATTTATTTGAATAATAAAAATTCTTTTTTTTCAATGAGAATATAGAATCAATTTGAATATAAAATTTTATCTTAATTCTTTTTGTAGTACCTATTAGTGTATATTATGTTACAGTGTAATGTGATAACACTATAAGAGTAGTTCTTGTTGAATATCATAGGTCACACCAATGTAAAAATCATATAATTCAATAATATCATATTTTGAGGATATTTACTCAGAGATATGAAGTTATAATTAGTATAGTGTTCCCAGATCATATTGTGGTATACCCATACACTAAACCCATTACTCGGGATAAGCATGAATATCAAGTGTGATAAAACAAGTGGATCAATTTGTAGTTTAAACTAGTATAAGTTAGAATATGTTTAAGATGGTTCCTTACAAACAACTTTATTATATACTTTGGACAACCATGTTTACATTTTGACATATACATTTTTTTATATCTATCACTTTTTGAATTTTATTCTACATACTGTATATGATAATGTCCTTGAAATAATTTTCTTGTAAATAATTTGTAGAAATCTCTACTATGATGAGAACCTAGTAATTCCATGATGATATTCATAAAGCATGACCTATGATATAGATACATGTGTCTTCTTGGAATCAAGTAGGCTAGTTATGGGGTGTTACTATGACACATGTGGTAAAACCTTCACTCTTGAAGATGAGATGTGGGATGTGATAACTGACTTGAAATTGGTGAATATAAATTGGTGGAAACGGTTATAGATTGTGTGTTAATCTGTCTTTCTTATCTAGAAAATTCTATCTGGAATAAATGCGTTCTCCTAGAAACTCATTCCATCGTGGTTACAAGTAATGTATTTTCTCTCTTTCATTGAGTATGTGGTTACACATATTTATATGGAAGCTAATTTCTTAGCTAATTTTCTTGTAAACATTTTTGTTTCTTGTAATTCATTTGTATAGTTCTCACATATCCCGTAGAATTGTATTTTTTATTGAATAGTATAGGGATGAAACTAATATAATTCAATTCGTTTATTTTTTGCATTAGGTCCTTGAGTTCTTTGAACACAATGGCCCACCTATTTCTATTTTTACATATATCTAAAATGACACAAAATATGTTTTACTTTTAGATGTTGGTCCTCATGTTGATTGTGCTTAGTGATCTCTAAGTCTATATAATAATGAGGATAGACCCACATGTAGGAATTCCATATACTATGTGTCATTTAAAATTATTATCTTCAAGTTTGTGTAATGGACCTTATACTTTAGATCATTATTAATATATATCATGAATCATGTACTTTGATGTATAATGAAAACTATGATGTATTTGGTCATGGAAAAGTAGTGTACATCAAGTTTTGCATAAAATTTATGATTTTATTTGAATTATCAAGAAAATATTTGTCCTTTTGTGTTATTAAAGAATATATCCTTGTACCATTGATTGAGATGAAAGGTTTGAGGTTAAATCCATGGTCATGGTGATCATAGGCTAGTCCATCTCGATGGCTGAGAAAGGGATAGATCAAAATTAAATGGATGATGACACATGTATGCATACTATTTTTTGTAACATTATATGAGAAGTGAATTATATTATATATTTCGAATCCATGGAAAATTTTTCATTTCTATGAATATTATATTTCTATATAGGTTTCATGATGTTTTATAATAAACCTTTCTTGGTCTATGGGTTGGACTCATTAACACTGAAAAAGAGACATGTAGAGTTTCACACTAAGTGTATACAAAAGCTACTTAAAAACCACCGCTAAACTGTTTTTTTACAGTCCCGACATTTATCCCCCCCCCCAAACCCCATGAGACCCCCACCCCCCAACCCCCCCCCCCCCCCCCCCCGACCGTCGGTGGCCCCCGAAGCCCTATATCGTCTCCCCTCAGCACACCTCGCCGCCCATTTCCACCAACCCCCCGAAGCCCTAGCTCGCCTCCCCACTACTGGTTCTGGCCCGTGCCACTGCTCAATGCTTCTTTCCACCCCTCAGCACACCTCACTGGGTATAGACACTATTTTTGTTAGATAAATACATGGTGATTTTTAGTATAATATCTTGGAGAATTATGAGGATAATATCCCCAATACGGATATAGAACATTGTTCGGAGGATTTTGACATTGCATCTAGCTTTATTCATTAATGGAAATAACATTGGATTCCTTTGGATATTAGCGTATTTAATAGAGTAATTAATCTATGGTAGATATTGTTCTTGGGTGATCGTGAGGAGAATACAATATTATGGGATGAGTTGTGGAAGTAGGTTTATAATGAGTTCCTTTCTTTGACACATATAGTGTCAATATGGAAGGATTTTATCTCTTAAACATAAAAGTTTTAGCATGTGATAGCTCAGATTTTTATTTAATAACCTTATTCATTTTTCTCATGATGTTCTTCTATATGATAAGGATATAATGTGAGATTTTGAGTAGACATTGTGTTCAGATTTTTAAATCTAGGTCACTTTATTTACACAATCAATGTATCTATATGTTCTTTTGAAGGTAGAAGTGATAGTGAATATGTGTGTGTGAGCTGAATAATCTTTAGAAGGGATTCATTGGAAATTAAAAAGTATTTAGTTAGTATATAGAGGCTCTTTTATATCTATGAATTCAAGGTTCCTATTGACAAGGATTCATTATCATCCTTCTTCTTCTTATTACTTTGGAGTTATAAATTCTCAAACTTCTATGAGTATATTCATTCTATTGTTCTTTTATATTCATGATTGTGGTCATCTATAGTACCAATTCCTGAACATTGTTTAGTTAAAGTGTGGTTTAGGTGATTAGTTCTTTGAACAACCTCAATATATGTTTATTATCATGCCATATCCCCTTATGAAAATTGATCAAACACTAATAGATCATGACTCCCCACATTACCGGTCTCACACTCACTTTTCCACTAAGAAATATAAACTCAATGATCTGATTATCTAGATCACCTTTCTCAACCATAATTATTACATCCTCTAAAAAACCCATTTATTACCATGAGTTGTCTTTGTTAGTATTTTTTATTTCTATTTTTATTAGAATTATATTTTATATTTCATTTTTTTGAATTTATTAATATATTGTTGTTTGTATGTTATCATATAATTTCACATCTTATTAATTATTTAGAAAAGTCTAAATTACTTCACAAATGATATTATGAGTTTTTTCTTAACCAAAAGATTAAAAATAATTCTATAGAGACCTAAAATTTCCATTCATTGAATTTTGGAATATTAAGGGGAATTTATTTAACCATGAGAACCGAAGTAATGAAATATATATTTTTAATGATCTAAAAAGTGAATTTTGAGTATACCGTTAGATTTAGAATGGTTGGTTTACCATGGAGTACCTGTTTGGTTAGAATATAAGTTGTTTATAGAAGTTGGGATAGGTTTTTATTCATGGTATGGTTTTCATGCATAGTTAAATAGAAATCTATGGTCATGGATATTTAGGAAATAACTAAGGCACAATTTATACATTCTCATGAAACTAAACCATTAATTTTAAATATTTTTGGTGAATAATTGTTTTTTAGCTTGTGAACACTTAAATAACCCTATAACTAAACTATAAACATGAATTCATCTTATGAGAGTACCTATGGTTCCAAATTGTTATTAGTTTTGATTAATCTTTTCAATAAACCCTTTGGAATCAATGTGTGATTTTCCTATCAAGGATCCTACTTATGAGGCATCTAGAAGTTTTCTATCAATTTCTAGTAGGTATTTTTATAAGAACACAATAAAACTGTTCTCTTCAACAATTTGATGAGGATAACTGGTACACATCTTTTTTGAACATCTCTCAATAATTATAGAGAGTCTCTCCAGATTCCTGTCAAATATGATATATAAAAAAATTATTTTTTTAACCTTGGTGATGGGAAAAAACATTTACATGAATCATCTATGAAGATCATCTCAAACATGTAATTGTACTGGTTTTAGGTTATACTTACCTATCTACTTAGATACTAAAAGGAAACATCACAGGGCCAATTATAATTTCTTTCTCACAGAGGTCCGCAGTATGTTTCAACCCCCATTGATGTTCCATGATCCACCACATATCTGAAAACTTTTATCACACGCAAGGTCACAACATATTTCTACCCATAACAGCTCACCATGATACCCCACATGTTCTAAAATTCTTAGCCTCATACCATACCCAACTCTTTGAATCTTAATTCTAGTACACCAATAACATAAAAAGTAGCCAAAAATTATTAATATACACAATATTTAATACTACACCTATTGTCTATTTTTTGGGGATTGAATATTTTATATGAATTCCATAAGACTATGGATTTAATAGGTTCTCCCACTTTCTATAATAGAAACAAAATTAAATGGAAATTGAAAAGGTATATTTAATAGGTTCTTCCACTTTCTATAAGACTTGGATTCATCTACCCTAGCCATGAATCCTTTCACCTGATGATTCCTGACATGTTCTACATCTTGGTTCCCCATGTATTTTCTAAAGTAGTGAGTCGTATTTAAGGTAAGATTTTGTTTACCTTTTATATTCCTAAATTATATTCAATTATTATACGATTTATCAAGACCTTACCTTAGTGATATTAAAGTTATGACATCATCAGTTTGTCCATCTGTTTTGGTGTAGCATGACATACAAAAAAGTGGCAGGGATGGGATCCTTGTTCTCCTCTTATTTTATGGATCTTTTTAATTTGCATGCTTTGGTTTTCTAGTGGGTGGGTTCATTATTTACCATATGTATTTATATAGGAAAACCTTATTTAACATATTTATATATATTTTTAACTAGTATATATTAATCTCTTTCCCTATTTAGTAATAGTTATGTGTTTTAATTTTTTTTAATATTTTATAGGCACATTGTGATATACATGGATAAAAGATGGATCCCATTACCAGGGAACACACCTCAATATGTTAAGGGTTTGGAGGAGTTTTTAGATTTTGTAATTTCCAATCGATCTGTTGAATGGAGAATAAGATGTCCATGTCCTAAATATAAATTTATAAGATGGTTTAAGAGAGATGAAGTTTATGAACATTTAATATTGAACCAATTCCCTGGTCAATATTTGAGTTGGATTTGGCATGGATAATCGAACGTTACAGAAACATTGAGCACTGATGTCAATCCACATAATGAGCTCCCAACTTCATCAACAATGGAAAATGAAATTAAAACCCTTATAAATGATGCATTCTGAACTGCAAGACATCACCATAAACATCAAAACATATCATAACAACCAGATAAGGGTGCTATAAATAGAAACGTGACAAGTGATGTTTTGAGACTGTAGGAAAACTAGATCAAGATTGTAACATTTCAGTGGATCCTACTCTTGATTATATAGAGACTAATTTAAGATAAAATTCATGGAGTAACCTATGCTTCATGATTTAGTTGACAATGGAAATCAATATTTGTATAGTGGATGTTGGAAATATTCAAAACTTTCCTTTCTGCTGAAGTTTTACTATATCAAATGTCTATGTGGAATTACAAATAAGGAAATGTCCATGATATTGGAATTGTTGCATGATTCATTTCCTGAATAAAACATCCCTGAGTCTTTTTATGATATTAAAAAATTTGTTATCAGGCTTGGTTTTAATTATACAAAAATACATGTGTGTCCCAATGATTGTATGTTTTATTGGCAAGAGGATTCAAGTAGAAAGGAATTAAAAAAAAATTCTTCTTCTAGATGGCAGTAAATGGGTGATGTTAGAAGTATGAATCAATATAATACCATGAAGAAGAAGTAAAGGAACTCACCTAAAAAGGTTTTGTGTTACTTCCCTTTAAATCCTAAACTATAAATATTATTCATGTCATCGAAAACCGCTAAACACATGAAGTGAAATTCTGTAGATAATAACAATGATGGGTTAATGCAACATCTATGAGATTCACAATCGTGAAAGACATTTGATTCATTACATCCATATTTCTTAGCCGATCCTAGGAATGTTCGATTGAGATTGGATGTCGATGGATTCAACCCATTTGAGACTTTGAGTACCAGTTATAGAATTTGGCCAGTTGTTTTAATCTCTTACAATCTGCCTCCTTGGATGTGTATGCAATAAACATATTTTATCATTTCAATGATTATTCCTAGAAAAAAATGCCTGAAAATGATATTGATTTATACTTGTAGCCTTTAATTGAATAATTATAGGAGTTATGGAGAAATGGTGTTGAAACATTTGATTTTTCTTCTAAAACAGTGTTCAAAATTCATGTTGTTTTAATGTGCACCATTAGTGACTTCCCTAGTATTGAGAATTTATCTGGTTAGAACACATACACGGGTTTGTATTTTCTTTTTTTTAACTTTCATTTTGATCCCAAACAGCTACCTCATAGTAGAAAATGGTGATTTTGTGCCATTGAAGATCTCTCGATGCATCTCATATATTCCAGCTGAACCGATCAAAATTTAACAGTTTCATTGATCATAGACCACCTCCAAAGTTGTTAAATGGTTCTAAAATATTGATACAACTTGGAAATGTTGAAACAGAATTTGGGAAGATTCATCATTTGAATGATAGTGGGAAATAGTTTCAAAGTGCATCATCAAGTGAAATTGGAACGTAACAATGGAAGAAAAAAAGTACATTCTTTAAACTTCTATATTGGAAATTTAATTTGTTACGGAATAATATTGATGTGATTCATATTGAGAATAATTTATGTGACAATTTGATCTTCACATTGCTTAAGGAGCATATAATTTTGAATAATCATCTCAATTCTTGGAAAGACTTACAAGTAATTAACATAAAACGTGATCTCTTTCCAGATGATAATGAAAAGTATGCTCCAACAATTTTTGCAATGAAAATTAGTGATAAAGATACATTCCTTCGAATTTTAAAGCATGTGAAAGTATCTTATAGGTATTTAAGTAACATCTCAAGGTGTGTTGACTTAAATAATCATAAGTTACATGGATTGAAAATTCATGATTCTCATATTTTGTTACAGCGGTTACTACCATTGGCATTGCGTACATTATTAACTGAAAAGTTTACTACTGTTGTACTCTAATTCAGTACATTTTTCAGAAAAATATGTGAGAAATCTCTACATCCATTTGATCTTGAAAACCTTAAAAAGAGTTTTGTATTGAAACTTTTTTCAATGGATATGATCTTTCCTCTGTCGTTTTTTACTGTCATGATGCATTTAACTATACATTTGGTTGAGGAAGCTAAATTAGGAGGCCCTATTCATTATCTATGGATGTATCCAATTGATAGGTACTTTATTTATATGTTTTTAAGTTAAGTAAACAATTTTTTTCACTTAATTAAATGTATAATTATGTTTTTTTATTTTATTTCACATATATCTTGGGCATTTGAAATCATACATGAGAAATAAAGTACAACCAGAAGGCTCTATTGTTGAAGTCTATTTGGAAGAGGAGTGGCTTGCCTTTTGTTCTAGATACTTGGATGATATTGAGAAAATATTTAATCGAGTTTGACATATTGAAGACACATCAACTCAATCTAAAATACATGGGAAATCAAAAATATTTCCTATTATTGGCTGATCAGTTGAGAGGACCTCAAATGTTACACTGACAGAAATGGAATTATTACAGGCACACAGATATATGCTGATGAATAGTGAAATTGCATATCCATTTATTGAAGAGTTGAGGATATAAACAAATAGATTAATGAGAGGCTGAACATGAAATGAGAAATATATAATGAAATCTATTAATAAAGAGCTTGTAGAATGGTTTGCACGACGTGTAAGTTCATAAATATTTCAATAAATATGAATATTAGGTTGACACATATATTTTGTAATCCTAATAAAGTATATTTATTTTTTTAGATCATGAATACTAATACTCGAGTAGATTTGTCATAAGATTTGATGTTTCTTGCTCTAGGTCCTCTAAAACAAGTTAGAAAGTTCGATGCTTACAATGTGAATGGATTTAGATTTCATACAGTCAATCGAGAAGAGGGTTTAAAAATACAAAATAGTGGTATATTTACATTTTATGAAGTGGGATACTATAGAATTCTGACCAATATTATTGAATTAAACTACAACGGGAATTTTTCAGTTGTTTTATTCAAATGCAATTGGGTCGATATTATCAGAGGTATTAAAAGATATTCCTTGCAATTTACTTCTGTTAACTTCTCTCACTTGATGGATGTTGGTGATCGTGAACTGCATGATCCATATATCTTATCATCACAATAAAAAATGGTATATTATGTGAATGATGTTTTGGATGAAGGGTGGAGTGTAGTTTCTCACATAAAACAAAGATATTTGTAAGATATGGGTGATGAAGTGGAATATTTAACCTCTAACATTGAATCTCATCAACAACAAGAAGTGGAATTATTTTTCCATCATGATATTGAAAATATTAGTCTAGAAAGGATGAATTAATTGGATTAAGTAATGGAGTAGGAAACTGACATAATTGAAGGATAAAATAATTGTATGTATAGTTATGTATTCATTTAGCAACCACTTATTTCATTTGTGAAATCATTCATTATCATTGTTATGTATATTTTGTTTTTTATTATTGTGCATCTATTATCATTTTTAATTTTTTTTTCTGCATAAATTTTTTGAAATATATGTTTTGAACTTAATTTTATTTGATTAAATGATAGGAATGTCAAGGAGGAAGTGATATATTATTTCATCGACCACTGCGATAGATGAAGGTCCATCTGTCTCCCTCCCTATGGCATCTGAGCCACCATCTGTTTTCCCCCCTACACCATATCTCACACACTCTGTGAGCATCCCTTCAGTAGCTCAGTCATCGCCTCCCACTTTAGGAGCCTCATCAGTGGGGGAGCGGCACGCACTGCTAGTTCTTCGCGGGGATACTGGAGGGTGAATGTTATGGGTACATATTTTATTATGAATAAATTTATTTCACTTTTTTAAACTAACTATTTTTTCATTAAAGATGGAAATAATGAAAGTGTGGGAAAAAAATAAAAAATTTAGATGTATGGAATCTGACTGGAGAGAAGATAGTTGTCCCATTTGATTCATATGGGGTCCCTACGGATGACGCTGCATGATTACTTGGATAGATTTTAGGCCAGCTAGTCGTGGAGCTTGTTCCCCTTCCTATTTCATATGATGATTGGAGGCATATGCCTGAAAGTTGGAAAAATGAAGTTTTTTATTCGAAAATAAAGGTAATTTTAATACATTATGGTGTAATTGAATGTTATGTTATTAATATTTTCAAAATGAATTTCTGAGTACAATTTTTTTTCCACTTTACGGTTGCTGATGTAATAGCATGAAAGTGGACATTGAAAAATCTTGGCAAAAAATGGAAAGACTTTAAATGGAGATTGTGGGGCGATGTCAATGATAATTTTTTGATCATCCAATAGATGTATGACAAGCTACCCGATGGGGTACCCATAGAGCAATGGAAAGTTTTTGTTGACAGATATTGTGATGATAAGAAGATGGTATTTAAATATATATTACTATATTAATCTCATTTTAGATTTATACATGTATATGAAGATGATATGACATTTAATAAATTACTATTAAATTTCATTTTATTTATATCAGTATCTTTCAAGAAAAAATGCATCAAGCCGGGCTAAGCAAGTCATCCCTCACATTTTAGGGTCCAAGAGTTTTTCTAAAAGCCAATATTCTCTGGAAATATTTTTATTAGTTTAAATATTTATAAGAAAATATTATTTGTTTAATATATTAATATTTTTATTTATGTTTGTTTAATGTAGTCATAGAGTTTAGGGTACGAAGCATCCCGAAAAAAAGTGTGGTTGAATGTTCATCAAAAAATTTATGGAAGTTTTGTTAATGATATTGCCAAAGAAGTTGGGGTATGATCTCATTTTTCATTATAATAACTTATTATAAATTGTTACTATGTTAATATATATTGCTTCTAATATGACTGTTATTTGATTTATATGTAAAATTTAAAGAACTGTGGGATTCCAATTCTGCGCAGTCCTACTCAATCTCCCAGGATGACCTGGTTGCTAAATTCCTTGGGAAGGAACATCCTGGTAGAGTGTGCGGGATGGGTTTGGGACCCATACCATCTGAGGTCTTTGGTAGGCCACTGGGGATTTCAGATGCATCTACTCCTAGTTTTAGTCAGTCCATACCCTGAGATACTTAGAGAGAGATTGTTTCTCTATGAAACACAGTTCAATACCAGGGGCTCAGATATCCGCTTTGTAGAAAGTGTTGACTGATTTATATCAGTTGACGACCAGATTTTCCCTTGGTGGTATTTCATCAACTGGTGGTGAGCAGGTAAATTACAAAAATTCAAAATCATTTAGTTTTAAAACTTTTATTGGTTTTAAGTTTAAATATAAATATACAACAGTATTTAATTTTCAATATAATGTTCTTACATGTGGTATCAGGAAGTAGAGATGGAGGTGGAGTGGGAGACGATCTATTTTCATCATCGGACTGTGATTAGTTGTATTGTTGATATGTTGGAAAAATATTGTAATAGTTGGTTCATATATGTATCATGTGCGGCACATAGTTGCCACCAGACATTTTAATGACCTAATATTTTCTTGATTTCTCATGTTTCCTTTTATGTATTTTATTGATTTCTGATGTTTCCTTTTATGTATTGATTTCTCGAGTGTGGTATGCACCATATATGTTGATTCCTTATTGTCATGAATCATTTTTTATGATTCATTTTTCCTAAATTTATTAGGTTTGTTACCCAATGATGAACTATCAACCTTCTTATTGATTTTCTAGGGAATATCCAGTTTTGTATCTCCCTTCAACTTGTTTTTAGTGTATGGACCTTCTTTCTTAAAATTTTATAGTATTCTCTTCTCATGTTTTATAGTTGTCATGTGATCACTCCCACTTATTCTTTCCTCTTAGTCAAAATAGTTTTGATAAGAATTTAAAAATATCTATTGAACACTTGAGTTTCTTGATCCTGTTAAGGTAAAGGGATTGTCCACTTCATTAATAGTAGAATTTACAAATATATGTTCAACACTTGAGTGTCTTACACTACCAGAATTTGCATCTCCCTAAAAGATGCATATGGTGGATAAAATCTATAATACAATCCTGAATCATTTATTATATGGTTTGGATCATCCTTACAAACTTCTCATTGATATGAGAATAAAAGATTATACACAACTTCAACTATCAACTCATAGACTTCTATTATAATTACTAAAATTATGAGGTAAAATAGGTTGGGCCTAGGTGAACATCCCACTTCAACTATCAACTCTGACACTCAGTGATAATTTTTGGACAAGTTAATCAATGGGAAACAAAGCCTTCAATGTCTCTTACTATGGAGGGCCACCAGAACATCCACATTTCATTATTATAAATCATGGTTGGCCCTGGGTGAACATCCCACTTTCAAAGAATTATAGGATCTCATAAACTCATATCTCATGGAATATGTGACCATTACCATGATATGAACTATAAACACTCCATGTATATCAAAATTCAATCCTAAAATAGTTTCACATTCTTCCAACCTATCACACATCATGATACATTCCAGAACAATATTCTAACTTGTCTTTACTTGTTTAACCAATGAAGAAATTATCTCTAAGGATACCCACATTGCTTCCCCTAAACCTTCAACTACACCCACCAACTAGTATTATAGTGAAGATAAGATCTTCTATTCATCTAATGAAATATGTTCTCCCATCTCCTACATTTTCTAGCCCAATGAATTTACCACTACATTTCCATTTCTAGTTGAATATTATTTATCAATTTCAAACTTATACAAGTACTCTATGAAATTCATCTGATAAATATTATGTACATGCAGTGAGAAAATATTATATGCACTATAGGTGCCAAAGTACCTAAAAAATCTCTCTCCCAAGAGGTTCTGTCATGATCATTTCAATGCATGGACCACAACTACAAACTAAAATATAGGATTAGAGTATTTCAACTTGTGGATTAAAAGTTGATGAAACCCAAAGTGACTAATTTATCACTCTACATCATAACATATCCTAAGACAGAACCAGATGAATCAAATTTTACTACATGTCCACCATTAGGCTTAAGAATTCTTAGAATCAGAGCTGACAATAACCACTTCTTCAACACTATGGAAACTTCCTTACACTAGTATGTATAGTCAAACGTGAATCCATTCTTGGTAACTGTGGTCATTGAAAATGCTAAGTGAGAGATCTCCAAAACGATTCTCCTTTAATTCCCATACAATCCAATAAAACATCAATTATCGATTATATTCCTCAGTTATGATAGATACATAAATACATCAACATACTCAAGATCAAATGATATCCATGATTGTGAAACCACTATATCCAAAAGTTACACTTTAGGTACTTAGAATAAATTTTATGTACCCAAATCATATTAAACCTATTATTAAAGTATATATCATGTTATTCTTATGAAAATTTTGGTCTCTTGGTATTCTTTTGGATGTGGGATGTATGTTCATGTGAAATTGGAATGGTTTTTTTTCAGGGCACTCGTACTGGGGATACCGAATCAACGTCTTTTTTTTGTAAATCTAGATTTAGCAGCAGTTTTAACTGATGCAAAATAAATGTAATATATTTAGCTTTGGTTTTAACGTCCACTACAATTTTGATATTTTTATATTCATGGTAGTTAAAACCACCGCTACAGACAATAATTTAGCGGTGGTTAAAACCGCCGCTATATATTTTTTATATTCCTTTATTATTTCGTGGCAGTTATCTTGGTTTTAGCAGCGGTTTTCCCGAAAAAAATTATTTTTTTAGTGGCGATTTGAAACACCACTAAAAAAATCATTTTTGCCGAGAAACCCGCTCCTAAAATCATAAAAATATGCCACTAAATGCACCCACTACAATGGTTACCATAAACTGCTGCTAAATTTAGAAAACCGCTGCATATTGTATGTCGACACACAATTTAGTGGCGGTTTTTTGAAACCACCACGAAATGGTCATTTTCCTATAGTTCTACTTGCAGTTCTCTATTTATAAACTCAAGATATATTATATCATTTAACATTAATCAAATAGGATTGGCCACCAAGATATCACATTTTCACATACCCAAATCGAGATCTATCTCTTTAATCATCTAAATATCTAGAGATAGATTCAACCACAATCAGCACATGGATATTAGAGATATTTCAATTCTGTATGCTATTATTAAATAGATAGAAACTGATATCCCAAAATTCATGGAGCATGTATATATATTACTAAAGGGATTTAAGTTTGGATCCTTGAGAAATGAAAATAATGATACGTGTTGGTATTTAAATCGAATGAAAAATACCTAAGGTAATTGTTTATTTTAATATTTTATCATAAAATAAGCACAAAAAATGTTGTTCTTTAGATTTTGGAAACCAAATTTGAATAAAAACTTAAATCTTACCCTACACCATGAATGCTTCCATGGAACCTAGATCTTAATATCACATTTGAAAAAATATATTTTCTTCATACATTTTATCTTACTAATTGGTTTAGTTGAATGGTTGATTAATTATATGACTACATAGTGATGTAACATGTAGTTTAATAATGGTATAGAAGGTGTTACATGGTGATGCAGCATGTTTTGATAAAACTAATAAATGTAACAAAACATATGGTATGTTAAGGTCTTTAAATATTAAGATGTGTTGAGATTGATTCTTAGGTATACATTTTTGTCAATATATTCTCAAAGTGTTTTAGAGTATACAAAATTTCATGTCATACAAATACATTTACACTTTATTATTCATTCGTGTATGTTTTAAAAATCATGAGACTTGAAATATAATTAATTCCTTAGAGATAAATCATTATGTTATCCTTGTTTGAAGATCGTCATGGAATTACATGTGTTGTCATGATATGTTAAGGTCATTGTGAGTAAGGGATCATATGGATATGTAAATTCCACTCATGAGACACAATTATGACTGGTTATGTAGATTTAATTGGTTTATTATACCACATAAAATTTAATTTATAGTGTCATTGTCATTCTTATTGATCATGTCTCATAGTAATACCCATTGGTAAATATGAGTGTAATTACATTCCATAAGAATCAGTTGAGTCTCCCAAGGTAGGAGACCACATGTACTTATATGTTCTCCTCTAATCACCAAAGGCTAGTGATAATCATCAAAAATTTAATATAATCCTTGAGATCATGTGGTTAAAATATATATATGTGTGTGTGTACTAAATCCATATTACATCCTATGATATAGATATATTTTGTTATGTGATATAGAGGTTGTGGAATGTGATATAGATATATTTCATGGAGATATATACATGAATAAAAATAAAAAATAGGATATTTCACACAACCATCTAATTTATTTCACCTAAGAAATCACGCGTTCAGTTTAAACATCATTAGATTATGTTTAATGGGGTTATAATACATTATGATGAAATTTTATTTGTTAGAAATTTATAGTGATTTGATTCGAATAATTAATTGTATGTTGAAAAATATGTATCATATGAAGAATTCGTGAAATGATTGAGTTACTTCATCATTGAATAATCCAATGATTCTTATAGAAAAAATGATTAAAAAAGATAAGAATGTTTGATTCATATGTGATTCTTGGTGTGTCCAAATTCTAAAAGTAGAAAGTATATTCCTTTATTTCTTTATTTTTTATGAGGATATATCAACATCCCATGTTAGAAAGAATATTCTCCCAAAAGATTTTGGAGATTTATAAATATAGTGGATACCTTTAGAGATAAATGTATCTTAGGTTCCATGAACTATAATCACTATAACACCTCTTGGGATAGTAAAGAAACTGAGTATAACCCCATAATCCCACCTTCAATAGGACACAAATTGATGATTGGCACTAAGAGTATAAAACACTCATATATGTGGAATTACTTTTATAAAACCCAAGAAAGATAAAATGAAACCACTAACCAAATTTTAAAGTATCATAAAAAAAACAATCCCCATAGCCTAAATTTTACAAAAAATTTAATGTATACAATCACAATGAGGATTATTCATGAACTACTTCCTAAAAATCCAACTAAGATACCCAAACTGAAAATCCTAGTCTCCCATGAACTATCATTCAAAAAAATCAAGAAATTATATAGGGGTGAGCACATAGGAGTACTCCATAGTATCATCTTCCTAAAAAATTAGTATCTATATGGAATAAATATGCATGATTTTGTTAGGGTTAGCTATAAATAACCTTTTTAAGATTAGGGTCAAAAACATTCTAATGGAGTTTTTTCTAGAAGTTCTGATTCAAGAACTAGTTGTATGTAGGGAAGTAGAACCTATAATTACATAAATAGAAAACATTAAAAGTATATTTTATTGATATTTAAAAAATTATGAAGATATAAGAATGAGTTATGAATGTTTTTTTATCCATTGGGTGTTTTAAGTTGAGGTAGTGAAAAATACAGGAAAATTTCAGTTGTCTTGATCAAGCAGCAGTTTCCGATAAAGATCGAACATTGTTGGAACTAGTAGAATCACCTAGACTGATCTATAAATATATGAGTGGGTCACTTATTAATTTTTATTTCTTTTAAGTTTTTATCTTATATTTTTTAGTATTGTTATATTAGTTAGGGATATTATAACTCATAGGAATTATCTCTTAATTCAAAGGTTGTGGTGCGTCATCCCCTGGTTTAGGGTAATTACCAAACCATGTAATTTTTTTCATTATTATTTCATTTTTTTGATTTTTTTTATTTCTATTCATTTTATTTTAGAAGTTTTTTCCTAGATTAGTGAGGTGATTTGGTATGGATATTTCTTTTTTTTAGTTCTAGAGTTTGGTTTTCATATCATGTGTTGTATATTTCATAGGTTACCAACCATTGTTCCACATTTTAAGGTTCTAGAGGATAGTTTCCAACACTGAGGGTTTTGGTACAACAATTAGTATTAGAGATCAACTATAAAGTTTTTCAGTGGTTAGGTTATGTTCAGTAGTTTAATACTCAGTGTAAAGTTTCACATTATACTTGGCTTTTTAGGATAATTCTAGTAAGTATTTTTTCATTAATTTTCTTTTTTTTAGATTTAGTCAGAGCTTATTGATTCTAGAAGCATGGAATTGGAATATAGTAAGGTCTAGATTGATTGTGATAGGTTAGATTTAAAATTTTGGAGAATGTAGATAGAGTAATATCTGATATAGAGAGTTTTTTCCTAGTATGGAATCCTCAAGAGGGGCCAAATTGAAGTCATTTAAAACTTAATAATTTTTTCCTCTTGAAAAAAGTAATGTTCAAAATATGTCTGTTTCTAAATATCCAAGTAACAAGATTAAATAGATTTAGTGGAATGTAAACTATTTAAAAGATATAAACTTACAGAATAAAGTAAATTTAATAGAATAGTAATATGAATAATAACAAAGAATGTAAAACGGTGTGATGGGGTTCCATATGATAATAAATAAAATTCTAAATAAATTTTATTGAAGGATATAATAGTTATTATCCCCAAAACTCTTATATTTTGATCCAAAGTGGTAGAGGGATAAATACCAAGATCCAAAGTTATAAAGGTTTAAGAATTGAAACCTATTTAATCAGAGATTGAAATTGTAATATTTTACTTCTGGGATTCTTTGATAAATTCCGTAGTAAGTCTTTGTAACACCCCAAGCTTCTACAGTACGCTTCTCTTTGAATAATACAATAGCGTATGTTGTATACAACTTTGAGTTCTAACACACCAAAACCAATCAAACTAGTCACTATGAATAGTAATACCCACTTTTTGAAATTTTATAAATTTTATCTTTCAAAATGGAATTCATTTTTGGATTCAGAATATCGAAATTAGCTTAGGGTGAAATTTTGGTATTTTTCTAAAAACTTTCAATTCTTGATGAATAGTGAAAAACACTAAGTTATAGTTTAAAACTGAATTTTTATTTAAATAATTATTTATTTTATTTAAATTTATTTTAGGTAAAAATAGATACATAATACCTAAATAAGTTCAATTTAATTCATTGGAGTCAGTTTATAATAATTTTAGATATATAAAAATTTTATTTAACTTTTTACCGTCTTTTACCCACCTCCTCGGAGCATTTTCAAATTTACATAAAACTTAATTTTACCGCTTCTGTGAGTTGAATTTCAAAAATCCGAGAGACAGTTGATATCAGTAAGTAAAATGTGGTTCAATAAGATGAAAATAATTTTTTGGTGAATAGTAACTTTTTACTTTTATTTACCACGGTTAAAAGTAAATAGGGTAATTAAGGGTAAAAATGATATTATTATTACCCTAACACATGTCCTAATTCTATTGTATAAGTATAATTCGACCAAAAACAACCTTAGGAATAAAATATGAACCTCTTTGGTCCACTTGGATTAGATTAGGACATTTACTATTATTTAATTCAAAGAAGAGTTAAAAGAGTTAAAATCAAAGTTTAATAACTAAAACATTTTTAATATAGGGTTAAACATAAGATAAATTCGACTATAAATATTCATTAGAAATATAAAAATATTTCCTAAATAATTTTATTTTATTTATATTTTTTAGACATTAAATAATTTAATTTATTTATGACACAATGATGATGTAGTAATTACCTAATTAATGAAAGATTAAAATAATTGACATTATAAATATCACAATAAATGTAATTTGAAGCTTATTATGAATTACACTAATTTTATAGGTTAATATGACATATTAGGGTTGGTTAGATGAATTTATTTCTAAGAAATAATGCTTCTATGAATTTAGAAAAAACAAAATACCAAATAGTGTCAAAATTGACATAAAAGAGTTTTTAAAAAAATATTATATTATTAATTGATATTCAATTCCTAAAAATCTAAGGTTTGGAAAAAAGAATTATATAATGATAGGTGTATCATTAATGAACCACTTGGGGTTTTCTTGGAATTATATAGTAAGTTTATTAACCATATAATATAAAAATACAAAGAGACATGGTAAATGTCAAACTATTTAACTAAGAGTTAAATCTAAAAGATAAAGTTAATATAATGACACAAACCTATCTAAAACCTATTGGTTGAGTTTTTTTCGACCCATAACCACCTTATCCTTTAAATAATCCATTTTGGAGTCATTAGAAACCGAAAATGATTTTATTATAAAATGATATTTCTAGCTTTTTCTAAGGTTCCCCTCACCCCTCTTATAAAATGGAACTCCCCCTTCTCTCTAATTCACACATTCAAAGACATTTGTATCGGACAACCCCTGCCTAAATACCCTCTAAACTGTCCTGCCTTCATTATAGAGTCATTTCTTTAGTCATAAATCCAACCTAAGGATCCCTTTTTATCAAATCAAAAGGAAGAACCTGAAGAAGAGGTAAATATTTCATCACCTCTTTCAAGTTCCTTTCTTCTTCCACTTCCTATTTATTTTTTGTTTCCATTATAAAATAATAACTCTAGTATCTTATATATACTATTATTTTATTATAAATATGATACAACCATATTCATTATTCTATCCATCCTTTGCATGACATGTCACCATACGTGCGTATGTACGGCTTACCGTCTCCATGTCGTGGTGTAATTGTTATTCAATACATTATTATTTGGATGGGTATAATAATGATGTGTAATTGATGTAAATAATAAATATAAAATGATAATTATTCTGTATATATGATATACCATCCAATTATATATTATTTTAATATCAAAATAATCATATTGTCACTCGTGCGTACGTACAGATTACCGTCTCCACGAATGCGATGAGATTCGTTCCCCATCATATCCATTCAAGAATAATTTTCATTAGATGATTAAAAATAAGTTTTAAATACTTAATATCATTCTAAATATGAATAAGATACATCCTATCCATAACAAACATTACTTACATAACAAATCATATAAAGGAAAACAAATCAGTTAACACCCGAAATGACGATAATACTAAGATATTATTAACAAAGCAATATTAAAAGATCATATATGATATCATATTAATGTATATGATTCTTGAATAATTTAATAACAATTATTTCACCATTATACAGGAGTTTAACCAACCCTCAACCAAGGAAAAGTACAAGGTAAGGGTTAATTCTACAATCTCTTTATTATCCGAGGTTGTTTTTACGTAAGTATCTATTGGGACCTCTTTATCATCCACATCCATGTTTCTTAAAAATGTATTTCAAAACTTTTTTTAATAGACAATGGGGTAAATTAATTTATACCCTTATTTAACCTTATATGTTTTGAAAGGAATCTTTCTATCATTTTCCAAACAAGGTACTTTATGACCTTTTTCGACAAAATTAAGATAAGAATGTTTTTTTAACTTATACGGTGGGTGGGGCTATTTTCTGTCGTTATAACATTGTAGAAGCTTCCCTTACAATCTTATAAGAATATTTTCAAAATAAATGTTTTCTTTATAATTATGTGACTCTTAAATGATTTCAAAATAGAAAGAGATATTTCTCTAAAAAATGTTTTGATTTCATCTATGTCAACGTCCTTTGATGGATTTTAAGTTGATTTAAAGTTGATTTATTAGGATAAAAAACTTCTATATTGTATTGAAGATTGTTTTATATGTTTGATTGTGGATGTGCTATTTTTATACCATTCATGGTTTATGGTTAAAGTATTGAAATTTCATATGCTAGTTTTAATACGAATGTTTATGTTATATTTCAACCTTTTCATATGAGGAATATATTGGACTTAGTAAGTGATGGGTGGAGCCCGCTATATCTCCTTGATTCATCGGTAGGTCTCATGATACAACTAGAAATGGAATTGGATTAGGCCTTTCCCAATTTTATATATGGTTTTGGATGATACCTTAATCATTTTTAGACGTCTAGTATGAGGCCTTGACAAAATGTTTCAGAATGCCCGGCATTATACATTCCCTCATTATGAAAATAATATTGATGGTTCAAGTGGTCATTCGACTAGTAGAATACCCATGATTATGTTTTATTATGGAATTATTTACTCAACTCATATTCCTTCCATAAAAGTATTCATGTTTATTATTGGTAAAGGCATGTAGTTTCAATTATTCACCATGCTTAATATTTATGTTATCTTCCACTGTATTTCTTACCCTTATTGAGTGTTTGAGCTCACCCCTTTCTTATGTTTCATTTTCCCAGGATATGAAGAAGTAGTTATGAGTGACTTTCAAGCATAATCTAGGAGTCTTGGATGTTTCTAATGGAATAAATTCGTGTTGTATTTCTTTTCAAGTTGTAAAGTTGAACTTATGTATGAATCTTGTTTCCAATAATACTAAAATGATCGGTCTTTTGAGACATTATTTCCTTGTGATCATGCCAATGTATTAAAATAATGCACTAACTCTATGCTTCTAGGGTCGGGGTGTTATAGTTAGTATCAGAGGAAGTTTAGTACAAACCTTGGAAACTAGATTTAGATAAACTCTGATTAGAGCACATTACCCTAAGATAGACTTCGAGGATTCATATAGAATAACTTCTTAGAATTTTGGTAATGTAGATATTTTGTGAATTTTCCGAGAAATACATCCCTGTCTGGATATGAGCAGGTAGAGGCGGCTCTAGCACAGATATACCTAGGGGTAAAACTCGAAAACACCGCTTTGAGCTTGACTCGAACGGGAACTGGTGCACGACAATAGGCCTTGTTTCACTCTTGGTTACGACACTCCTGGGGGATATGCTTAGGATAATTATCATTTTCCATACAAACCATTATGAAGGGTTTATGAGTATATACTTCCTCAAAGAAAACATTTTTATGATTATGGATTATATCCATAAATTGTTCAATTTATGTTAAGTGTTTTACAAGTTTGGATTTATGTATTGAAATTCATAAACTAATCTAGTGTATGCCATTGTTTAGAAATGGAGGCTAGTGGAAGGAATGGAAACTGTATCAATGCACGCATTCCATGTAGGGATTTACCTCCTGCTCAAGATAATTATAGTGGATCTAGTGATACAACTGGTGCTGATCAGCTTATCACCATACTAGGAAAACTCACACAGGTTATGAATAATAACCTTACCAGTTTGGTGCACCCTGATCCACAACTTGGAGGATCAATGTTAGACCGCTTCATGAGGCAACAACCACCAACATTAAATGTGGGTAAAAATCCATTAGTAGCTGAGCAATGAATTCCTCTAAGGCATATGGGCCATGTAATACTTACGCCTATGGGCCTTGTATGGGTTCTACCTCACCCCTTGAAAGGTGTATTATCAAAATCAATAAAAAATGAAGGCCTTTGGGCCATTGTAGTGGAGATAAATTCCTTAGAGAAAATATTCCATGCCTTGGGGAGTAGCGAAAGGGAAAAAGTTGTCATGGCAGTTTACCGCCTCACTGGAGATGCTGATCAATGGTGGTCATTGATTCAAAATAAAAAGGAAGATGATGAAGTATAAAATATGTAATGGGGGGAGTTTAAAGAAATTTTCTTAGAAAAATACTTTCCTCATGACCATCGAGCAGATATGGAAAGAAAATTTCTGAGTCTGAGGAAAAAGGAGGATGCGAATGTCGCAAAGTATGAAGCTAACTTTACAAGGTTAGCGAGGCATGCTGAAAATTATATATGTAACCAAAGAAGTAAGATTGACCATTTCTTTGATGTCTTAAAACCATTTCTCTGTCGAGCATTAGTATCACAATCCTTCTCATCATACGAAGATATTGTCTCATGTGCTATCAAGACAGAAAATAAATTCTCTAAGTCTTATGACTTTAAAGAAAAGAAAGAGAAGAAGAGATCTACTGAACACTCTGGGAAAGGAAATAAGGAAATAGGGAAGAAGGGAATAATTGAATTTCCAACCTGTGATAATTGTGGAAGGAAGCACCCTGGTGCCTTTCTAAAAGGAAAAGGAGTATGCTACAAATGTGGACAGAAAGGCCATCTTACTGGTGATTGTAAGGGAAAGAAAGATGTGACCAATGTTCAATTCTACAATTGCAGGGAGATGGAAAATTATGAAAATGAATTTCCTAAGCATCAGGGAAACTTACCTCAGAAAAGGCCAAGGGATCAAGTCTAAGCTTATGTGATCACTACTGCTGAGGTTGAAGCCCCGAAAGACGTGGTGACGGGTAATTTAATGGTTTCCTCAAGTTTAGACAATGATTTATTTGATTATGGATCATCACATTGTTTCATATCTTCCCAGTTTGCTAATAAGATTAGATATTTCCGATTTGATTTAACAAGGGAGTTGTCAGTCAAAACTCATAATGGAAGTATCATTTCTACAAAGTTTTGTGGATAAGTTCCCATTAGGGCATATAAATGTTCTTTATCTGGTGATCTCATAATCATACCCATGATTGAATTTGATCTAATCCTCAGTATGGATTGGATTTCAAACCATGATGCAAACATTTATTATAAGAATAAGGAGGTTACTATTTTTAATGACGATGATAAAGAAGGCCTTGTCTTTAGAACAGAATCGTCACCACCTAATTTTTATTTAGATCCACCCCCAATAGCTCAACTAAATTAAATTATTGGGGAGGAAGAGAATGAAATAATTGTGGGTTAAGAAAATAATGTTTAAATATAGGATGCACCTATTATGCAAGAGTATGTTGATTTATTTCTAGAGGATTTACCTGTACATCCTCCAGAATGAGAAATTTAGTTTTTCAATTGATTTAATTTCTGGTTCAGGGCCTATATCAAAGACCCCTTATAGAATGCCCATTTTGGAATTAGTGGAAATAAAGAAACAACTACATGAATTGATTAATAAGGGATTTATTCACCCTAGTGTTTCTCTATGGGGAGCCCCTATCCTTTTTGTTAAGAATAAATATGGATATATGAGGTTTTGCATTGACTACAGGGAGATCAATGCTATAACAATAAAGAACAAGTATCCCTTACCTCGCATTGATGATTTTTTTTACCAACTTCATGGAGCTCAATACTTTTCAAAGATTGACCTTCGATCTGGATATCATCAGTTGTGTGTGAATAAGGAAGACATTCCGAAAACAGCATTTCAAACCAGGTACAGGCATTATGAGTTTACAGTAATTCCTTTTTTATTGACTAATGCACCCTCTATCTTCATGGATCTAATGAATATAGTTTTCAAGGAATATCTTGGTGACTTTGTAGTGTTATTTATTAATGATATCTTAGTATTCTTCAAAATCTACTAAGATCATGAAAATCACTTGCGCATTATCCTGGAGACTCTAAGAAGACATGAATTATATGGGAAGTTTAGAAAGTATAAATTATAGCTTCAGGAGATTTCTTTTCTTGGACATATTGTCTCCAAGGATGGAATCTTTGTTGATCCTTATAAGACCAAGGCAATCCAAGAATGTCCAGCACCGATGAGTATAACTGAGGTATACAGTTTTATTAGTTTAGCAGGTAATTATCAATGTTTCATCCAGAATTTTTCCCGGTTGGCTAACCCATTAACAAAGATCACACGAAAAGGGGTAAAATTTGTTTGGAAAAAAGAGTTTGAAGAATGTTTTGAAGAATTGAAGAGAAGATTAGTCAATGATCTTATCTTGAATCTACTATCAGGGAATGATGTATTTGATATTTATAGTGATGCATTGAAGAAAGTACTTGGTTGTATCCTTATGCAGAATGATAGATTTATTGCCTATGCATCATGACAACTGAAAATTCATGAGAAAAACTATCCTACTCATGATCTTGAGTTAGCAGCTGTAATCTTTTCTTTGAATATATGGAGACATTATCTCTATGGTGAAAAATGTGAGATATATACTGATCAAAAGAGTTTGATGTATATTTTATCACAGAAAGAACTCAGCATGAGGAAAAGACGATGTCTTGAACTACTCAAAGATTATGATTGCACGATACACTACCACCCGGGGAAGGCAAATAAGGTGGCAGATTCTTCTAGCAGAAAAGATCATGGAGCTTTGAACAAGATGAGAGTTGAAAGGGATCCTATTTTCATGGATCTAGTAATGATGGATATGGGAATAACCATGGAAGGTGGAAAATCAATATATTTTTAAATGGTTTCCAAAACATATTTATTAGAATGGATAAAAATTTCTCAATATGGTGATGAGGAGTTTCAAAAGAAGATTAAAGATGTGAATGATGGGAGATTGAGTGACTTTGTGTATGAAGATGGAATTTTGAAATTTGGGAAGAGACTTTGTGTTCCTGATATACCTGATCTAAAAAGGGAATTTTTGGATGATTCTCATAGTTCCAACTTCTCTATACACCCTGGTAGCACTAAGATGTATAGAGATTTGAAGGAACATTTTTGGTGGGACAACATGAAGAGGGAGATTGCTGATTTTGTGTAAAGATGTATGGTTTATCAAAAAGTGAAAGCTGGAAGGCAATAGCCTGGAGGAGTCATGCAACCTATTCCCATACTTGAGTGTAAATGGGATGATATCACGATGGACTTTTTCATGGGACTACCAAAGACTCCTATAAGGAACGATGCAATATGGGTCATTGTTGATCATCTTACCAAGTCAGAACATTTTCTTGCTATAAGAGAAGATTTACCACTTGAATGTCTAGCAAGACTATATATTAATTATGTTGTGAGACTTCATGGAGTACCCCTATCGATTGTTTCTGATCGGAATCCACATTTTACATCAAGATTCTGGAACAGTCTTCAGAAATCCCTAGATACTGAACTTCGTTTGAGCACTGCCTACCACCCCCAAACTAATGGACAATCATAACGGACTATTCAAACATTATAAGACATGTTGAGATCATGCTCACTTGACTTTCAAGGTATGTGGGATAAATATTTACCTCTGGTATAATTTTCCTATAACAATAGCTTCCATTCAAGTATTCATATGGCACCATATGAAGCGTTATACAGAAAGAGATGTCGCACACCAACCTGTTGGGATGATGTTGGTGAAACAAAACTCGTAGGCCCAGAACTAGTTGAGGAAACAATGTAAAAGGTGAAGGTAATCCAAACCCACATCAAAGCAGCTCAAATTAGGCAGAAGAGATATACTGATAACCAAAGGAAGGATTTGGAATTTCAGGTAGGAGATCGTGTTTTCTTGTAGGTATCTCCATGGAAGCGTGTTATATGTTTCGGTAAAAAGGGAAAATTAAGTCCCAGGTACATCGGACCTTTCGAAATTCTAGAATGAATTGGGGTTGTAGCTTACCATTTGGAAATGCTGCCAAGTCTCTCCAAAGTTCATGATGTGTTCCACATATCACTGTTGAGAAAATACATGTCTGACCCAACGCATGTACTCAACTATGAGGAATTAGAATTGGAACCTGATCTATCTTATTGCAAAGAGCATGTCAAGGTTCTAGATACAAGAGAACAAGTGCTGAGAAATCGGACGACTCGTCTGGTGTAATGTCCCGGATCCAGGTGCCACTCAACGGGTTCCCCGAACCCGGTTGGTCACATGACCTCAAGCGCATTTCTCCAAATGCCAGAGGCTGCCGACTAGCAGTGAGGGCCCAAGTCTGATAGTGGGGAAACTATGCCCTCATTTTTCAAAGTGTAGCATAGCAGAATAAAATATGAAACATACCACAACAGCGGAAGCAATAAACCATAAAAATTTTAAATGAACAACTGCATTAAAGACAACCAACAGTCATATAGATAATGACGCAACATGTCTCTAGTTCTAAGAAAACATCCAGAGCATGTTACATAGCAGAACAATACAGTACAATACAGAGTACAGCAAAACAAAACAAAACATCCAGCAGCATCACGAGCCTAAGCCCGGTCCCATGCTCCCCTACTCCTCAACAACAATCAAGTACCTGTATAAGGACCCTTTCCCTTATCCACACCTGCAGAAATGTAATCTGTTTGGGCCGAAGACATAACCCAAATAGGGTGTGGGAAATAAATCCCAGTAGGCACCCACCAAAGGCCCGTGCTCAACTGTGTGTAAACATGAAACAACAGTGTGAAAAATTAAATACAACAAACTAAGAAGTACTCAAAATTAACTAATTTTACCAGTTATATTTCCATTTTAATATTCATTGAATCATTCAATATAAGGAAAACCACCACAGTGAATTTTCTATGTAAACAGTCAATGTCCTCGGACAGGAAAACCCTTACCCTCAGGTAATTAGAATCTTTCCCTCAGGCATTTCCCTCAGGCATAATAGATATTTCCCTCAGGCATATGTAGTTTCAACCTCAGGCACAGAAGTCACTACCCTCAGGCATACGAAAAGTTTCCCTCAGGCAAAATAGAACGTTTCCCTCAGGCTAAGCAGTACCTTGCCCTCAGGCTAAACAAACAATTCCCTCAGGCTAAAAAAACAGTGCCCTCAGGCGCAAGTAACCGGGCTATGCCCAACATGTAAATAAGCAATTCACATACAATTCCTCTTAAGGAAATTTAACAAACATTATTACAATGGCATACCCTCGGGTATCCTAGCCAAACAGCTAAACAGAGGAACGCACCCCCGGGGTGGTCCTGGATCCAAGCAGCGATCCCAAACAACAGTTTATTATCACATTTAATTACCTATACAATTCTAGGTATTTAAAAATCCAAGTCCTCATCCACACAACACCCCAACATGGGTCCGTAGCTCAACGGTGCACAAAAACGCACAACAGTTGAAATTTAAACACCCAGCCACCAACCTTAAATGCCCCTGAACGGTATACATGAACGACGATCCTCGAATCGTCCAAGAACGACGTAGATATGATGTGAAAGGAAACCTCATTCAAACTCAAATAACTTCCCTTAGATGAAGAATTTTCAAGAATGGCATAAGGAGAGTGGAGGGCTTACCCGTGCGGTTCCAATGAGATCTTCAGAGGTGAAAATGGATTCCCAGCGCTTGATCTGGAGATCCTCGAAGGTATGGCCTCCTCTCCTGACTCCTTCCTCTGGTTCTAAGCCAATCATGTGAACAGGGTTGGCTACTGCCCATTTTAAGTGGAAAAAAAACTACACAGTGTGTAGTATTGGGTACATGGCATGTAGTTTTCATTTTTTAACTGTTCCTTCGGCGGCTTCTCGCCAGCGTGGCACTGTTCATCTGTCGACATGAGTAGACGGCATGTGAAACCTGAGTAAACGGTGTGTACTACCACACGGTTGGACACCGCCTTACTGTTTTCCTGCCGACTGACTACACGGAATGTAAATACCCACTACACGGCGTGTAGTTGGTTTTTACACCCTTCGTCACCGGTATGGCTACACACCCTGTGTACTCATCCCACATGGCCAAAGTACATGGCGTGTGGAAAAGAACACGGCGTGTAGTCCCAAAATTTAGGATTTTTCCCCATTTTCCTTATTTTCTCAAAAACACTTAAGGAAAAGAGAAAAGAAGAAACACGTACCTGCCAACGAGCCTATACCCTAGTGGTTCAGGCTCCTGCTTGGCATCCAAAAGGCCCATGATCAAATCCGGGCAGGGGAGAATTCCCGAGTACTATAGTAGGGCCTGTAGAAGCACTGTAGTAGGTCACTATAGCAGTACTGTAGCAGTGGCAACTGTAGCAGTGGCAGCACTGTAGCGGTGGAGGGACTGTTTGCAGGTACTGTAGCGGTGGTGGTACTATAGCAGGTACTACAGCAGCGCGGGTACTGTAGTAGTATTGTTCACTGAGGGGTACTTTGGGCCAAAAAAATGGGCTTTCTAGCCCTGTATACAGGCCACTTTTCCTTGGGCCTTCGGGCTATGTAATGGGTCTCCCTCTACCCAGTCTAAAGAGGTCTTTGCTTTAATAATAAATTGAGGCTTCGGCACCAACCTTTAAAAAAAGAAAAAAAAAGAAACCCGTACCTCAAAAATAAAAACTGGGTTCTTACAAACTTCCCCCCTTAAAGCAATTCGTCCCTGAATTGCCCTTCCAAGGGTGGTGAAGATAAAGCTCAGAACATCTCTAGCCACTGAGCACGTACGTCGGTCTCCCGCTCCCAGGTTTCGTCCTGCACTCGGCCATGCTACCATAGCACTCGTACGAGAGGAACTGACCGGCCTCAAAGAACCTTCGTGCTCTTATCAACGATATGAACCAGATGCTCCTCAAAGGATGCATCAATCTGAAGCTCAATATCCTTGGGCTGAAAGACGTGAGATGGGGCTGAATGATAGCGACACAACTGAAATACATGGAAGACGTCGTGCATGGCTCGGTACCTCTGTGGTAAATGCAACCGATAGGCAACCAGACCGACTCTCTCCAGAATCTCAAATGACCCCACATACCTCGGTGAAAGTTTACCCTGTCTCTTGATCTGTCTGTGCCCCAACCTCTGTGAAACATGCAAAAAAACCTGATCCCTGACCACGAACTCCAAGGGTCATCTACGGTGATCAACATAAGATTTCTGACGAGACTGCGCAGTAGCCATTCACTTATGAATCAACTGGACCTGTTCAGAAGTCTCCTGCACGAGACATGGTCCCAGTAAAGCTGCCTCACCTGCCTCTAACCAGCACAAGGGTGATCGACATGGCCTACCATATAAAGCCTCGTATGGTGTCATCTCAATATTCTCCTAAAAACTATTATTATAGTCACACTCGAATATGGGTATGTGCTTCTCCCAAGAGCCCCCAAAGTCTAGGATACATGCACGTAGCTTTTCCTCAAGAACCTATATCGTATGCTCTGACTGGCCATCGGTCTGAGGGTGGTAAGATGTGCTCAGAAGCACCTGTGTACCCAGTGCCCTCTGAAAACTCTTCCAGAAACGAGATGTAAAACGGGAATCCCTATCTGAAACGATAGAACGAGGGACCCCATGAAGACGTACGACCTCTCAGATATAAAACTTTCCAATCTCGTCAACACCGAAGGTCTCCTTGATTGGAAAAAAGTGATCTACCTTCGTGAGTCTTTCCACAACAACCCACACGGCATCATTGCCTCGAGGTGACCTCAACAACCCAGTAACAAATTCCATCACAACATCATCACATTTCCACTCTGGGATGGGTAACTACTGTAACAGTTCGGCTGACCTCTGATGCTTCGCCTTCACCTGCTGACAGGTGGAACATCTCGTAACAAAACTAGCTACTTCTCTCTTAATACCCGGCCACTAGTACTGACGTCTCAAGTCACAATACATCTTGGTAACCCCGGGATGAACTACCCAAGATGAATCATGAAACTCTCACATTAACTCCTCACATATATCCCATGGAACCCACACTCTTCCATGGAAATGCAGAATTTCATCATCGCCCATCATCCAACCAGGAGAAGGGTCCTCACTTGCCAACGAATCACGTAGAACTAGGCCTTTTGAATCCGATAGGTGTCTCATCCTCACTCTATATAGGAGGGTAGAAGTCATGGATAAGAATAAAGATAGGTCTGCCCCTGACTATCATGCCCCTCCAAATGCATCTCGGAGAATAATTCCATAAGCTGTCACTCACCACTGGCCTCCTGCACAGCCTGTATCTGAGTCCTCCTGCTCAGTGCATCAGCTACTACATTACCTTTACTGGGTGTATAGGCAAGCTCAAATTCAAAGGAGTGAAGGTATTCGGCCCACCTACGCTGTCTCAGGTTCAAGTCACGTTGAGTAAAGATGTATTTGAGACTTTTGTGGTCCGTGAAAACCACAAAATGCTCTCCCAAGAGATAATGTCTCCAACAGCGCAACGCAAGAACAACTGCAGCCAACTCGAGATCATGCGTCGGGTAATTCCTCTCATGTGGCCTCAACTGCCAAGAACCGTATGCAATAACTCAATCACCCTTTAGCAACACTACTCCCAGTCCAATACCTGATACATCACAGTAAACTATATAGCTCTTCCCCTGCTTTGGGAGTATCAGGATTGGTGTTGATGTCAACCTTCCCTTCAGGTCCTGAAAGGCTGTATCGCAAGCTTCTGTCCAAATGAACTTCACACCCTTCTTAGTTAGACCCGTCAACGGCGCTTCTAAGCGGGAGAAGTCCTGTATGAAATGTCTGCAGTAACCAACCAGCCCTAAGAAACTCCGTATCTCAAACACATTCTTAGGCTTCTCCCAGGAAACTACTGCTCTCACCTTCTCGGGGTCCACGACAACTCCTGCCTCTGAGATGATATGACCCAGGAAGTGAATCTGGTCCATCCAAAACTAGTACTTTGAGAGCTTAGCATATAGCTGATGCTCTCTCAGTGTACTCATAACGATCTCAAGATGGGTGGCATGGTCGCGTCAAGTGTGAGAGTACACCAAGATATCATCCACAAATACTACCACAAAAGAATCCAGGTAAGGATGGAACACATGATTCATCAGAGCCATGTAAACTATTGGTGCATTCGTGAGTCCAAAAGGCATAACCAAGTACTCGTACATACCATATCTTCTCCGAAAAGCTATAAGTGGTATATCTGATGGTCTCACGCACAACTGATGATACCCGGATCTCAAGTCAATCTTCTAGAACACTTGTGCCCCACAAAGTTGATCAAAAAGATCATCAATCCTCGGCAATGGATATCAGTTCTTAACCATCAACTAGTTCAGCTTCTAATAATCCACACAAATTCTGACGGCACCGTCTGCCTTCTTAGAAAACGGGACAGGCGAACCCCAAGGAGAAGTACTGGGTTGGATAAAACCCTTTGTCTGTAACTCCTCTAACCGTCTCTTGAGCTCCTGAAACTCTGTTGTAGCCATCCTATAAGGAGGAATGGACACCGGTGCTGCCCCTGGCATAATATCAATAGAGAAATCCACCTCTCACTCCAGAGGTAGACCTGAAAATTCATCCGAGAATACATCCCTGAAACGATCAACCACTAGAGGGAAATCTGTCTGACAAGTCCCCTGATCATCCAAATATAAACTCATAATCTGGGTTGTGAATCCATCTCACCCATGATGATTTGGTCTAGCTTGACTCGCCTGAACATCCCATTCACCTTTGTATAGAAACTCTATGCCCTCTGGTGACGTGAAACTCACCCTGAGATGATATTAATCTACAAAGGCTCGAAAGGGAACCAACCAGTCCATCCCGAGAATGACATCATAGCTCGTCATATCTAAGACATAGAGGTCCCATAGAAAGTGACACCCATTAACCTCAAGGGGGAACCCCTTGCACTGACGCACACATGTCGTTCTCATTCCCAACGGAGTGTCTAGTGTCATAACATCAGAAGAAGAAGAAACATCGAGCCCAAGGCTCTCCACAACGGGCACAGATATGAAACTATGTGTAGCACCCATATCGAAAAGTACTGAAGATAAAAAAAGATACTATAATAGTACCTCTAACTATAGAAGGTTCGGGATCCTGCTCCTGTTGGGTCTACTGCACTGCATATGTCTGCCCAGTGTCACGGCCCTACGACATAGCCTGGCTACACTGAGCTGTCCCGCCCTGCTGCCTCTGAGATCCTGGTGTCTGACTACCATGGCCACGACCACCATCTCAGCTTGCACGCCCTGACATATTCCAGTTTCCCAACTGGTAAGAAGCCATTGGTCCTGCTCCCGCACACGGAGTCTGTACAGAACCCCTCTCACTAGCCACTGGTGGAAACTCCCTGCAAAAATGCTACAGATGACCCATCTTGCTGCAAGCTCGGCACTCCACTGGGTCACGTGGACACTGTGGTCTCTTGTGCCCCTCTCTATAGCACTGGTAGCAAAACACTAGGCCACCTAAAGAAACTGCCTAGCTAGTACTACCACCATGAGAGAAACTCATATGTCGGTTCCTATTTCAGGTAGAAATAGTACCAGAAACTGGTACCGAACTGCCCTAGCCTGCACCACTAGCCTCCTGAAGGTTCCTCTATGTAATCAGTGCCTGATTTACAATATCATGTACTGAAGTCAACATGAAAACATTAACCAGTGCTCAGATGTCATAACAAAGACCATCCTCAAAATGTATGGCCCTCAACATCTCATCACCCACTAGTACGGGTGAAAAATGATGAAGCTCGGTGAAACGATCAGAATAGTCCATCACTGACATAGCGCTTTGTTGCAGATTCATGAACTCTCAAGATTTATCTGCCCTCAGCGTCTCTGGGAATATGAAATCATAGAAAGCTGTCTAAAAATATTTACATTCCATGTCTCTGTGATGCTCAGACTGAGTGGTAAAATCCCACCACCTCCTAGCAGAATCACGCAGCATATAAGTCGTGAGCTTGACCCTCCGCCCTGGAGGCGTCTCAAGATGCTCGAAAATAGTCTGTATAGACCCCAGCCAAGACTCCGCAGCCTGTAGTCCACCATCCCCTGAAAACGTAGGCGGATGCAGCTTTTGGAAGATATGATTCAGCTCGGCCATAGATGTGGCTACCAACGGTGCTCCTTGAAAGGCCTGTATTAACCGCATAAAGCCTTCACGGAACTGCGCCTCCATGCCTTGTCTGGTTTAATGGCTCGCACCGTATCTGGCTCTGCTAGAGGATCCACTGGTAGCCCATGGCCCACCATCTCTGGATTATAATCGTTGTTGCTCCCCTGGATAACAACACATGGTAGTCTCAGCGGCATGACTCTACAAAGTCAAACACACACCTTAGATCAATATTATCAAAGACTGAAAACAAAGTGACCAAAAAGGGGAACAGGAGGAAGAAGGAATTTCAAGATTTACAAAACAAGACTAAATGGCGTGTATACTAACTACACGACATGTACTTGACTTCTCTTCCCCTTCCAGGGTCCTTCTATATGGCTAAGCCACACGGCTCCCGTTAAACAAAACTACACGGCATGTATATTAACTACACGGTGTGTATGGTGTAATTTTCAAACTTCTCGGGTCATTTGTGACATGGCCGACTACTCGTCTTAATACTACACGATGTGTGACACCCAAACACACCATGTACACCACCTCATTTCCCCAGCCACACGGCTAAGTCCACACAGTCTATCCTCGGACAAGACCACACAGCGTGTCCCACAGGCACACGGTGTGTACTAGACGAGCTTCGCCGACCCGTGTTGTTAGTTACACGGGCGGATACACGGCTCACACTACACGGTGTGTTCTATCTACACACAGCGTGTATACAAAAGGATTACACTAACCCGTGTTGTTAGTTACACGGTAAGGTCCCCAGTCCAGACTACACGGCGTGTTTCCAGATGGATATGGCGTGTATGTCCTAAGGTATCCTCCGTCCGTGTTGTTAGTTACACGGGCGGACTCCGGGTCAACACTACACGGCATGTACATCAGGTACAGGGCATGTTTTACCCCTGCCTTTCCCTACCCCGTGTCCCCACCCACATGGTCCATGACATGGGAAGAAACTACACAGCGTGTACTTAAAAGTTTTCTTTTCTTCCCGAATAGAGGAACATGCGGCGTGTGTTCGAGGAACTACACAGCGTGTATACTGGGTTTTCCGGATAGTACACCTCTGAAACTACTCCGGAACCCATAAAATACTGAAAAACAACACCTAAGTGCCAAATTATGATCCGTGAGGGCCCATACTCCCCGCGAATCAAAGTTTGGCATCTTATATGTGTTATAACAAAATAAACAGTCAATGATCCACCAAATTCCATTCAATGGGGGCCATACTCCCCAAAAACCAAAGTTTGGCATCCATCCTATCAACAGACTCATACCAAGATACCCTATCACATAGTAGGTATTTATCAAGTAGCTATCACAACAGCATTCTTTTCTAGCACAGCATCTATCACAACAACATGCAATTTCTAATGCACCTACGTGGCATAGAACTATGCATGGCATGTGATTTCTATCATGTGCCAAAATGATGAATGATATGGCATACCCTCATCTCATCGGTTTGCAACTAAATAGAACCCATGGATAAAATATAAACAGCACAATCACAAGTGTGTCACCCGAAGGTGAAAACAAATCAACTGTAAAATTTTCAAAATCGGAAGAATTGAAAAAATATGAGGTAGACTGGCTTTTCCCTGTACACGGGTTAGCTATGCCTGGGCACAGCTTATTACCAATTACCTTTCCCATCCTATACCTGAATAAGGCTCCAAATAGTAAGTCAAAGAAAAGAAGTCATCTGATACCACTTTGTAACGTCCCGGATCTGGGTGCCACTCAACGGGTGCCCCGAACTCGGTTGGTCACATGACCTCAAGCGCATTTCCCCAAACGCCAGAGGCTGCTGACTAGTAGTGAGGGCCCAGGTCTGATAGTGGGGAAACTATTCCCTCATTTGTCAAAGTGTAGTGCAGCGGAATAAAATATGAAACATACCACAACAGCAGAAGCAATAAACCATACACAATTTTAAATGAACAACTGCAGTAAAGAAAACCAACAGTCATATAGATAATGATGCAACATGTCTCTAGTTCTAAGAAAACAGCCAGAACATGTTACACAGCAGAACAGTATAGTAAAATTAAGAGTACAGTAAAACAAAACAAAACAGCCAGCAGCATCGCGAGCCTAAGCCCGTTCTCATGCTCTCATACTCCTCAGCAGCAATCAAGTACCTGTATAAGGACTCTTTCCCTTATCCACACCTGCAGAAATGTAATCTGTTTGGGATGAAGACATGACCCAAATAGGGTGTGAGAAATAAATCCCAGTAGGCACCCACCAAAGGTCTGTGCTCAACTATGTGTAAACATGCAACAACAGTGTGCAAAAGTAAATGCAACAAACTAAGCAATACTCAAAAGTAACTAACATTACCAGTTATATTTCTATTTTAATATTCATTGAATTATTCAATATAAGGAAAACCACCACAGTGAATTTTCTATGTAAACAGTCAGTGTCCTCAGACATGCAAACCCTTACCCTCAGGTAATCAGAATCTTGCCCTCAGGCATTGCCCTCAGGCATAACAGATATTTCCCTCAGGCGTACGTAGTGTCGCCCTCAGGAATAGAAGTCACTACCCTCAGGTATATGAAAATTTTCCCTCAGGAAAAATAGAATG
This sequence comes from Viscum album, assembly GCA_963277665.1. Taxonomy (NCBI): domain Eukaryota; kingdom Viridiplantae; phylum Streptophyta; class Magnoliopsida; order Santalales; family Viscaceae; genus Viscum; species Viscum album. The sequence continues at coordinate 316,043,137 of OY728147.1, forward strand.
TTGCCCTCAGGCTAAGCAGTACCTTGCCCTCAGGCTAAACAAACAATGCCCTCAGGCTAAAAAAAACATTTCCCTCAGGCGCAAGTAACCATTCCATGCCCAACATGTAAATAATCAATTCACATACAATTCCTCTCAAGGCAATTTAACAAACATTATTACAATGGCATACCCTCGGGTATCCTGGCCAAACGGCTAAACAGAGAAACGCACCCCCTGGGTGGTCCTAGATCCAAGCAGTGATCCCAAACAGCAGTTTATTATCACATTTAATTACCTATACAATTCTAGGTATTTAAACAGCCAAGGCCTCAGCCACACGACACCCCAACATGGGTTAGTAGCTCAATGGTACACAAAAACGCACAACAGTTGGAATTTAAACAACAAGCCACCTACCTTAAACGCTCATGAACGGTATACGCGAACGACGATCCTCGAATCGTCCAAGAACAACGTAGATCTGACGTGAAAGGAAACCTCATTAAAACTCAAATAACTTCCCATAGAGGAATAATTGGCAAGAACGGCTTAAGAAGAGTATAGAGCTTACCCGTGAGGTTCCAACGAGATCATCAAAGGCAAAAACGGATTCCCAACGCTTGATCTGGGGATCCTCGAAGGTCCGGCCTCCTCTCCTGACTCCTTCCTCCGGTTCTAAGCCAATACTGTTAACAGGGTTGGCTACTGCCCATTTTAAGAGGAAAAAAAACAAACTACACGGCATGTACTATTGGGTACATGGCATGTAGTTTTTATTTTTTAACTGTTCCTTCGGCATCTTCTCACCAGTGTGGCATTGTTCATCCGTTGACATGAGTACACGGCATTTGAAACCTGAGTACACGGCGTGTACTGCCGCATGGCTGGCCACTGCCTTACTATTTGTCTGTGGGCTGACTATGCGGCGTGTAAATACCCACTACACGGCATGTAGTCAGTTTTTACACCCTTCGTCATTGACATGGCTACACACCCTGTATACTCATCCCACACGGCCAAAGTACACAGCGTGTAGAAAAGTACACGGCGTGTAGTCCCAAAATTTAGGATTTTTCCCCATTTTCCTTATTTTCTCAAAAACACTTAAGGAAAAGAGAAAAGAAGAAACTCGTACCTCAAAAATAAGAATCAGGTTCTTACATCTGGTAAAAGTTATATGGATAAACCATAAGATGGAAGAAGCAACGTGGGAACCCGAGGAAATTATGATGAAGAACCACCCGAGTCTTTTTACACAACAATACTCTAGAAATTTTGAGGATGAAATTATTTGAATGAGGGGAGAATGTAACACCCCAAGCTTCCATAGTACGCTTCTCTTTGAATAATACAATAGCGTGTGTTGTACGCAACTTCGAGTTTTAACACACCACAACCAATCAAACTAGCCATTATGAATAGTAATAACCACTTTTGGAAATTTTATAAATTTTATCTTTCAAAATGGACTTCATTTTTAGATTCTGAATATCAAAATTAGCTTAGGGTTATTTTTTGGTATTTTTCTGAAAACTTTGAATTCTTGATGAATAGTGAAAAACACTGAGTTATAGTTTAAACCCGAATTTTTATTTAAATAATTATTTATTTTATTTAAATTTATTTTAGGTAAAAATAGATACATAATACCTATATAAGATCAATTTAATTCATTGGATTCAGTTTATAATAATTTAAGATATATAAAAATTTTATTGAACTTTTTACCGTTTTTACCCACCTCCTGGGAGCATTTGCAAATTTACATAAAACTTAATTTTACAACTTCTGTGAGTTCAATTTCAAAAATCCTAGAGACATGGTTGATATTAGTAATTAAAAATTGTTTAAATAAGATGAAAATAATTTTTGTGAATAGTAACTTTTTACTTTTATTTACCACGGTTAAAAGTAAATAGGGTAATTAAGGGTAAAAATGATATTATTATTACCCTAAAACATGTCCTAATTCTATTGGATAAGTATAATTCTACCAAAAACAACCTTATAAATAAAATATGAACCTATTTGGTCCAATTAGATTAGATTAGGATATTTATTATTATTTAATTCAAAGAAGAGTTAAAAGAGTTAAAATCAAAGTTTAATAACTAAAACATTTTTAATATAGGGTTACACATAAGATAAATTTGACTATAAATATTAATTAGAAAAATAAAAATATTTCCTACATAATGGTATTTTATTTTTATTTTTTAGACATTAAATAATTTAATTTATTTATGACACAATGATGATACAGTAGTTACCTAATTAATGAAAGATTAAAATAATTGACACTATAAATATCCAAATAAATGTAATTTGAGACTTTTTATGAATTACACTAATTTTATAGGTTAATATGACATATTTGGGTTGGTTAGATTAATTTTTTTTGAAGTAGTAATATTGTTATGAATTTAGAAAAAACAAAATACCAAATAGTGTCAAAATTGACATAAAAGAGTTTTTTTAAAAAATATTATATTATTAATTGATATTCTATTCCTAAAAATATAAGGTTTGAAAAAAAGACTTATATAATGATAGGTGTATTATTAATTAACAACTTCGGGTTCTCTTGGAAGTATATAGTAAGTTTATTAACCATATAATATAAAAATACAAAGAGACATGGTAAATGTCAAACTATTTAACTAAGAGTTAAATCTAAAAGATAAAGTTAATATAGTGACCCAAACCTATCTAAAACCTATTGGTTGAGTGGTTTTAGACCCATACCCAACTTATCCTTTAAATAAGACATTTTTGATCCATTAGAAACCTAAAATTATTTTATTATAAAATAATATTTCTAGCTTTTCCTAAGGTGCCCCTCACCCCTCTTATAAAAGGGCACCCCCCTTCTCTCTAATTCACACATTCAAATATATTTGGCTCAGCCAAACCCAGCAAAAATACCCTCTCAACTATCATACCTTAATCCTAGAGGCCTTCCTTTAGTCAGAATGCCAACCTAAGGATCCCTTTTGATCAAATAAAAAAAAGAACCTGAAGAAGATGTAAATATTTCATCACCTCTTTCAAGTTCCTTTCTTCTTCCACTTCCTCTTTCTTTGTTGTTTCCATTATAAAATAATAACTCCAGTATCTTCTATATACTTTTATGTTATTATAAATATGGTACAACCATATTCATTATTCTATTCATCCTTTGAATGACATGTCACCATACGTGCATTTGTACGGCTTACCGTCTCCACGTTGTGGTGTAATTGTTATTCAATACATTATTATTTGGATGGCTATAATAATGATGTGTAATTAATGTAAATAATAAATATAACATGATAATTATTCTTTATATGTGATATAAAATCCAATTATATATTATTTTAATATCAAAAGAATGATATTGTCGCTCATGTGTACGTACGGATTATCGTCTCCAAGAACACGATGAGATTCATTCCCCATCGTATCCATTCAAGACTAATTTTCATTAGATGATTAAAAATAATGTTTAAATACTTAATATCATTCTGAATATGAATAAGATACATCCTATCCATAACAAACATTACTTACGTAACAAAGCATATAAAGGAAAACGAATCAGTTAACACCTAAAATGACGATAATACTAAGATATTATTAACAAAGAAATATTAAAAGATCATATATGATATCATATTAATGTATATGATTCTTGAATAATTTAATAACAATTATTTCACCCTTATACAGGAGGTTAACCTACCCTCGACCAAGGAAAAGTACAAGGTAAGGGTTAATTCTACAATCTCTTTATTATCAGAGGTTGTTTTTACGTAAGTATCCACTGGGACCTCTTTATCATCCACATCCATATTTTTTAAAAATGTATTTCAAAACATTTTTTACTAGACAATGGGGTAAATTAATTTATACCCTTATTTAACCTTATATGTTTTGAAAGGAATATTTCTTTCATTTTCTAAACAAGGTACTTTATGACATTTTCGACAAAATTAAGATAAGAATGTTTTTTTAACTTATACGGTGGGTGCGGATATTTTCCGCCGTTATAACATCGTCAAAGCTTCCCTTAAAAGCTTATAATAATATTTTCAAAATAAATGTTTTCTTTATAATTATTTTACTCTTAAATGATTTCAAAATAGAAAGAGATATTTCCTTAAAAAAGGTTTTGATTTCATCTATGTCAACATCCTTTGATGGATTTTAAGTTTATTTGAAGTTGATTTATTATGATACAAAACTTCCATATTTTATTGAATGTTTTGTGATATGTTTGACTGTTTATGTGCTATTTTTATACCATTCACGTTTTATGGTTAAAGTATTGACATTTCGTATTCTAGTTTTAATATGAATGTTTATGTTATATTTCAACCTTTTCATATGAGTAATGTATTAGACTTAGTAAGTGATGGGTGGAGCCCGCTATATCTCCTCGATGCATCGGCAGGTCTCATGAGACAACTAGACGTGGAATTGGATGAGGCCTTTCCCAATTTGATATATGTTTTTGGCTTAGGCCTTAATCATTTTTAGACATCTTGGCTGAGGCCTTGAAAAAATGTTTTAGAATGTCCGGCATTATACATTCCCTCATTATGAAAATAATATTGATGGTTCATGTGGTCATTCAACTAGTAGAATACCCATGATTATGTTTTATTATGGAATTATTTACTCATCTCATATTCCTTCCATAAAAGTATTCATTTTTATTATTGGTAAATCCATGTGGTTTCAATTATTCACCATAATTAATATTTATGTTATATTCCGCTGTATTGCTTACCCTTACTGAGTGTTTGATCTCACCCCTTTCTTATGTTTCATTTTCCCAGGATATGAAGAAGTTAGTTATGAGTGACTTCCAGGAATAATATAGGAGGATTGGATGTTTCTAATGGAATAAATCCGTGTTGTATTTATTTTCAAGTTGTAAAGTTGAACTTATGTATGAATCTTGTTTCCAATAATACTAAACTGGTTAGTCTTTAGAGACATGATTTCCTTGTGATCATGCCAATGTTATGTAATAATGCACTGACTCTGGGTAACTAGGGTCGGGGCGTTACAGTCTTATCGTCTAATTTCTTCAAATAGAATTTGTAATCATCAAGATCTTACCTAGTGATCTGCTTCAATAAGAATATTAGAATCATTAAAATACTTATCATTATGACCTATTTGAACTCATAAGTTTAGAATCAGTGGTTCAATCCCCCTAAATCTTTGATCACAAATTAATCAAAATGAAACGATTATATTGGGAAATATATATTTTTACAATGAAATCATCACAATAAGAAGCTCTAAGATCACACTCAAAAACATTAAAAAATCACTCAAACACTAAGATAGTGAATAGATTTTTAATGACGATCAATCAGTTTTGATCTAGTTTTTGGACGATGAATCCTCAGTATCTTATTTATAGGAAATGAGAGTAAAAAAATTAACATATTCTTTATAAACTTTGGGCTCAACTATCACTTCTAAAAAAATTAGTTGCAACATGATCTTACACTAAATTAAGGTTCAGGTGACTCTTCACAATGTTTTCAAATGTGAAAGTTTATAATCAACTATTCTGGAACATGTGAATTGTAAGATAAAATATTCATACACAAAAATATTACAACAAGTAATTATAAGTAAAATATAGTGTATTTTGATTCATCACAAAAGAGTTTTGGAATATCTTTCATTTAAGAAAATTACTCAACAGTATTCTCATTTTTTATAATCATAAAAAATGACAAATAAATAAATAAAATGAAAGTAAAGTAAAATTTTTGTTCTTTATAAAAACAAAACCAACTTACTCCCCTTTATAATTTTCAAGTATATGGTCCAATAAAATTTCACCTCCTTAAATTTTTTCCTCATAAAAATTTTCCCCCATAAAAACATTTTCTCCCTTTGAAACTTTAATACTCTCTTCTTTCCCTTTGATATTTTCAAAAATAAACTAAGGAGTGTTAAGTAAGAAAAAAAATGATAAAGGAATAAACTAATAGGTTAAACCTCATAAGATAAATAAGTCACTACATAAGAATAATCATGATATAAAACACTACATATAAATAATCATAAGCGGTAAGCATAATAATAAACACCATATTATGTAATAATTGATTATAAAGTAAAGTGAAAACATAAGAATAAACTAAATATTGGAAAAATTGTTTTAATGAGTGATTATGTAAGATTAACATTTAATATAAAAAAATAAATACTCAAATATGTCTATTGTTATGAACAAAATAATAACATATATATGAAAGGTGTGGTTATGTAATATGTTCTAGAAATATCTTTAAATTATATTTAATGATCTTATATATTAAATATCATACCTGCATAAAAAATTTAGTGTAGTTATATATAAACAAACATCCTCTCCATTTCCCAGGGATTTTTTCAATGTCAATATAATAACATCAGGAAAAATATAACATAATCATTTAAATTTGATCATTTCCATATTATATTTAACATATTTTAATCTTTTTAAATTTAAGGGTTTTAAAAATATATTAGTAAGCTAATTTTTATTTTTGATAATTTCATGAATAATAAATCCTTTTTTTGTGTGTTCTTGAAGTTAGTGGTGTTTTATATATATGTGTTTTTCTCATGAATGATGTGTTGGATTCTCAGATAAATAAAATGTATTGGTATTATCACAAAAAATTAGAGTTTGAGTGAAAATTATTAAACAATAAGTTTGTGTGTGTGTGTGCGTGTGTTTCATCCATAAAAATTGTATGTAGCAACATCCAACTCCTATATATTCAGTTTCAATGGTGGAAAGTTATACTAAATGTTTCATCTTAGTTGACCAAGAATATAAGGATTCCCCTTAGAAATGAAATATTTTAAAAGTTCTATTCATATTCAACCTACAACCTATAGAATCTATATCTAGATAACTCTTAATAATAAAATCATATTTATAAGAATAGAAAAGTATTAGTTTCAAAGTTACCATAAGATAATGAAAGATCTATTTAACTGACTTAATAGGGGACTCTTTTAGGTTGGATTGAAATATCGCACACAATAAAATGGATTATATAATATATTTTAGACTTGATTTAAAATAAATTTAACTTACAATAATACTTAAATAAATTTTTTGATCTACCAGTTTCCCAAATTCATCAAGGTTAAGTTAAAATGATGTACCTATCAGAGTACTTATACTTGAAGCATTATCAAAACCAAATTGTTTAAGTAAATATTTAATATACTTAGTTTGAATTAACATAGTTCAATATTGTTTCTGAGTTATTTAGAATCTAATAAATAAGATAATTTCATCAATTATACTCATCTCAAATTCACATTGCATGAGTATCGAGAAGTTGTCTGTAAGTGATTTTTGATTGGATCCAAAAATTATATCATTGAAATATATTTGTACGATTATGGTTTCCTTAAAAAAAATATTGATAAAAATAGTGGGATTTTTCATTACTTTAAAAAAATGAAGTAAGAATCCATATAATCAATCATATTAGGATATTGAGGCTTGTTTAAGTCCATAATGTGAATTTGAAAGCCAATAAACTTGTTTTGAGAATTAGTATATTTAAAATAGGTTCTTTTTCAACATAAAACTTATCATAAATATAACCATTAAGGAATTCACTCTTTACATTCATTTGAAATAGAGTATAATTTAAATGATTAGTTAAGGATAATAGAATATAGATGGATTTTATTATAGATATTGGAGAAAATTTTTCTTCATAGTTTATGCACTCTTCCTAATAATAATCTTTTTAACAAGCCTAACCTTATTCTGAACTATGGTTCTATTTTCATCACACTAATTTCAGACATCCCATTCAAATCATATCACAAAAATATTATTATATCATTCAATTAAGGTCTAAAATTTGTTTCATTCAAACTTATTGAGATCTTATTTCATAATGGTTACCCAAATTTCATCTCCCAAGGCATCGTCAACTATTTTAGACTCAAAATGAGATAAGAATGTAAGATTCTCACATTGATTCCATAAAGAAATTATAGTTCAAACTGTTTTATCTACATCACCAGTGATTTTATTACTAGAATAATTCCTAAATATCAACATTATTATAGGTAAAAATTTATGTTGTATCACATGTACTATATTATTATCTCCTATAAGACTTGTTTCTGGAAGGACAGAAATCAGTGTATAGTGTTTAATGAATGGAAATGAATCAAATGGTGTTTCAAAATTAAAATCCATATTAATGTCATAATCCAAATGTTTTAAATTCATATAAGTATTGACTTCATCAATCTTAACATATACTATTTATTCAATGGTATGTGTTCATCTATTGAAAACACAATAAGTCTTGTGATAGAGTATCCAAGAAAAATTACTTCATTGGATTTAGATCAAATTTATATAGATTATATTTATTATTAAAAATGAATACTATGAATCTAAAAACACTAAAGTAACTAATTTTTTTATTCCTTCCATTCCATAATTCCTAAGCCATTTTTGTAGCATCCTGACCCGAGATCCACTAAAACAGTGCCCTAAGCCGATTAGCCACTAAGCCTCAAGCATGCCTCCCCATATGCCAAAGTTTCTCGATTAGAAGAAATGTATTAATTATGGTATAGTGGGAAGAATATACCCTCTATATCATTAATAAATATAGCAGAATAAATAAACATAACAAAAGAATAATATAACAACAATTGACAATCAATAATAAATGACCGATAATAATGCATGAATATTCTCTCACATAATTATAGGAAGGTACACATGATACATAGAAAGACTGAAAAATAAAATAAATAAATAAAATAAAGAAATTGTGGATATATTCAATAGAATAATGAGTATTGGATCATTCCTCTTCTCCTATACTCTATCCTATTCCAAAAGGACAACTGCAAGAAAGCACTATCCATGGACCTAAACTTGAAACTATGAGGTTTGTTTGGGTATCCCAATGTAATGGTGGCCTGAACATGGTGTTAGGTATACTCTATAAGACACCACCAACTATTTATAATTTATAAACCATTCCATGAATATAAAATATATTAGTGTTCAAGTATATCAAAGGTAGAGTAGTGTTGTAATAATAAATGTTAACAAGTCGGGCTTAGGTTCCTCAAGTACAACTAGCCAACTATACTTGCTTCATCCAAATATGGGATATATTTGAAAATATCACCATATATATATGTATATAAGTGTGTATTTATATATATTTACTTCATAAATACAAGAATATATAGCTATATATATATATAAATACATTATACTAGTCAGGACCCGAGGTGTGACTCAAGCGTCCTTGTATAATCAGATGAGTCTCATGCTTAATAAGGGATGTCATGCCCATAAATTCTAAATGAGTGAATGAGGAAATATCATCCAATATTCTTATAGGAACTTAATAATAATAAAATAGGTTCTTATAATAAATGTTTCCTAATCCCAATATCTAAAAATGGGATATGGTAGTAATTTCCATCATCCTGCTTATGGAAATGATTTACATGCTCAATATTCTAGTTGAGGGGGAATGAGATGCTATTTCCGACAACCCAAGTGATGTGAGACACCATTCCCATCATCCTCAACCTGGGGGTGTGATACTTCATGCTCAAAATCCCTAACCAAGTTTCCTATAGTCATAATAAAAATTTAAGGTAATCCCACAAGCCCTGAAATCCCTTAGGTCAATGTTCTATAAAGAGGCAATTGGCATTACTCAAGGCATAGTGGATCCTTTTAAATATAATTCACTTTAACATTTTAAACATAGGTCATAATAACATATATTCCATAATTAATTCAATTTATATCACTAGTACATTTTATTTATAAATCATAAGAAGGCCATTACATTAAATAATAACTATAAAGTCTATAGGAAGCACCCATGACATAAGTAAAATCACCATACACATCATTAGTCAATTCACCTTTTTATTTATAATATAGCACATATAAAAAGGTTTTTTTATTAGAAAATATGACATTTAAATCAAACAATTAATTTAAATAAATTTAAGCATCTCACTCAAGGAGAAAATTTTAATACACCAAAACAAGGTGATCTAGAATGCAATCCAAACATGAGAAATTTAATATAAGCATCGTTATTTTAATTAACACGCCCTAAGGGTGGTTTATTAAATAATAAACTATAATTACTATGTGTGTTAAGAAAAAACACCCTAATGGGAGGTTATTTTTGGGGTAATAACCTCCAACCATATCAAAGGGGGATCTAAAACACAATACAAGGTGGTCTAAGAATTTAATTTAAGGTATTTCATAATTTAGAAGCAACACCCGGAAAGATAGATGTGTAGAATAAGATATATTATATAAATGATTTTACTTTAAGTAAAAAATCATAAAGACCACCTACCTCATTCTTAGTATAGTCCACTCATCCAATATTGGTCTTTGGTTTGAGCTAGAATAGAAGAAGTTGGAAGAATTGAAAAACATCCTAAAAATAAGGCAAAAGAGATCACATAGATTTAGCATCCTATATGGTTAGGTAAATTAAGCAGAAAATCATGAGGGGTAGAGATCCTACCAATAGGATTCCAACACACCTAGAGTCACTTGATTTTTAGGTTGTATGAGGAAGATATCCCAAATCCTAATAGGGGAGAAAGGGAACTCGAGTGGCCTCCCTGATGTGTGTCAATGAGGAAGAAAGGAGGGAGAGGAAAAGAAATAAGTTAGAGGGGAATATAGTCTTTTTCAGACCATTAATGTGCTGCATATTTTTTCCCCAAAAGTTTTGAAAACTACATTTCAACTATGAAGCCTCCTATATCTATAATCCACACACCACACAGTTATTTTTTAAGGTTTAATATAACTACACTCCAACCATACATAGCTACTAGTGAAGAGGCACTAAGGATGTGGGTTAGGCACATGGTTTGGAAAACTATGTGAATATTGTATGATACATATACAATAAACTACTTACCATTCACATGGACATGTGTCTCCTATTTCAAGGTTAAAAAATCTATTAACACCCTTTGATAGGGATTCATGGTTTCTCATAAAGGGGGCGTATGTTTTGAACAACCCATGCACCCTGCATGTTTCTCACAAAAAGTGGGATTTTAGATCCCGGTGCTCCCAAAATGCTCTCAAACTTCCATATCACTTATCTAGAATTGAACCATGTAAAAAAACAAATCATTTAAGGTTTCCAACACTTGTATTTATATTTAAAATCTTGGTTTAATATTCATCCCATCCACCAAACGAAAAACTCAAAAACTCTTGAAATTTTACCCTGGTCCAAAAAACTCGAGATGTTACAATCTCCCCACCTTAGAACTTCTCATCCTTGAGAATCCTTGGGTAATTGAGTAAACCTCACCCGACCTACTAGGGTGGTGAATATTCACCCAAATGATCATCTCACATCTCATAACACCCAACACACCATAAATGGTCACTTTAATCACATGGTGTTTAAAACCACTGAAACTCAAGTGAATGCCCAAAACTGAATCCAAAAAACCCAGATAGAGATTACCTGAGATTTTATAACCAGAAACATGATCATGTCTTCATATTTATTATCAATAATCCTAAGGTTTTACCCATCTTAGGTCTTAAACTTTGAGTCAAAAGTTCCAATTCATGGCACCAAAACTGCTAGAATTGCTTATTGAAGCACATATGTAGTGCTCCAACGATGCTCCCAATATGTTTCTAAAAAATATACCCTAATTATAAGAGACTACAATGATCCTAGCTCTAAATCTGGTCTCAATGGTCAATTCTGATTGACCCAATAGAAATTTTCCACCCTGGATTTTGTTGAAATACCCATAAAACCCTTTCCCAACACCCTCCTAATCCCACGACATGAATGAAACAGTTCTACAATGACCATATAACTAATTTAAAAAGAGATATAGTATAAACAACTCCATCACACTATTCTTAAAAATATTAATCTTAGATATTCAGGGAAATTTAAATTATATATCCCAATGCCTTTAAGAGGAGTCATCTTATGATCACATCGACCGCGTTCACCGAAGTCTATAACTAACTTGTGGTGCAGTCACCAAAATGAACCATCCCTGGTTATTTTTTTAAAATCACATATGAGTTCCAAGATAACCATCTAATGACTAGTCTTGCATTGTTACAACCCTTCTCACAAGAGGGTCATCTTCCAACTTTCTATGGTATAATCCACACCATAAGGATTCCTTTAAACCCCTCCTTGAGTGCACTTCCAAGGAGTCCATCCATAAAAACAAATAAGTGAATTTGATTTGATTTAGGTCAGTATATAACTGATTCTATCTCATCATAATCAGGATGAAGTCAAGATACAGGTCATGCTAGTCTCTAAATCATGATTACACCAAGATTTCACTAAAGTTTTGTATAGAACTTTATGATCCATGCTCACATTTAAAAAGGGATATAATGGCCTTAGCTAACACCTAACACCACATCTCCCAAACATGAGTTTCCAGGTTTAAACATGGGTTAACCATCTCATGGTGTCCAAATTGACTCTAGTATAGCCCATACTATAGTGATATCTTGAATTTACTCAAGATCTAGGTATCCATTCCTAGAAGTGTTAAGAGGAAACCATAGATCCCCATATCACACTCAGACACTCACAGACTATTTATCAAAAAGGTACCCCATATAACTAACATGTACCAAATTGCCTTATGTTGTGGATGTACACTCCCATACCACCCTGTTCAAGACACGACTCACACTTCTATGGGTCTTTCATCATCAAGGTCATAATGACAATGCTACTTGGAATGTTAGTCACATTAAGTCAAGACCTCCCATAGAAATCACCTTAAAGTCAGGAATCCACAATCCATTAAGTAGATAATCCCATTCTGACCATTTTTGAATGGTCCCTTATGATCGTGTTCCTTCTACTCAGGACACGTTTTTCATGACCAATATAAATCTCCCTGCCTCAGGAGTTTCCTAGTCATGGTGTCAAGAAGAATGGAAAAAACATCTGATGTATCATCTTCCATCACTACTGAATCAGTTTCTTAGATAGGGAGAAAATTATTTTAGCAAGTTTATCACAAGAAGAAAGGAAAATCATTCATTCATAATCACACTAGTTCAGATGTACATGTGACACTCCTCCAAGTCAATTCCATTTTCATAATTATTATCAGGTGTAAATCCATAACTAATTTGGATCGGCAATGAAACAGCACATGATATTTTGTATAACGTCATCCAAAATCAATGGAACCACTCAAATTTCAATTTTTAGCTCCAAGGTACGATGCTTGTAATTAACTCACAGCTCCCAATTCACTATACTCTAGACATGGCCCATAAACATAGCCTTCAAGGATCCATGACTCTTCATCCAAGCAGTCAGGTAACCATGTGTTTTAAAGAATTATGTGACCTTGTATCCTAAACAAAATATGATTCAAATTGCCACTTTTAAATTGATGAGTAATGTGTGTAACAGTGTGTTCCACTACAACATAAAAATAGCACAACTAGCACTACACATTCATAGTATACAATATACCATAGAAAATAAAGAAACTCAAATGACATACAAAGCAACCGGCCATGCCCTAGGCATGTCTAACATACTAAACTCAATAATTAAATGATGATCATTCCTTTAAAAAGACTCAAATTTCTGAATGATCACCCATTTACTTAGGAGTGTCTATTTATTACTAGGATTCCTACTGGGGAAAAACGACACCCAAAGGGCACCTATCATCAAAAAACTTATCACAAGAATTTACAAATTCTTAAAGGTTCTGAGGGTGCTACCTCTATAGGGATATCCCCTTCCTAAAACATAAGAAATTGATCCTAAAATATGTTAATGCCTAAAAATTTCACTATGACTTAACGATTAACCTCTATGTCCAATGCAACTTGGGAAGAAGTCAACTAGGGTCTATGAGAAACATATTCATTCTCACTTCAAAGAAACATTAAAAACTGACCCTTACATGAGGGTTCCCACTATCAACACATATACAATGTTTCACTTTTATGGAATTTAAATGGTTCTCACCTATTAAACATTTTAATCAGTTCATACATCAAGGATACTGAGTACCTATTGTTATAGAAACTATAATATTCACATTATTTAGAAAACTTTGTACATCATTTGGAATATTATCTTATAATTTCATTTTTAACCATTTATTTAAGTCAAGAGTTTCCACAACTGGCTCTATTAAAGAAAATTTCAATTTCAAATCTAGAGAGTAAAACACTCTTTAGTTTGTACTTGAAATTTTAATTAACTAACACCTTATAATAATAAATATCATAGGTAGATAACAAGGATTTTATTAATTAAAGGACTGTTTAAGTAAATTTCTACCATAATTTTTTATGTAACACCATAAAAGAGGATACATAGACTTTAAATAAATATCCCATTAACATAAGCATACCCCCATGGGGTTAAGTATCAAAGCATATAAATATTAAGGTGACCTACGAGGGTCCCATAACGTCAATCTGGGTTCAATTAAATTCAAACCATCATAGTTTATATTTTTTAAGAGTTCAAACACCCTTAGTGGATCTAATTAATAAGCGGTATACCAAAACAGCTTACAAGGGTCTATTTGTACAAAATGATTTAGTCAGATTTATCACGCCCCCAAAAGGGACCATCTTATAACAACCTACCCCGACTGACCTACTTGGGTCCAGATGTGCATTTGGTAATTTAGTCATACAGATATTCATTACCAAAATATAGAGTTTTATGCATTTATAATTTTCAATTTATCACGTGTTAAACTAGCATTAATAAGTGGTGGTTTGATTTTTTTCAAAACAATTTTAACTTCTTTACAATGTAAGGTCACAACCATGTTAATTCATTAACTATTTATTTATAATTCAAGATTCAAACTTTCTTATTCCATATAATTATCCAGTTAGATGAATCACCATTCCCAAATTATAGAGGTACATTCCTTTATAATTCACAATTGGCATTCATGTAACTACAACCAGATTCACACTTATTTGTCTCAAAATATAATAGACCCATATATGATGTTTTGATCATATGGGTTAACATTATCCATTTACAAGGGCCCATATTCCTTATAAATTGGTAATTCAGAACCCATTTAGTCATAAACATAAATGTTTCAACCTATTCAACTCATGTTATATGGTTCAAACATAAAATAATTGGTTGACTAAATAAAATTCCGCCATCAATATATGCAGAAAACATTATTTAGGTTGATGCAAATATTTTATTTATTCAACCATACATTATGAATACAAAATAAATTTTATCACTAGCAATAAATACAAGCATGGAAACAAATATGAAATGTTACTGTATAATCTAGAAACACCCAAACATGGTATAAAATTAGTCATGAAAGAATAAATCATAAAAGCATTGAATATAACTAAGAATAATGAATAACATACAATAAAAGGTATACATCTAAGCATGTTACTAAAATTATGAACATGGTATACAAACATACATTTTACGAAACACACAAGACACATTAAAAAATCTCAAACAGCCTAGCAATGAAATCTACATGGCATGGTATATACACGACATGTGAATTTCAATGTGCCTAGAATGGTGAATCTAGGAAACCTCATCTATTTCCGTACCAGGACAAGAGTTTAAATCCATTTAATCAATAAATCAATGAACAGTGTAATTACAATAGTTAGAAAAGGTGAAATAATAATCAAGTGTAATATAGAATAATAGAATCAATAATCCCTTCCCTAGAAACTTGGTCTTTCTCTCATTCATGGGTTGGCCAAACCCAAACAAAATCTCTTTATCAAATTTTGATAGATTTTTAGTCTCTTATATACCTCCCCAAATAGTAATAAAAATGAAAATAAACACCTCTGATACCATTTGTAGAGTCTCGGCTCGAGATCCACTAAAACAGTGCCCCGAACTAATTAGCCACTAGGCCTCAAGAATGCTTCCCCATATGCCAGAGGCAAGGTGAGGGTATAATGGTGGTATAATGGGAATATGATACCCTATATATTAGTACTAAATACATCATAAGTAATAAACATAAAGTCATCGTAATATAACAACAATTTAAAATCAATAATAAATGAATGATAATCATGAATGAACATGCTCTGACATAATTACAGGCATGTATAGGCGGTACATAGAAAGACTGAAAAATGAAAGAAAAAAAAAAGAAACCATAGATATATAAAATATAATAATTATCACTAGCTCATTCCTATTCTCTCATAATCCATCCTATTTCATAAGGACAACAACAAGCAAGAACAATCCATGAACCTAAACCTACAACCAGAAGGTCTTTTTGGGTACCCCAGTGCAATGATTGTCCGAACATGGTGTGATGTACACTTAGTAGGCCACCACCAAGGATTTTTAATTCATAAACCAGTATTTGAATAAAAAATAAAACATTTTTCAATTATATTAAATATATATCAGTTCTTTAATAATAAATTTAAACAATTCGGGGTCAAGTTCTTTAAGGAAACCTGGCCTATTATACCTGCTTTGGCCTAATCTGGGATATATCTGAACATGTCACCCATTATATATGTATATAAGTGTGTATTTAAATATATTTACTTCATACGTACAATTTTATGTATCCATATATATAAATATGTCATACTAGTTAGGACATAAGGTGTGACTCAAGCATCCTTA
This sequence comes from Viscum album, assembly GCA_963277665.1. Taxonomy (NCBI): domain Eukaryota; kingdom Viridiplantae; phylum Streptophyta; class Magnoliopsida; order Santalales; family Viscaceae; genus Viscum; species Viscum album. The sequence continues at coordinate 316,059,840 of OY728147.1, forward strand.
TATATTCAGATGAGTCTTGTGCTCAATAAGGGACTTCATGACCATAAAGTCTCATTAAATGAATGATGAAATCCTTTCTATTAGTCTCGGTGTAAATTAAAAATAATAAAATAGGTTATTATAATAAACTATTCATAAGCTAAATATCTGAAAATGGGATACGAAAGTCATATATGTTGTCCAACTCAGGGTTGTGACCGCCATGCTCAACATCCTAATTGAGGGGCATGAGATGCCATTCCCAACAACCCAAGTGATGTGAGAGTCCATGAATTTAATCCTCAACATAGGAGTGTGACAAATCATTCTCAATGACCCTAAATAATATTACTCTAATCATAATAAATATTTAAGGTAATCCCACTTGTCCTATGATCCCTCACCCGACATTTCGTAAAGATAAAATCGGCATCACTCCTGGAATAGTGGATCCTTTTTCGTAAAATTTACTTTAAAATTTTAAACAAAGGTTATAATAACATCCATGAAATAATAAACTCAATTTATATCACTATTCCATTTTATTAATAAATCACAAGAAGTCCATTAAATTAAATAATAACAATAAATTCCATGGGAACCACCCATGTAAAAAGTCAAATCACCATTCACATTATTATTCAATTCACTTTTTAATTTATAAGATATCACACCTCAAAAGGTTATTTTATTATAAAAAATTACATTTCAGTCAAAAATATCAATTAAATAAATTTAATAATCTCAATAAATGATAACAATTTAACACACCAAAACCTAGTGATCTAGAATGCAGACCAAACATGATCAATTGAATATAAGCATCTATAATTTAATTAAGCATCTCTATTTTAATTAACACACCCCAAGGGTGGTTTAGTAAATAATCAAACATAAAAACTATGTGTTTTAAGAAAAACCATCCTAAGGGGATGTTCTAGTTTGAATCATAACCTCCAACCCTATCAATGGGGGTTTAAAACACAATACAAGGGGGTATAGGCATTTAATTTAAGGCATTTCATAATTTAAAAGTGACACCCAGAATTTCCAAAATATGGAACAATATATATATCATATAAATGAAACTAATTTAATGAAAAATAATATATACAACTTTTCTCATGCTTAGTATGGTCCACTTTTCCAATATCAGGATTTGGTTTGATCCAAATTGAAAGAAATCAGAAGAATCAAAAAACACCCTAAAAATAGGGAAAAGAGATCACATGGATTTATCATTCCGTATGGAGAGGTAAATAAATAAGAAAATCATGAGGATTTGAGAGATTATCCATACGGTTCCAATGCATATGATGGCACTTTATTCAAAGGTCATATGAGGAAGATCTCCTAAATCCTAAGAGGGGAGAAAGGGAGCTCGAGCTGACTCCCTATTGTGCACCAATGAGGAAGAAAGGACAAAGAGGAAAATAAATAAGATAGGGTAAAATATCCTTTTCTAGTCTATTAATGAGTCTCATAGTTTTTTTGCAGAGTTTTTAAAACTGCGTTCCAACCATACCACCTCCTCTATCTAGAAGCCACACCCTGAAACATTAGGTCAAACGGCTTAATCTAATTGTACATCAGTCATACGTAGCTACTGGTTAAGTGGCACTAAGGGTTCGGGCTAGACACATGGTTAGGAAAAACCATGTTCAGCATGTGTTCCACCTATTTAACAAACTATAGACCATTTTCATGTCCATGTGCCTCCTCTCACACATTTAATCAAACCATGCTCACCCTTTCATAGGTCCGCAAGGTCTATACCACGGTTTGAACAAATTGTGTCCCCTGCCTGTTTCTCCCCAAAAGTGGTCTTTTAGATCCTATCACTCCTAAAACTCTCCCAAAATTTCACAGCACTTATTGGGCCTTGAACCATTTCCAAAAACAACACATTTAAGTTTTCCAATACTTGTATTTACCTTCTAAATATTGGTTTAAGATTCATCCCATCCACTAAATGAAAAACCCAAAAACTCTTGAAATTTCAACCTAGTCCAAAAAAATTGAGATGTTATAGTTTCTTTAAAATTGGGAAAAGAAAAACTTTATTTATATTTTAGTAGGTAGTAATAATAGATTAAATTCTTAGAAACAAAATATTCATGAAACATAAATCAGGAAATTTTTTGGAGTGTCATGTTCTTCCTTTCTACTACCTCATTTTTTGTTGAGTTCTTGGTGCTGAAACATTATGTGTAATGCCTTTATCACTATAAAAAGTTTCAAAATAAAGACCTAAAAACTCTCATTTATGATCAATATGGATAGTGATAATGGGAATGTTTTTTAGATACTTAACTAGAGTAGAAAACCTTTTCAAAACCAATATAGATTTCAATTAAAGAGAAAAAAACAAACTTAGGTAAATTTGGTGTAGTCATCAACTAAGACATACATAAAATGTTTACATCTAGTAATTGTAGTTTTTGATTTTGTCTAAAAATTTCCATGTTAACAAAATTTATAGATTTTAAAGTTGAGACTTCAATAAAAGGTTTAAATATGGACTTATATTTCTTATCATATTGATAAAGATCACAAACACTAGAAGAATTAAACTTATCTTATTGAACATCATTTACAAGTTCCTTATTAGAAAATTTATCAAAGGCTTCAACATTTCAATATCCTAATATTCTATGACGAAGCTAAGATGTATCCTCTATCTCACTAGGTTAAGGAAGGTTCTTTGAAGTAAGTTCCTCTAGGTTAATAGTGTAAACATTATCATGTATGTCAATTGATAAAATGTGACCTCCTTCTAGACTTGTGATGGTACATTTTCCATTCCTAAAGTTCTTGGAGTAACCCTACTCACATAATTTTGTTATTCTAATAAGGGGTTTTTTAAGTCTAAAAACATAAAGAACATTTGAAATTAAATCTAACCATGTAAATATACAACACATATTCCTACAATATGACCTTACACATTGTCTTAAAAAGTAACATGTATGCCCTTTAATTTTTATAAGTTCTAAAATTTGGTCATATTTCTGATCATGTGTTAAGAATAAATGTTATCCATTTATCATGTATTATAATTTCAGGTCCTTGTCCCTTTCTCTTGAAATATATGAAACTAAAAGTGTGGTACCCAAACTTGTTTAGGTATAAAAATGTAAGCAAACAAGAATAATTTTAATTCATTTACCATGTATTCTAACTATGGGTACTGATCCCTTTCTCCTGAAATAGATTAAACTAAAAGTTTGGTACTAAAGATTTATTATGTCCAAAAATGTTAGAAAACAATACTTTCATAACCCACATCTACTTAACCTTATGGTGTTAAATGGTTGAAAGATCTTTAGAAATATAATGTCCACAAGTTTTAAAATATTGAACATTATGAAAGAAATTTATATTTTTCTAATGACCCCCTCTCTGATATTTAGTACAAAAATTTTTTATTTTTAGAACAAAGTAGTTGGTCTGAAAATGTGACTTACCATAAGATAAATAACAAACTCTAAAACATATTATATATGGTTTCAAATATCCTATAATTTTATCAAAGTTTTTCCTTTTAGAATTAAAATTAGAAAGTAACTTATTAAAAATTCAAACTTCAAACTTAAGTTTTACTACATAATTATACTCATTAGAATATATTGAAATATAAATATATTTGGAATTAAACTCAGACATAAGTTTTGAAATACTATTATCTTTAGCATTTTTTATCTTATCCTAATCATTGTTTTTCATCAACTTATTAAATATTTTCTCTAAGTTGGAAACATATTATACTATTTTCTAAAATAATGGAGTATCATATTCATCATCCAAAGAATAAGGATAAGTAAAATAAAAATTCATATTAGTAAATGATTCAGGAAATACCTTGTCAATAAAACAAGTTTCCCTCTGATGAACTAAAGTATAGAATCCAATATGATTTAAACTATCATCGTTATCTAAATAACTTTTAGAAGATAGAAATTTACTTAAAATACCAGTATCCATATCTTTTAGATCCTTATTTTATTTATGTTTATAGGATATTCTAGACTCCATCTATTTATTTTCAACCCTGGATAATCTAACTTTATTTTTTCATGCTTCTTACATTCATAGAAAATAAAATTTGAAGAATCTTTCACCACATATCTCTTTCTTAATCTTTCATACCAATATTTCATATCTTCCCTACAATCATTACATAAATTATTCTTCCCAATCATTTTGTTCATGTATCTCACTAGTTATGAAAAGTCTCATTTACTATGTTTCATATAACAATCATATAAATGACTATTATAATTATTTAAATTAGTATCATTTGATATAGAAGCTTTGGAAGTTGTAGTATAAAATATAACTTCATTATTTTATTTCTATTTTTTCACATCTCTCTTCAATATATTTTAATATTTCAATAAAGTTCCAATTAGATAATCAAGACTCAACATTATAATATTCTTTTTATCATCAATAACTATCCTATTGTATTCTCATTATTTTGGAAGTATATCGATTATATTCTTAACTAACTAATCGTTTATAATTTCATTTTATGTGAGAGATTTTAAACTATTCAAAACTAACATAAGATATTGATGAATTTAATCAAATGGTACCGCAAGAAGAAAATAAAATGTTTTATAATACATACATAACATATCTATTCCAATTTTAAACACTTTAGAAGTTATAAAATGTGAAACCTCTAACTTCTTCCAAATTTCATTGGTTGTCTCACAAGAAGATATCTGACTCTATATGTTTCGAGTCATAGAATACAAAAGTGTATTCTATAATTTTTAATTAGCCTGATATTTATCTTTATCTTTTCTAGTAAAATTAAAAAAATTATTCTCCATGATCTTGTAGTTACTAACCAACCTATCTTAATTATCCCCACTAATATTAATCAAAAAACTCTTCTTTTGGTTTATCCAATACTCATAATAAGAACCATAAAAAATGGGTGGTCTTATAGGATCTAGGTTCTCTAAATTTTTTACTGGAATATTTCCTACTATGGAAAATAAATATTTTATCTTTTATATGTTAGTATAATGAAAAATATTCTTAATCTAATACAAAATATTTTCTTGGTATAGAATCTTAAATAGGGAGTGAATTGAAGTTTTTACAATTTTAATAATTTTTTCCTCCTTAAAAAAGTGAATTTTGGAATATGTATGTTATGAACTATAAAAGTAACAATAGTAAATAAATGTACTATAATGTAAACTATTCAGATGATACAACTTAACCAAATAAATTAAACTTGATTGAACAAGAATATAAATAACAATAGAAAATGTAAAACAATGTGATGGAGTTCCAGATAATAATTTGTAAACACCTACATAGAGTTTATTAAAGTGTATAATAGTTCTTATCCTCAAAACTATTTTATTTTGATCCAAAGCAGTGGGAGGATCAATACCCATATCCAATGGTACATGGGTTTTGGAACAAAAATCTCTTCGATCAGATATTGAAAGTGAAATATCTTACCAATAGACACTTTTATAGAGTTGGTAGAAAGTCATATCTCTGGAATTCTTCAAACATAGTTCATAATTATCAAGATATTACCTCCTAATAGTTTTCTTTGATCATAAGATTAAAATTATCCATGTACTTATCCCCCAAACATCTTCAAACACAAAATTTTAAAATCAATGGTTCTTATCCTTAGAAAACTTCAATCATAGGATGATCAAAATCAAATTATTACAATATAAAACTTTATAGATTTTATAATTAAATCTCCAAAATCATAAGCTCTAATATCTCACTCAAAAACAAAAAAAAAATAAAAGTACTCAATCATTGAGATAGTGAAAAACTCTTCAATGAAGTTAAATCGGAATTAAATTAACATCTAGTATATACATTCTGAGTATCTTGTTTATAGGCTATGAAGGCATCCTTTTCGTCAAGGCATCCTTTTCGGGAAGTAAATCCAAACTCATTTCTCTCAAAGGACTGTACTCTCTTATGAGACTTATCAAACTATGTGGGATTTGATTCCCATACACATGGGATGCGTAGGAATACTCCTTGAGGTTCAAACCCAACACTTCAAGTCAACCCTATTATCCTTGGGCCATATTCCCAACAAGGTCAAATCTTACTTGGAAACCCATATTATTTCCAAGTTTCTTGGGCTGCTTAGGCATAAGTCCCACACCAAACTTTGACTAAGCACCTTTTGCTTAGATTTTTATACCACATGACATTAAACTGTATGGCTATGTCCTTATCACGTGACCTTAAAAGGTATGATGTATCCCATTAAGTGGCACCGAACTATGAGGGTTCTGATTACTTTCACAAGGATATATAGGTAGCCCATTTTATGGGTATGATCCCAATATCAAAACAAACCTTCATCTCCTTGGATGACAATAAATTCCAGAGTTCCCCCACAGAGTGGATTAAAAACCAGTATCATCATAATGATGATTAAAATAATCTCTAGATAGTATATGAGAGGATACCATTTATGGAGAACCTCAAATACATACGAATATCTCCATTAATTTAGAACCTTGAATACATGATGATGATTCTAATTTTTACACATGTTAATAATTTATTGAAAATTAAAAGGGAAACTTATGTTATACTTGGTGAGTTAATAAGGATTCATGAAAATATCTTAAATTTATAAAGAGAGTCCCGAAGTAGATTATAATTCCCCCCAAAAGGGTGTGATGAGTTTGACCTCCCATCCTCTCAACCAATGCACGTTCCTAAGTATCATAAAGTTCAAACTTAACGAATACATGCCTTTGGAAAGTAGGTCCCTTTAGGATAAAGAATTGTTGGAAGTTTACAATTCCATGAATAAATCCAACGGAAACCGCCTGGAAGCAGTGATTCTTAAAACTAGAACACACGTTTCAAGGAACTACAAAACAATGGTATATTATCGAAAACTGTTATAAATACTATCATCAAGTTATGTAATATTTACAAATCCATTTGTAGTAAAGTCTTTGATCCAAATTTGTTAGATGTGTTATAGAATGAATCTTCTCTTATTCTTTTTCAACTATAAATGTTTTTCCCACCTACATTTTTTGATATAATGGTCCATCTGGTGATTCATTTTTTGTGTGAGATAAGAATATGTGGTCCTATATATTTACGATGGATGTATCCTTTTGAAATATATATGAAAATTTTGAAGGGATGTGCTAAAGATATGTATCGACTAGAGGCTTATATTTTTCAAAAATATGTATTGAAAGAGATGATTGAGTTTTGTAATGATTATTTGTATGAAGTGGAGTATATTATTCTCCCTATATCTATATATATGACAGTTGATAGTGAATTTAGAGGGATTAGAGGCTTAGTGGTAAATTTTATTCCATGTGATGAAGTGATACAGGAACATTTATACATTTTTAACAACACAAATGAGGTTTAATCATATATATCATCACATATTGTAGAATTAAAATTATGATATCCTAAAAAAATGAAAAGTGGCTGATTATTGAGCATAAAAAGACATTTGTTTCATGGTTTAAAGAGAAATTCAACACAGATATATTTGCATCAGAAACATTAAAATGGTTGGAAGGGAGGCCATCTCTTAATGTGATCACATGGTTTGGTTTTGATATTAATGGGTGCACATTTTACACAAAGAAGTTGGATGGTAAGAGTATAGTTAAAAATAGTGGTGTAATGGTCATTTTTGAAGAACTTAATTTTTCAAGTGAAAAGGATAAAAACCCAATTTATGCATCAATGCCATATTTTTTAGTTCTTGAAGACATATGGGAAATTTATTATATTAAATTTCAAGTCACCATGTTTAATTGTAATTGGATTTCAAGTAATAGTGGTGTGAAACATGATGAATATGGATTTAAATTGGTTGATTTGAAAAGATTTAATTGCAATGAGGAATCATTTATCATGGACACACAAGCAAAGAAAGTATTTTATGTCATTGATACATTGAATAATTATTGGTACATCATTTTTCAAGGGAAAATAATTCATTTGGATGATGATGATGATGATGATGTTATTGATGTATATGAGACTTCTTCATCTATTACACAATTTCTAGATAACAATGACTATAAGGAAGACATAGTGCAGGCAGTACGAAATGATCATGCTGAAGGGATATGGGAAAACACTAAATTACTCCCAAAATTAATCCTACAATTATTTACATTATATTTATTTTTTTGAAAATTACATATCTAAAAACTATATTATTTAATAACTATTGGATATTTAATTATATATATTTTATTATTTATACGACTTTTTGTATTAAATTTTGATATTATATTGTTATGGTTAAACATTTTTTCATTGAAATACCCAACATACATTATTGTATCTTGGTTTAATTTATGTATATGAGAACACATTTTCAAACTTTGATATTTAAATTTTTAAACTTTTATATCTTTATAGAAGTAATGTTTATATTTAATAGTTCACCTTGTATATTTTTTTTAGTTAAGAGTCAAAACATCATTATTTCTTTTAAAACTGACACATGTGTGCCATTTTTTTACTTACATATTTATGTTTTCCTACTTTCTAATTACTGAATTTTCTAATTATATTCAGGTATAAAATAATTTCATTACAATTTTCTATTATAATAATAGATACAGATATAGAGATATAATAAAATCTACCGAGGTATTTTTCTTTCTTAGTATTATTAAATATCTAGTAATATAATTATTTAATGAAAGACAACTTTTAATTTATAAGAAATAAATATAGGGCTATTGATGAGACTTCAGCGAGGGAGTCTTCTACTTTTAGTATTTGGAAATAAAATTCTCAAGTTGGTAAATATGTCATTACACATTTACCAAAACTATCACTTTCTCGTTGAGATGAGCAGTTACATATTAGTTTTGATGATTATAATAATGCAACTAGACCAAATACAACATAGTTTATCAGCTATATCGTCATGAAGATCCATTACAGAATTATCATTTTATATCCCAATTGGAATTCTATCGACAAGGTGGTGATAGATCATATTTGGGAGGTCATAAAGGTAAAATATCTCAATTGATTCATTTTATCTCATTTTTAGAATATGATATATTTTAAATGACTAATATTAAGGTTATTAAATTACAGATGGCATTCAATTTTGAAGAAATAAAAGAAGTTAAGAAAAGATTTCTTACTTTAGTAGTGGTTTGATGGAGGGATTTCAAAACAAAAATGAAAAAAAAATTATGTTTTTGTAAGGAGACAAAATGAAAGCCCATGCCTCAAGTGTCTTTTTTTAGATGAAGATACATGGAAGAAATTTGTTTCCACTCGACATGACAAAAAACATAAGGTATGATAATTATATTATATTATATTATAGAATTTATTATATATGTACCTAATTACTTATTAGTTTACTTATTATATAAAAGGCCTCAAGGAAATTCCATCAATACATCCAATTGAATAATGTATACCCTCATACTTTATCAGATGGAGGGTATCATTTATTAGATCGAAAAATGATTGAGGAAAAGTTTGAAGCACTAAGAGCTCACTCTACTAATGGTTCTGATGAGGTCCAATTTGGTCCTCCATATTCACTCACCCACCATGAGAAATAGAAAACAAGAAGAATAAAAAAATGAAAAGTATATTATAGAGAAATCTAAGTAAGTATCTGAAAGAATTGTAAGTAAAAAATTATTATTATTCATGAATTTTTGTAATTTATAAATCAAAAAAACTAATATACCATTTTCATTTCTCATTTTAGGATGAAATTCAGGAGAAATCGACATAGGTCACTTTTATGCCTAAGGGTTTGATGAAAATCCTAGCCACTACATTAAGAAATCCATAACACCTCGACCAAATAATAGGATATAAGGTAGGTGTTAGTATTCGGAAAGTTTTTTGTCATAAAAGTAAACAATCAAGAGATCGATAAATTGAATCCTTAAAAGCTCAGCTAAAAGATATGAAACAGTCCATGGGAAATCAAATTAAAGTAGTTTTGTAGCAAGCTATGTTAGAACAATTGATGAGAAATTCATAGTCTGCGTAGCCTGCCCAACCTTCTTACTCAAATCCTCCACCTCCTCGCTCAGACCCAACTTTATACTATAAGTTGTATACAGGATATCCTGATGTACATATTTTAGCATTCAGAGTCATGAATTTTTTGGGGCATTATATACATCACCATCCTATTCAAATGGGTCAAGATATATTATTGGTACATGATATTATTGATCCTACTACTCTAATACCATTCCCTATCGTGGAGGTTACCATAGTTGTGGATTTTATGTGTCATTTTTTAGTTTTTTCATCTAGCATTCTTTGTTATATTTCATACGAGGTATGAATTTTTTTAATATTAATTACATCTGATTAAAAATTACATATAATTTTTTCTAACATTCAACTTAAATAGGAGTATCTATAATCCAAAGAAATGGCACAAAGGAAACAAAAGTTTTAGCAACAAAAAAATGTAGATACTTCTAATATTCCTGATTGGATATAAATATTTTCTCAAGTTTCTTCTTCCTTGGATAATATATTTGAGTTTCGGATGTCATCCAAAATTTGTGGAATATACTATTCATTTAGAATATTCAGAAAAGATATCATGAAAATAGGTCTAAAAATTTGTAGATCCATTTTTCAAAATTGACACATATTTTTTCCAATGATGGGGCCAAATCATGCGGGTTCCCAAAGTTCCCAGTGAATCAATGCACAATTGGTGCATAGTTTGGCCAATTGTGGAAAAACCGTACTATTAACCTATATCTTTAAAAAATGTATTTTCTCCTAAAATTAATTTAATGAAATAAATCCCATTTTAGGGTTTTTCCCTATCCTTATTTGTGAAATGTACCAAACCTCCAATAAATATCCCCCACATGCGACTTCCCTCTCCACTCCTTTGATTCTTGGCATTTCTCCTCATATTCCCATGTGTGATTATTCCTAGTGAGGATTCCTCCCCCTTCTTATCCTCTTTATCCTCCTTCCTCTTTATTATTATTATTATTTCTTCCCCTTATTATTATGTGTGCACCCTAGATCAAACCCTAGGTGGGTTTGGGGTTTTAAAACATTATGGTTTCTATTTTTAGGGTGTAAGATCACTTCTTGGGACCCCCCTCTCTACTTATTTGAGGGTTTCACGTCATTTATGCTTGTTCCAAGTGTTTCCATACGTTTATATTTTTTAAAAAACCATTTATACATGGGTTTTTCATAAAATATTTTCCCTAGAAATTATGCATTATATATGTTTGATTAAATTCATGAAAGTTATTTAAAGGAGAATTCATATTCAAAATGGTTTGTTTGAAATTATAAAAGTTTTTTCAAAAGGGTTTTATTTTGGAATTCACTTTAATGGGACTTGGGTGTGTGTTTCAAATTATTTTAATGTAATTTATTGTATGTGTATAATTATGATAGTTTTACAATGATTTAATGGAATTTTTATTCATTAATAATGATTCTTCTAATCCACTTTGGATTCAAAGAAAAGGTTTTTTCTTTGGTTTGAAAATGTGTTTTCAAATGTCCCATGGTTTCAATTAGATTTATAATAGTTTGTGGGGGGGTCATAGTATGACTATGTGTATATATACATACCTACTTAATATTACATATATATATCTATATTTTTATTCCTATTAGTTTTGAAACCAAAGTCTATATTAGGACTTGAAAATATAAAAATTTGATGTTGTGAAATTGTTCATGAGTGATATTAGTGACATATGTGATTCACGAGTGTTGAAATTATTTATTACCTCACTTAAATTGCATCATGGGAACCTGAGTGTACTTAGGTGGGGAAAACGGGAAAATTATGCTAGGAAAATATCCTCCCTCTCTATCCTTTGGTCTATGACACAACTGTAACTAAACAACATTATGATGTGGATATGGTTACCACTGAAACTTTGGATTCATCCTCTCTGGTATCTCATGAATAGGAATGGTTATATATGGTTTGATCACAGTATTAGTATTAGGATCCTAGGTTTCCCATAACCTTCGCTACTATGGGATCTACCCATAGTGCTCCATTGAGATGGTTATTTACATAGTCTGTATTTCCTATTTGACATGTCTTACTTTTACTTCTAATGATTTTTTGTAGCACCCCCAGTTTAAGGTACTTGACCCTTTATTTATTTATTTTAAGTATATAAAGTGATTGGGTTATGTTTCAGGAGTCTATGAGGATATTTGGAATGTTTTTTTTTTTGGTTTTTTTGGAGGTTAATAGTTTGATAATGACTAGTAAAAACTATGAAACACCTCCAGGAAACCAAGAAAATGAAACAGTGGGCACCGGGTAGGCAGACGGTTAGGTGGACTGTTTGTTCAAAGCATGCAGTTTCCTAGAATATATTGTGTGAGGCTAGACAGAGGGAAATTTCATGGTTATCACATGGTTTGTCTAATTGAATGAGGTGTTTCTAGAGGCAGTGAATCATGAATGATTAGCACACGATTTTCCTAACTGTGTTCCCCAGCCATGCACTAGTAAAATTTAATTTCGGATTTTGTGGATTTAATATGATTTACCACCTAAGCCTCTAATGTTTTCCCAAAACAGGTCATTTCACGAATTCATCTCCCTTCCAAGGATTTAGTTACCATTTCAATCAATCTCGAATCAATTACTAGGTGTGTCTAAGTGTTTTGGAGGACCAAATTTTTTGGTAAGTGGTTGTTCTTGGTTTTCTTCCTTAGATTTCTTCCTCTTCCTTCTCTTAGAATCATAGATCTAATCCATTGAGGATAGATATATATTTTATGATGTCAATCATGATGAAATTTGATTTTTTTGATTGACGGAAACAATATCTAAGGATAATTTTTAGAGTTTCAAGTCTAGTTTTATAATTTTTGTGTCATTATTCATTTTTTCCTAAGTTTGAGAGGTAGGTGGATTCACTCTTGAATCGTCTTGATTATAAATTGAAGGCTTGGTATCAAATTGATTGAATTTATTGAATTTAATTGTAAAATTTATGTATGATTCTTGATAGAAAACCTCTTTAGTAATGGTTTTTTCAAATCTGTGAAATTGGTTGATTTTATGGAAAATGATTTTGGTTCATGATTTTAAAATGATGATTTTAAAATTATGGTTTGGTTTTGATTCTTTGAAAAATGATTTTATAAATTATTTTCAATAAAATAAATAATTTATTGAAATTTATTAGTATTATTTAGCATTGTTTTTGGAATACATGGTTGGTGTGAGTTCATTTTCTTTGACATGACCCTATAGAAGGGGTGTGTGCCATTGGAGAACTTTTTATATGGTTACCTTATGAAAATGTGGTAGATTGATGAGAGATCACTCATGAGTATAGAACTGTAACTTGGAAATTCATGTTTGGATGTGTAGATGTGTGGATTTTTATGCCAAAATGGAATTTGAGAAATGTTTTTAAAGACTTTTTTGGTTTCTTTCTTTGAAAAATAGTTTGATTTGGAAAATATTTTGTTGAAAAAAATTTGGTATTTGATATGAAATATTTTAAATTGTTTTATATTGTTTTATATAAATGTTATAACATATTTTATCTTGGTGGAGAGAGTAGGTAGGTCATTGTTTAAATCCTAATGAGTTTTATACTCACCCCCTACTTGGTCACTTTGGTTCATTTACATTTATGATATATTAAGACACAGGTAAATGAAAGGTATACCAATTTTTTAGTGATACTTCTTGATTCCTTGGGATGGTCATGTGGAGTTAGATATTATATATGGTTGGGAGTTTCTGATTTTAATTCTTTTGTGTCTTTGAGTTTTATTGGTCTTGTTTTCCGCTTTGTACCCTGATATAGTTTGGTTTGGTTTGGTTTCATTTGAGTTGTATTTTTTACTCATGCATCATATAGAGGTTTTTTGGTTATGGCTGTATTGGGATGGTTGTTTTATTTTTAAAGGAAAAATCATCCTCCAATTGTTTATAAATCCCTTGGCATTTATTTTCAGCCATTGTTGTATTTGGGATGTAACATAAGGCCTAGTAGCACCCACCACTACTTCCCAAGTTAATTGGTGAGGGGTGGGATATTACAGATGGTATCAGTTTGTTTGATCCTAGAGTTGGAAATTTATTCTTGTTTATTCATGGGGTTAGGATGTTATCAATCATTAGGATCATAGGAACTTTAAATATAGAGCATAAAAAGTCATAACTAACCTATTTATGTTGAACTTCAAGATACCATGGTGTTCAAGTACAAGAGTGTTTTGAGACACTTCTATGAGTTTTCGCATCATCATTGTGGGTTTAGATGATGAGAAGAGAATGAAATGCATTGATAGTAATGACTTCCCACTAATATTTCATAATTCATTTTGAGTGATGATATATCATTTGGTGAAAAAGTGTCGATTTTTGAAAATATTTGAAAATTGTTTGATTTTCAAAAATCATGGTGGAATTTTCAAAAATGGTTGAAAACAGAAATTTTTGAATTTTGGAAAGCCTTTTTATGATATCTATGAATTAGTACATTTAAAATTTTCAAGACTTTAGTTGCTAGAGAGTGATACTAAATGGTGTTTTCTTTTGGTTATAGAAAATTTCACTCCATAGGCGTTGTAGAAACCAACCAGAAGAAGATGTTGAGAATGTGATTACACTTGAGACATAGGTTAACCAAAAGTTGTTTTAGAGTATTTTACAAGATTTGAAAAATGTGTACAGTGGTAACAAAAATGATGAACCAAGTCAAGTTGATCATTTGATTTAATTTCAAAAGTAGAATCCACCCATTTTTCGGGGTGATTCGGAACTAGAAAAATTAAAAGTGTGGCTAAATAGGATAAATCAAATATTTGATTTACTAGGAACACCAGTTGAGCTAAAAGTAAAGTTACAAACATACGTGTTGGAAGATCTATCATTCTAGTGGTTTGATTTAGCATTTTAGGCTAAATTGGATCAAGGTGTGGCATGGGAGGATTTGGAATAATTTTTGAATAAACAATTCTATCCTCACACATTCAAAATTTCTAGAACAATGAAATTATTTATTTTGAAGTAAAATAACCTCATAGTGATATATTATAAATCTAAATTTATTAATTTAGTTCACTTTTCACCTAATTTTCTAGAAGTGCGTCCTTTAAGGCACACGTTTTTTAATAGGAGTTGAATCCAAATATTCGCTCAAAGATTTCCATGATTTGTATAATGGATTATACAGAAATGGTCAATAGATAAATGGTAACATAAAGATACATATAAGGTAATATGGTGGAGGAATCATGTTTATACCTATGGGAAATGGTGGGAACTCTAATGATAGGAATATGCATAAGAGGGATACCTATTTCCAAGGTGGTGGTATGATGCAGAATCCAGTGGCAGGATCAGTGAATCTTTATCCTAAACCAAAAAGTGAGCCTGGATGATTTCAATGTGGTTATTTTGATCACATGAAGTGATATTTTATATCACCACCTAGAGTATGTCATAATTGAAACCATATGGGGTATCTTCGGTGTTATTGTCTCATTTCTCCAAGGTCGGGTTCTAGGGACACATCTCATGTTTCATAGATGTTGTATGCTTTGACGGGATGAGTGTATAAGAATAGATATCATTAATAGAATGAGAAAGCTATGGTGATTTTTGAAACACCATGAATCCTCAACCAGGGAAATCTCAATAGGGTAATAAAAATAAAAGTGTACTGAGTAAGAAATTGTATGGAGCTGAGAAGATAATCATGGATGATCAATCAGGACCTTCGATGGTGAGAGGTATGATTCTTTTGAATTCTACCCCTATAAAATATTTTTTTGATATGGGTGTGTCCCATTAATTTATTTATTCTTGTTTTTTCAATATTCTAGGTTTTCATGTTGAGATGATGCCTTCTGTTTTGAAAATTTAAACTCCTCTTAGACAAAGATAATGTCAAACCTTTATGTGCAAATAATGTTCTATAAATATCGATGGGTATAAATTGATTTGGGATTTATCTATGCTTGATATAGATTTCTATGAATTAATCCTAAGTATGGATTGTTTGAAAATGTTGAAATATCACATTGACTATTATACTTAAAGGTTTAGTTTTATAACTAATCACTACTGGAAATTTTAGCTTTACCAACGGTTTAAAACCATTGGTAAAGGCTGGACAGTCGTTGGTATAAACTATACCAACAGTTGTCCAAACCATTGGGTCTTGATCCATAGGCATAGAAATATACCAACTGTTATATGAGAACTATTGGGATATGTCTGAAAAAATCATTATATACCAACGGTTTCAGTAAACCGTCGGTATAAATGTTTACCAACAGTTTTAAACCGTGAGTAATAGCATGAAGTATCTCTATATCAAAGGTTGTGTAAACCATTGGTATAGACTTTTACCAATGGTTTTCCACAAACCATTGGTAAATATCAAGTAAAATTATATATGCCAACGTTTACAAACCATTGGCATATACTTATACCAATGATTTACATAAAATCATTGGTGTAAGTTCTGGTTTTACACATATGCTAACGGTTGTGAACCATTGGCATATCTTTTTTATACCTGCAGCAGTAAGCCGGCTTGATGGCCTCCCCTTGTG
The DNA here is from genome assembly GCA_963277665.1 of Viscum album. Classification (NCBI taxonomy): domain Eukaryota; kingdom Viridiplantae; phylum Streptophyta; class Magnoliopsida; order Santalales; family Viscaceae; genus Viscum; species Viscum album. The sequence goes on from OY728147.1 coordinate 316,076,424, forward strand.
CAGCTACATCAATTCCACTAGAAAGCCTACAAAATTCCTACACAATAGAATATGTGCATAATATAAAACAAGTAGCACGATACACCATTAACAAGTATACGTATATAATACATACAAAATTATGTATGAATTCATACAGAATTCATCCAACACATAATTCAAACATAAATTTGAATACCTCCAATTCTGTATTTAATTACCCTCTACACACATACCGAATTAACACATAATTCATAAGGTGATTATAGCAAGTATACACATACAACAAGTATACCCATACACCATTAACACATAATTTATAAGTTAATTAAATACATAAATAATTCAATTTAGAATTTAGGGAGTTGGGGGTTGTTCAGGGGTTTGGGGTGACTGTCCAAGGGGGGTAGGGGTATCCAGAGGGGTGGGGGTGTCTGGGGGGATAGGGGTGTCCGGGGGGGGCTGTCCATGGGGGTGTCCAAGGGTTGGGGGCGTCTGGGGGGGTTGTCCATGGGGTGTCTAGGGGGTGGGGTGGTGTCCAGGGGGTTAGGGGGCTTTTCAGGGGGTGGGGTGTCTAGGGGTGGGGGTGTCCAGGGGGTGGGGTGGTGTCTAGGGGGTGGGGGTGGTCCATAGTTGGTGGGTTGTCCAAGGGGGTGGGGTGGTGTCTATGGGAGTGGGGGTGTCCAGGGGGTGGGGGTTGTCCAGGGGGTGGGGGGCTATCCACGGGGGTGGGGACGTTCCACAGGGGTGGTGGGGCTGTCCAAGGGGTCGGGGTGTCTAGGGGGTGGGTGGGGCTATCCACGAGGGTGGGGGATGTCTAGGGGGGTAAGATGTGTTCACGGGGGTGGGCGGGGCTATTCAGGGGGTACGGGGTGTCTAGGGGGGTGGGTTGTCCAGGGGGTGGGCGGGGATATCTAGGGGTTGGGTGGGGCTGTCCACGGGGGTGGGCAGGGCTGTCCAGGGGGTATGGGGTGTCTAGGGGGTGGTCGGGGCTGTCTAGGGGGTACGGGGTGTCCAGGGGGTGGGTGGGCTGTCCACAGGGGGAGGGGATGTCTAGGGGGTGGGCTGGCTGTCCACGGGGGTGATGGGGCTATCCAGGGGGGTACGGGGTGTCCAGGGGGGTGTGGGGGGGGATGTCCATGGGGGTGTCCAAGGGGTGGGGGGACTATCCAGGGTGGTGGGGGGATGTCCATCAGGGTGGGTGGGGGTCTATCAAGGGTGGGGGTTATCCATGGGGGTGTCCAGGGGGTGGGGTGGTGTCTGAGGGGTGTCTAGGGGTGGGGTGGTGTACGGGGTGTGGTGGTGTCCAGGGGTGGGGTGGTGTCCAGGGGGTGGGGTGGTGTCCAGAGGGTGGGGTGGTGTCTAGGGGGTTGGGGGGATTTCCAGGGGTGGGGGTTTCCAGGGGGCAGAGGGTGTCTAGGGGGTGGGGGTGTCCAGGGGGTGGGCGGGCTATCCACGGGGGTGGATGTATAAGGCCCCAGCCTTAAACCTTACTTAATCTTGAGTTATTACAAGATTACACATTGAGGATCTTTTTAGGTTTAGAGTTTTAGAGAATTAGATCATAAAACTTGCATTACATTCCACATATAAACAAAGTGGTTACATAAAGATAGTATTCTTCTTTCCCATCAATGGAAACATATTTAAAATAAAACATGGATTCTTTCTTAACACTTCCTTGACACTATCATCATATCATGTACCTTTCCCTTGACCTGTGAAAAACATTTCAAAAAAGACTTGGGATGAGTATAAAAAGCTCAGTATGGGTTATATAAAAAAAATATGGAAAGGAAACATGAGTTCATATATACATAAGAATGAAATCATACTTTACCCATAAAACATACCTCATCAAATCATGAATAAATCATAGAAATCATAAGACATAAAGGTAACTTGAGGCATTCATAACATTCTTACGTAGGGAGTAACCCTCTTGGTTACGTTTGGAATACCCATCACAGTATATTCCCTAAATCTATTCGGAGAAACCTTAACGTTTCACTCCTTCACGTTACCCAATGCATTGGAGAGCTATATCGGGCTCACCCGCCCTTAGTTTATCACGGAACCACCCGTCTTCATAATAATTCCCAAGAACCTCAACATAATCGTATCACATAAAACATGCATAAAGGAAACATATCATTCCCACCTTTCAATCACAAGATATCAATACAACACATTGATATAAAAACATTATGAAAACCATTTTCAATACCAAGATAAAATAAAAGTAAAACATGGTATTTATTTTTCTTTTAAAAAGAAGGTATGGCTTTTAGAGGAAGCCGAAACTCAAATAACGGTCACAGCGGCGGAGAAGTCGTTGTCGCCACATACGTACGACAAAAACATTCCCTTTTGTCGTTTAGTAAAATGATTCGTATAAAAAATATTCCTTTTGGATAAACGTAAAAGTCAAAGGGGTTTATACACCATATAAAATAAGGTTGTGTATAAAACAAAATATGCCTCAATGAAAGGAGATTGAGACGAAGTCCCATACCTCGGGTCCGACTTGACTCAATCGTTCTTTAATGTCCTGAATAATAAACTTGAGTTAATTTATACTTGATTAAGAACCTTTTTCATGTTAATTATTCCTTTTATATCACTTACTTCCATGTCATGAACACTATGTAATTATTTAAGTTAATAACAGTCGTTTTAACGATCATTGGTACTTGAGTCAAAAATAAACCCTTTATAATTACAATTTGTTCATGTATCCATTATATACAGAATTATAATCATGATTTATATATCATATATATCCAGTATATACATGAATTTATAATATTACATAATCATTTAGATGTAAGAAATGAAATGCACCGTTCATGGAGACGGTAAGCCGTACGTACGCATGAACGCTACTTTCATTTCTATTTCGTATTTTATAGAATGGAATCATAATGATATAAAGGTATATTATAATTCCAGTATAATATAATATATAAAATCATAGTTCCATCCTTTATACGTCCCACATATGGTATTTAACGAATCAAATCACTTTGAGGGGGCGGTAGTCCGCACTTCCTTAAATGAAGATATCACGTTTACCCATAATGGAAACCATAAAGGTATGCCCAAAATGAAAAATACAGAAGCTTAAGGAAAAAATAAACATATTATATATCATATATAAATATATTGACATCCTAATGGCCACCTTTTAATGTGTTAAAAGAATTTTGAACAATCATCGTTTCGGGAGGCATAAATTCACCATCCACGGAAACAGTATGTCCTTTAACCATTAGATGTAAGTGTGTGTAAGTGAAGCTAGAATACTTCTTATAACAACATCCTAGTATATTTAGGATACTGGAGTTGTTACAAAAGAAAATAATAAAAAGAGTTTAGGGGGTTGGAGAAGCAAAATCAAACAAAAGGACTCAAAAGAAGACATTACCTTAAAATCGGGTAACTCTCTTAGATTTGAGCTCAAAGGCTTCCTTGGGAAGACTTCTGCCCAAAGTGAGGATTCAAGGAGTAAGAGAGGGATGTGGAGAACCAAAATGGGCAGGGTTTGGCCGAGCCAAAGGCTTTGGGAGTGTGGGTAAGGAGGTAGAGGTGGGGGCCTTTTATAAGAGGAGAGGAGGGGCACTCTTGGAAGGTAAAGAAAAGTCACTTTATTTTAAATTTGTATCCAGATTTAAGAGGTCCCAAATTGATGTGTTTCGAGGATAAGGTGATAAGGGTTCTAAATCCACCCATCCAATAGGTTTTGGCCATGTGTAGGTCTTATATTTTACATTATCATTCCATTTTATTTAAATCGTTAAATAATGAGGTCATCGCTGCATCATCATGATGTCATAAATAATTTAATTTATTTAAAGTCTAAAAATTATAAAAAAATACTATGATGTAGGAAATCTTTTTATATTTCCAATGAATATTTATAATAAAAAATATGATCTTTATAACCCCATGTAAAAATTGTTTTAGTAAAACATCTCATGTTTGTGTCATTTTTACTTTTACATTAAATAAAAAGTTATTTATATCATTTCCCAACCAAAGTGGCTTCATGGGGTCCCAAAGTTGACCCATGGATTTTCTTGGTCATACATGACACATCCAATGAGGGTAGGACATGTGTCAAGCTCATCTCATTTTATTAAAGCATTATTTTTACCTTAAACTACACTAATTACCTCTAATCGCGATTAAGAACTTAAGAGTTACTATTCACCAAAAAATTATTTTAATCTCATTGAACCACATTTTACTTCTTAATGACAAACATGTATGTCGGATTTTTGAAATTAGAAACACAAAAGTGGTAAAATTTCATTTAAACGAAAAATCAGTTTTTATAAGTACCACTTAGTGGTTTCACTATTCATCAAAAATTGAAGTTTTTCAGAAAAATACCAAAAATTCACCCTAAGATATATTTGATATTCCGAATTCAAAAATGAAGTCTATTTTACAAAATTCAAAACATATAAGTCACATTAATTAATTTAATAATTAATTCCCGTTGTCATGACAAATAGCGTGTTTTTATGAAACAATAAGTATCAAAAGATTGACACCAGTTTAAGTCCAATTTAAAAGTGAAATTGATTCCAATGACCACCATTGGATTAAATGGTAAAAGTATATTCTAATTTCACTTCAAAACCAATTCAAAAGATAATATAATCATATAAATAAATTATATTAAAAAGTAGTTTTGATGTAAAATGCAGTATTTTTCACTATTCATTAAAAAATGAACATTGTCTGAAAAATACCAAAAAATTCACACAAAGTAAATTTTGATGTCCCAATCATAAATAATAAGTTTATTTTGACAAACATAGCTTATAAAATTGTCAAAAGATAGATTTAAAAATGGTTTGCCATCAAAAGGCAGTAAAACAATCTTTTAAGAATATTAGTGTATTCCATGCATAAGATTGTATTTATTTTCATTTTAAGCCTCTAAAACACTATCTTAATCATTAATAGACATAGATAAAAATATCTATTATTCATTACTTACTTGGGATGTTACATCCTTCCCCCCTTTTGAAAATTGCGTCCCCGTAATTTATTTACTTATCGAATAAATGGGGGTACTTATCCCTCATTGCATTTTCAGATTCCCATGTTGCCTCTTCCATCATGTGGTTTTTCCACAAAACCTTTACCTAATTAATCACCTTATTCCGTAACACTTGCTCCCTATGATCAAGAATCTGGATCGGTTGTTCCTCATAAGATAGGTTCTCTTCCAGCTGAACTACCTGTGGACTCAAAACATGAGATGAATCTGGCATATACTTTCTCAACATCGAAACGTGAAAAACATTGTGTACCTGAGATAAACTCGGAGGTAAATCCACCCGGTATGCAACTAATCCAACTCTCTCCAGAATTTCATATGGTCCAATAAACCTTGGACTCATCTTTCCTTTCTTACCAAATCTCATCACACTTTTCCAGGGAGAAACCTTGAGAAAAACATGATCACCTACCTCGAAAGATAGATCCTTCCTCCGGTTATTCGCTTAACTCTTCTGCCTGCTCTGAGCTGTTCTCATGTGCTTCTGAATCAGCTGAACTTTTTCTGCCATCTCTTCTACCAATTCTGGTCCCATCAACTTCCTTTCACCCACTTCATCCCAGAAAGCTGGAGTTCGACACCGCTTCCCATATAATGCCTGAAATGGTGCCATCTGTATACTGGAATGAAAACTGTTATTATATGAAAATTCAACCAAAGAAAGATGTTGGTCCCAAATTCCCTGATAATCCATAGAGAAAGAACGTATCATATCCCCCAATGTCTTAATTGTTCGTTCTGACTGCCCATCTGATTGAGGATGAAAAGCTGTACTAAAATTTAATTCAGTACCCAACGACTTCTGAAGGCCTTTCCAAAAGTTAGAAGTGAACCTGGGATCACGATCAGATACAATGGAGAGGGGAACTCCATGTAACCTAACTATCTCTTTAAGATACAAACGGGAAAGTTGATCTAGGGAAAAGGTATCTCGTATAGCAAGTAAATGAGCAGATTTAGTCAAGCGATCAACAATAACCCAGATTGCATTTTTACCTCGAGATGTCTTCGGTAATCCCACAACAAAGTCCACGGATATATTCTCCCATTTCCACTCTGGAACTGGTAAAGGCTGAAGCATCCCTTTCGGTAACTTCCGCTCTACTTTAACCTATTGACATGTCAAACACTTCACAGTAAAATCAGCAATATCTCTTTTCATTCCATCCCACCAGTAATACTCTCGAAGATCTCTATACATCTTAGTACTGCCTGGATGAACTGAAAATGAAGAACTATGAGCTTCACATAACAACTCTCTCTTCAACTGTGAATCACAATGAACACACAATCTCTTCCCAAATCTCAAAACGCAATCATTATCAATGTTGAATTCAGGAAACTTACCATTCTGAACCAGCTCTACCTTTTTCTGCAACTCACTATCTTGCTTCTATGCTTGCTTGATTCTATCTGATAGAGATGATCTCACTGATACCTGAAACAAAACAGAAGAACTTCCTGCACCAACAACTTCTATTCCAAAGTTCATCAAATCCTTAACCAAAGGATCACGTTCCAAACACAACATTGCTAATGAAGCATTACTTTTTCGACTCAAACCATCAGCCACTTTATTTTCTTTTCCCGGATGGTAATGAATTGTACAATCATAATCCTTGATTAATTCCAGTCATCTCCTCTGTCTCATGTTTAACTCTTTCTGAGTGAATATATACTTTAAACTTTTGTGATCAGTATATATTTCACACTTTACTCCATACAAATGATGCCTCCAAATTTTTAAAGTGAAAACAACAGCAGCTAATTCCAAATCATGTGTAGGGTAATTTACCTCATGAGTTTTCAACTGTCGTGAAGCATAAGCAATTACCTGATCATTCTGCATTAGGACGTAACCAAGTCCTCTTAATGAAGCATCACTGTATATAACAAACTCACCATTCCTGGAAGGTAGTGCCAAAACTGGAGCATTCACTAATCTTCTTTTCAATTCCTGAAAACAATCATCACATTATTTTGTCTAGATAAACTTAACACCCTTCCGAGTTAGCTTAGTCATTGGACTAGATAACCGTGAAAATTTTCTAACAAACCTTCGGTAATAGCCTACCAATCCAAGGAAGCTACGAATCTCAGTTACATTTGTGGGTCTTGGCTAGTCTTCCACAACTTTTGTTTTTGCAGGATCAATAGTTATCCCATATTTAGAAACAATGTGACCAAGGAAAGAAATTTGTTGCAACCAAAACTCACACTTGCTGAATTATCCATACAATTTCTTTTCTTTTAAGTTTTGCAAGATAACCCTTAAATGTCTTTCATGCTCCTCTTTACTTTTAGAAAACACCAAAATATCATCAATGAAAACCACCACAAACTTATCCAAGAACTCATGGAAAATTTTATTCATTAAGTCCATGAATACAGCAGGTGCATTGGTTAGCCCAAAAGGCATTACTACAAATTCATAATGGCCATATCTTGTACAGAACGCGGTCTTCGGATAAAATTTGGAGCATACCTTGCCAAACGAGTGAACCTTTCTTCATAGGTAGCCACTGAGTCTTCCTATTGCCTCAATTCCAAGAATTGTTTTTCCATCCTAAGTCGAACAGTCTTAGGAAAATACTTTTCAAGAAACATACCTTTGAATTCATCCCAGTCGAGAGCATCAATCTCATCATCGTCCCTGATATTTTTAACCATCGACCACCACTGATCTGCTTCACCCTCCAAATGGTAAATAGAAAGACTAACCTTTTGATTGTCTGAACACCCCATGACATCAAAAATCTTCTCCAGTGCTTTAATCCACCCTTCAGCTAGCATAAGGTAAAATGATCCTATGAATGATGGGGGATGTTTCCTCATGAAATGTTCCACCACTCACATGTTCCTCTGCGGTTGATTTGGCTGATCTCGTGTATGGATACCACAGCCATTTATCGCTTGAGTCAACTACGCCATTACTGCAACAAACTATTTAGTTCTAATTCTGACCATCTCTGGATATTGATTTGAAAGGTCATTTCCCTCTATATGCCTTCCCAGAAAAGTTGTTCTGTTTCCTCTATGAAAAACCATTCTTAACAAACATGTCTCAGATGAAACAACATGGTAATCTTCAAATGCTATATCATTTCAAAAAAATATTTTTGGATAATCGTTTAATAGAATTCTAACTCCTAAAGTTATCTAAATAGACCTCTGATACCAACTATAAGGCCCCAGCTTTAAACCTTACTTAATCTTGAGTTATTACAAGATTACACATTGAGGATCTTTTCAGGTTTAGAGTTTTAGAGAATTAGATCATAAAACTTGCATTACATTCCACATATAAACAAAGTGGTTACATAAAGATAGTATTCTTATTTCCCATAAATGGAAACATATTTAAAATAAAACATGGATTATTTCTTGACACTTCCTTTACACTATCATCATATCATGTACCTTTCCCTTGACCTGTGAAAAACATTTCAAAAAAGACTTGGGATAAGCATAAAAATATCAGTATGGGTTATATAAAAAAAATATGGAAAGGAAACATGAGTTCATATATACATAATAATGAAATCATACTTTACCCATAAAACATACCTCATCAAATCATGAATAAATCATAGAAATAATAAGACATAAAGGTAACTTGAGGCATTCATAACATTCTTACGTAGGGAGTAACCCTCTTGGTTACGTTTGGAATACCCATCACAGTATATTCCCTAAATCTCTTCGGAGAAACCTTAACGTTTCACTCCTTCGCGTTACCCAATGCATTGGAGAGCTATATCGGGCTCACCCGCCCTTAGTTTATCACGGAACCACCCGTCTTCATAATAATGCCCAAGAACCTCAACATAATCGTATCACATAAAACATGCATAAAGGAAACATATCATTCACACCTTTCAATCACAAGATATCAATACAAAACATTGATATAAAAACATTATGAAAACCATTTTCAATACCAAGATAAAAGAAAAGTAAAACATGGTATTTATTTTTCTTTTAAAAAGAATGTATGCCTTGTAGAGGAAGCCGAAACTCAAATAACGGTCACGGCAGCGAAGAAGTCGTTGTCGCCGCATACGTATGACAAAAACATTCCCTTTTTTCATTTAGTAAAACTCTTCGTATAAAAAATATTCCTTTTGGATAAACGTAAAAGTCAAAGGGGTTTATACACCGTATAAAATAAGGTTGTGTATAAAACAAAATATGCCTCAATGAAAGGAGATTGAGACGAAGTCCCATACCTCGGGTCCGACTTAACTCGATCATTATTTAATGTACTGAATAATAAACTTGAGTTAATTTCTACTTGATTAAGAACCTTTTTCATGTTAATTATTCCTTTTATATCACTTACTTCCATGTCATGAACACTATGTAATTATTTAAGTTAATAACGGTCGTTTTAACGATCATTGGTACTTGAGTCAAAAATAAACCCTTTATAATTACAAGTTGTTCATGTATCCATTATATCCAGAATTATAATCATGATTTATATATCATATATATCCAGTATATACATGCATTTATAATATTACATAATCATTTAGAGGTAAGAAATGAAATTCACCGTTCATGGAGACGGTAAATCGTACGTACGCATGAACGCTACTTTCATTTCTATTTCGTATTTTACAGAATGGAATCATAATGATATAAAGATATATTATAATTCCAGTATAATATCATATATAACATCATAGTTCCATCCTTTATATGTCCCACATATGGTATTTAACGAATCAAATCACTTTGAGGGGGCGGTAGTCCGCACTTCCTTAAATGAAGATATCACGTTTACCCATAATGGAAACCATAAAGGTATGCCCAAAATGAAAAATACAGAAGCTTAAGAAAAACATAAACATATTATATATCATATATAAATATAGTTACATCCTAATGTCCACCTTTTAAGGTGTTAAAATAATGTTGAACAATCATCGTTTCGGGAGGCATAAATTCACCATCCACGGAAACAGTATGTCCTTTAACCATTAGATGTAGGTGTGTGTAAGTGAAGCTCGAATACTTCTTATAACAACATCCTAGTATATTGAGGATACTTTAGTTGTTACAAAAGAAAATAATAAAAAGAGTTTAGGGGGTTGGAGAAGCAAAATCAAACAAAAGGACTCAAAAGAAGACATTACCTTAAAATCGGGTAACTCTCTTCGATTTGAGCTCAAAGGCTTCCTTGGGAAGACTTATGCCCAAATTGAGGATTCAAGGAGTACGATAGGGATTTGTAGAACCAAAATGGTCAGGGGTTGGCTGAGCCAAAGTCTTTGGGAGTGTGGTTAAGGAGGTAGAGGTGTGGGCCTTTCATAAGAGGAGAGGAGGGGTACTCTTGGAAGGTAAAGAAAAGTCACTTTATTTTAAATTGGTATTCGGATTTAAGAGGTCCCAAATTGATATGTTTCGAGTATAAGGTGATAAGGGTTCTATATCCACCCATACAATAGGTTTTGTCCATGTGTAGGTCTTATATTTTACATTATCATTCCATTTTATTTAAATCGTTAAATAATGAGGTCATCGCTGCATCATCATGATGTCATAAATAATTTAATTTATTTAAAGTCTAAAAATTATAAAAAAAATACTATGATGTAGGAAATCTTTTTATATTTCCAATGAATATTTATAATAAAAAATATGATCTTTATAACCCCATGTAAAATATTTTTTAGTAAAACATCTCATGTTTGTGTCATTTTTACTTTTACATTAAATAAAAAGTTATTTATGTCATTTCCCAACCAAAGTGGCTTCATGGGGTCCCCAAGTTGACCCATGGATTGTCTTGGTCGGCCATGACACATCCAATGAGGTTAGGACATGTGTCAAGCTCATCTCATTTTATTAAAGCATTATTTTTACCTTAAACTACACTAATTACCTCTAATCGCGATTAAGAACTTAAGAGTTACTATTCACCAAAAAATTATTTTAATCTCATTGAACCACATTTTACTTATTAATGACAACCATGTATGTCGGATTTTTGAAATTCAAAACACAGAAGTGGTAAAATTTCATTTAAACGAAAAATCAGTTTTTATAAGTACCACTTAGTGGTTTCACTATTCATCAAAAATTGAAGTTTTTCAGAAAAATACCAAAAATTCACCCTAAGCTATATTTGATATTCCGAATTAAAAAATTAAGTCTATTTTACAAAATTCAAAACATATAAGTCTCATTAATTAATTTAATAATTAATTCCCGATGACATGACAAATAGCGTGTTTTGATGAAACAATAAGTATCAAAATATTGACACCAGTTTAAGTCCAATTTCAAAGTGAAATTGATTCCAATGGTCACCATTGGATTAATTGGTAAAAATATATTCTAATTTAACTTCAAAACCAATTCAAAAGATAATCTAATCATATAAATAAATTAGATTAAAAATCAGTTTTGATGTAAAATGCAGTATTTTTCACTATTCATTAAAAAATGAACATTGTCTGAAAAATACCAAAAAATTCACAAAAAGTAAATTTTGATTTCCCAATCATAAAGAATAAGTTTATTTTGACAAACATAGCTTATAAAATTTTCAAAATATAGATTTAAAAATGGTTTTCCATCAAAAGGCAGTAAAACAATCTTTTAAGAATATTAGTGTATTCCATGCATAAGATTGTATTTATTTTCATTTTAAGCCTCTAAAACACTATCTTAATAATTAATAGACATAGATAAAAATATCTATTATTCATTACTTGGGATGTTACAGGTTGGGATCTCCAGGGGGGTAGGGGGTGTCTAGGGGGTGGGAGGGCTGTCTATGGGGGTGGGTGGCACTTTCCAGGGGGGGTACGTGGTGTCCAGGGGGGTGGGTCAGCTGTCCACGGGGGTGGATGGGCTGTCCACGGGGGTGGTCGAGCTGTCCAGGGGGGTAGGGGGTGTCCAGGGGGGTGGTCGGGCTGGCCACGAGGGGTAGGGGTGTCCAGGGGGTGGGCGGGCTATCCATAGGAGTAGGCAGGGCTGTCTAGGGGGGTACGGGGTGTCCGGGGGGCTGTCCACAAGGGGAGGGGTTGTCCAAGGGGTGGGCAGGTAGTCTAAGGAGGTGGGCGGGGCTGTCTAAGGGGGTACGGGGTGTCTATGGGGTGGGGGTTGTCCACAGGGGGAGGGGTGTCCAGGGGGGTGGGCGGGCTGTCCACGGGGGTGGTTGGGTTGTCCATGGGGTAGGGGGTGTCTAGGGGGTGGGCGGGCTGTCCACGGCGGTGGGTGGGGCTGTCCAGGGGGGTATGGGGTGTCCAGGGGGTGGGGGGCTATCCACAGGGGGAGGGGCTATCCATGGGGGGTGGGCGGGCTGTCCACGGGGGTGGCGGGGCTGACCATGGGGGTACGAGGTGCCCAGGGGGTGAGGGGCTGTCTAGGGGAGGGGTGAATCAGTCACAGCAAATCATCAAGTAAAGTTTTGTTATTTATAGATAAAAAAATAAATATAATGTGACCTACCTAATCACACATATATTCAGGCACAATAAATCAATAAACATCAAAGGTCAATAAAATCAGTCAAAAATGTAACGGATCAATATGTCCCTCATCACCATCACTATCATCACCATCATCATCACCCTCACCCTCATCCCCATCATCGGACCCATCATCGTCCCCACCCTCCTCCTCACCCTTGTACTTAGCCTCATCCTTCTCATCACCCTCCTCCTTCGCCTCGGCCTCCTCCCCTCCCTCCTCCTCCACCTCGGCCTCCTCCTCTCCCTCCTCCTCCTCTGCCTCGGCCTCCTCCTCGCCATCTTCTCGACCACCAATAGAAATGACACCTGGTTCACCATATATAGAACGCATCTATTACATATATTCATCACAAGCAGTTCTGGCCTCTGGTGGAAGTGTTGGACGTAAAACTCCCATCAGTTTCATAAATGTAGTGTTTGCCCTAGCAGACTGTTCTTCTGTCTCTATGGCCCTTTTTCATCCTGTTCTTCATATACCTTAACCTGATGCAACTCATTGGAACTACAACTCGTACCTGAGTAGGGCTAATACCTTGTCAAAACTATACTCTTCCCAAGTCGGCAGCGTACTCTACCAGGGTGCTCATCTCCCAACACCTGATGTAATTGATTGTTTGGCCCAAAAGTGTTAGGTTCCTAGGCATCAAGGGCCTCTGAAGTATCTTGTTACAAATATAAATAGATTATTAAGTTACAAAATAGAGATTAAAATTTTAAATATACAAAGTAAAATTTACAATCTGCTGCTGAGTCGGTTCATTAACTGCACTTCCATCTTTCTTCTTTCTACTCGAGAAAAACAGTTTTGCTCAAGGCATACATCCTTCTATATTAAATTTATGCCTCTAAAATGAAATTGAATGTAGGAAACCATAATTAAAAATAGGATACCAAAAAAACATTAATTTCATAACTAAAATTATATTACAACTTTAGCAATCAAATAAATTATGGAGGAAGCAATAGAAAGCGCAAGTCATAAAGAAAGAGTATAAACTGTCATACATACTGCCTCTCATGATCTGGAATTGTAATACATCCCAATGTGTGGACATATTTCTTATCATAAATGTTTTTTTAATTTCTTCTAGATGAATCCTAAATAAAATTCAATAATTATTATTAACAAAAAACATGAAAATTTTCATTTAAATACCTCTAATTTGATTAATACCATAAATTGGCTAGTAGTCCAATGAGTAATCATCTGTCGGTACTATTATAAAAAAAAATCATCCATGAAAGGGACTGCCTCTAACTCTGTGCCCACTCTAGCATACCATCCAATGTACAACTCATGCTTATAAGATCTCCAAAGCTCTCCTAAATCCTTTAAACGTGCGGGGCATGCACCCTAAACATCGGTGAAATTAAACAGCAGCTGACACCAAAATATTAATTCATATAAATAAAAAAATTAATATATTTCATTAAATACAACAGATTTTTTTACCCATATCTATGCCCAGGATTTATCCTTGACTTCATTTGGAAGCTGTCTCCATGAGGGCGGGCTGACAGGAATGATGTCGGAGTATTTGGCAAGCATTGCCAAAAAACTCCAACATTGCTACCCTGATTTTTCAATCATCTGACTATCTTCATTGTAGTCCACCATCAACTACATGTGGTGGTTCCACACCGCACGCATGCGTGTACATCCCCACCCCTTCCTCCTATAGTATATGTATCTATTATGAAATAAAAACAAATATTTTATCAATTCATGTTATAATGAAAATAAATAATGGTGTAAAAAATTTTAGGGTTGTATAAGTATACCTATGGTAGTCTGATCAATAGGCACCACTGGATCCGCAAAAACTGAAAGAAACCCTTGTACAGATGGAGGGGGTCCCAATGTATACTCCACAGGGACAGACTCTGGTGAAGCAGGAGTCGAAGAATATGGAATATAAAATCCTAGAGAGAAGGAATCATAAGTAAAAGAAGATGACAGGGATGGCTGGCCGAATGTTGGATGGGTAGTGGGGATCATCATCGGATATGGTACAGATGGGTGAGGAGGCACAGATGTAAATGGTGGTGAAAAATGGGAGGCCTAAATATTCTATGTGTCCCTAATGGCACACCAGGATCAGCATGTGGGTTGGATGGTATATCAGTGGGAGGGGCAGGGTCTAATCGGGTACGCTGACCAGATCATCTAGCTCTTATACCACCACCCCCCCCCCCTTGTATGAACACCCTGAGTACTGGGACCACTACTAGGCTGCTCATCAAATAACTATCTCCTAATAGATGGATCCTACAAAAAATTTTAAAAAAAATTAATTACATGACATTATATATTATTTAAATATATATATTTGAAATAAAATACTCACTGCAGGAACTAGTGGTGGAATGTCTAGCTCTGTCATGCGACGATTGATGTCCATAATCTGTTTTTGTTGCCTCTCTTCAATTTGTTTCATTTCCTGCATTTGAAAACAAATATGGAAGTAAATAGAAAATTTTAACTAATGTGTAACCCAAAAAACAAAATAAATGAGAGGGAATAGGGGGATTCATGGATTATTTAACTAACCATTATTTTAGGTGAGCTTGAAAAAATATATAATGAAGTCAATAAATTGTACAAGATGAAATAAAGAAATTTAATTTTTAGTAGGATGGTTATTTACTAAGTGTCATCAGTCTATTAAAATCATGGAACATTGATTCTAACAGAATCATAAGTGGTAAAGTAGTTGTCAAAATTAAGGAAAATTTTAATTTCTTTAGCTCAGGTAGATGATGCAGGTTTTAATACATGTTTTGTAGAAGAATAAAAACCATCATGTTCATTACCTGGTAAAATGTTAAAGATAGTTCTTAGAGTCATACAAATTTTATACAAATCACAGTTGAAGCATCGAAATGTTCACTAAGTTAGAAATGTTGGTTTCATAGGTTTAAATACACTTCAATTCCAAATTAGAAAATGCAATTCAAATAAAATTGCAACCAATAAACATTAAAAATTCACATAATGGTCAAGTCGGATACAACATATTTTTAATCAATATTAAATCAATTTGAATAGTACCAACTTTAACATCCCAAGTCGAGGTAAACCAAAATAATTGAGAGCATGAATGGATGATTTTATATATTTCCCACCACAACTTCAGGTTCACAGTCAACTCTGGACAATTGAGTTATTGGATTCATCAAAAGTAATAAATGGATCGTTTCCAATGGTAGTAGGAATGGTGTAACAGCCCGAGATTTTATGAAAAATATTCTTTTTTATTTCACTAATGTCTTGTGTTGTACGCTACACCAAAAGGTGCTTGCACAACACGCATCCTTGACTTGCCTTGCATTACACGCAATCACGACCTTCCTCGATAGCGTGTGTAATACGCAATACCGAGTTTCACTAAACAACGATATGCTATTAAAATATTATTAAAACTAGCCGTTATGAATAGTAATAACCACTTTTTAAAACTCTGTAAATCTTATTTTTCAAAATGAACTTCATTTTTGGATTAGGAGTATCGAATTTATCCTAAGGTGAAATTTTGGTAATTTTCGGATAACTTTCATATTTTGATGAATAGTGGAAATTACTAAATTATAATTAAAAACAACTTTTTTAATCGAAATAATTAATAGTGAAAAAATTATTAATTTGAGTGGTTTTAAAGTATATTTAGAATATATTTTTACAATTTAATACAATGTTGGTCATTGGTTGTAATTTCACATTTAAACCAGACATAATCAAGTGTCAATCTTTTGATATATATTGTTTCCTAAAAACACGCTATTTATTTTAACAGCGGGATTTAATTATAAAATTAATTAATGCAACTTATATGTTATGAATTTGGTAAAATAGATTTCATTTTTGAATTCGGAATATGAAATATAGCTTAGGATGAAATTTTGGCATTGTTATGAAAAACATCAATTTTTGATGAATAGTGAAACTACTAAGTGGTAGGTTAAAAACTGAATTTTGCATAAAACATAATTTTACCGCTTCTGTGAATGGAATTTCGAAAATCCGAGAGACACGGTTAATATCAAGGACTAAAATGTGGTTCAATGAGATGAAAATAATTTTTGGTGAATAGTAACTTTTTACTTTTTTTTACCGCGGTTAATAGTAAATAGGGTAACTAAGGGTAAATATGATATTACTATTACCCTAACACATGTCCTAATTCTATTGTACAAGTGTAATTCAACCAAAAACAAACTTAGGAATAAAATATGACCATTTAGGCCCACTTGGATTAGATTAGGACATTTATTATTAATTTATTTAAAGAAGGGTTAAAATAGTTAAAATCAAAGTTTAATAAGTAAATCATTTTTAATATGGGGTTATACATAAGATAAATTCGATTGTAAATATTCATTAGAAAGATAAAAAGATTTCCTACATGATGGTATTTTATTTGTAATTTTTAGACATCAAATATTTTAATTTATTTATGACACAAAGATGATGCAGTAATTATCTTATTAATGAAATATTGACAAAATTGATAATATAAATACCAAAATAAATGTAATTTAAGACTTTTTATGAATTCCACTAATTTTCTAGGTTACTATGATATATTAGTATTGATTTAATCAACTTGGTTCGAACATATAATTCTGTTATGACTTTGACAAAAATCATATATCAAATAGTGTCAAAATTGACACAAAATAGTTTTTAAATCAAATATTATATTATTAATTGTTATTTTATTCCTAAAAATCTAAGGTTCGGCCAAATGACTTAGATAAGGATATATATATTAATAAAAAACAATTTGGGGTTCGTTTGGCATGTTATAGTAAGTGTATTAACCATATAGTGAAAGAAAACAAAAAGACATGGTAAAAGTTAAATTATTTAACTTAGAGTTAAATTTAATTGATAAGGTTAAAATAATATCCTAAACTTGTCTAAATTCTATTGGTTGATAGGATTTCGACCCATCCCCACTTTAGCTTCGAAATAAGACCCTTTGGAACCATTATAAACCGATTTTGACTTTAATATAAAATAATATTTTGAGATATTCCTAAGGTGCCCCTCTCCTCCCCTATAAAAGGACACCTCCTCCCCCTCCTCCTCACACCAATTTGAGCACCCAAGCTCGGCCAACCCCTGCCAATTTCTCCTCTCCACTTCCCTAGAAACATCCTAGAGGTTCTGGTCTTCCTCAAAGACCAATTTTAGTGCCCTAAGAGGAGGTCTCAAAGAGGCACTTCAAAGAAGAGGTAATTACCGTTACCAATTCTTTCATCTTTATTTCTTCTTCCACTTCTTCTTCTTAGGTTGTTTCATTATGAAGTAATAACATCAGTATCACTCATATACTGATATGTTATTATAAGTATGAAACAACCCTATTTCACCATCTATCCATCCTACGGAAAAAGAAATCACCGCGCGTGCGTACGTACGGAATACCGTCTCCACGCCGTGGTGTAATCTATTTTCCACCACCACCTTACATGGATGGGTATAATGGTGTAAAGAATAACTATACATAGTTATTACAACATCATATTGATTCTGATATATTGTATAATCCACTCCAATTCAATTCAATATTTATAGAAATGATATCATCACTCGTGCGTACGTACGGACTACCGTCTCCACGACGCGATGAGATTCATTCTCCATGTTAACTACTTAAGAATGATTATAATGTATATATAAGAAATAATAATGAAATATATGACATTATAAAGCTACTGGATTTATGTATATATATACATATGTATGTCATCTACTTACTTCCATTTCAAGACAATAAGGAAAGGAAAACAGTGTTCATGCGTACGTACGGACTACCGTCTCCATGAACGGTGTTTTTCATTTTATTTATCTACCTATTATATATATATATATACTAAATATATATGATATATAAATCATATTTTATATTCTGGAAGTGAGTAAATCATGATATAAGTAATAATGATGTCAATAACAACAAGTCAAAACACCTACGATAAATGAAACGATTTTACCCAAAACGCTTCTTTAACATGGAATTTACAAAAGAACGGGTAATATAATGTCATAAGTGAACCATATATGATATCATAACAATGAATATGATTCTGTAATAAGTCAATGACATTATTTAAATCATTATACAGGAGGTTCGGACACATACGAAGCAAATTGGACCTAAGGTAAGGGAAATATCACAATCTCAATTTTTATCCGAGATTGTTTATTCGTAAGTATTTACTGGGGTGTATTTTATCATCCACATCCATGTTCCCTCAATATGTAATATTGTTTCCATCCACTTGAAATAGTTTAAATCCAATTTTACCCTTAGGTGAGTTTTTAGTAAAGAATATGAAAGGAATCTTTTGTCGTTTTTCCGTACGAGGTATTTTTTGACTTTTCCGACAAAAGTACGAAGAATGTTTTTTTTAACTTATACGGCACGAACGGATTTTTACGGTTTTATAAAGCCTTATTTTCACGAACCTTCTTCCAAAATATTTCATGACTATTTTTAATAAAATCTCTTTCTTTTAAAATTGTATGATGTTTTGTGAAAAGAAATTGATTTTGAAGAAGAAAGGATATTTTCCTCAAGAATTCATTTCAAGTGTTTTATCAAAATTATTTTCCATCTAAGATAATAAAGGGTTCTGTTTCTATCCATATTTTTACATTGATTTGACTATGTTGTGATGGAATTATGTTTATGAATTCCTTTATCTTATATGAATGGTTTTATGATGTCATGTTGTTTAAGAATCCCATTTTTATTACATGGGTTATGCAATGATGTATGATTTATGATTTTGTGGCACACATAAGAATGGTATCATTATGAGATGGGTGGGACCTATATCTCCCTCCAATGCATTGGGTAAAGATTTTATATCTCATGAGATAGACATGGCTGGAACGGAAGGTTATTTCGGTTCAGTGATACAGGACTGAAACGAGGAGTGAACTCGGTTCAGAAAGGGACTTTGTCCACTAAGATAGTCTTGGCAATGAGTCATGACTAACAAGAAATGATTTTCCATGATTATGTGTGCATGCCACAAAGATTCAAGTTTTATGTTATGATTATGGGGATCTCATTTTCACTTCTATGATTTATTCCATGTTAAGATATTATGATCTCTTTTGCAGGTTTTAATTTTCAAAAAGATATGATATGATTTTTATTTCCTTTATTTGCCCTTGCTGAGCATTTGAGCTCACCCTTTTATGTTTTCATTTCCCCAGGATATAAAGAAAGGTTTTAGGTAAAAAAAAAGGAAGATCTTTATGGGAGATTTTGAAGATCTTTCACCACGATTAGAAGATTATAGTCCGAGTTTCCAAAGACACTAAACTATTACGGTCCTTGTGTGTGTGTTTTTGTAATGTACTAAGTATTCCGCAAAAGTAATGTAATGTCCATGTACGATAAGATACGGGTCTCTACAGTTGGTATCAGAGGAAAGGTTTAGTCAACCTTTGGAAACTAGGATGCGAAAACGTTAGTGAGATCCCTAGAGATATTTATAAGGTATGTCTAGGGATGCCCCTAAGGATAAGTATACGTATAGGATATATTCCTAGAACTATGGTAATGATATTAGATTAAACCTAAGAAGTTAGGTATTGAGGATACTTTCCCTTTACTATGTTGTTTTCTCTAGCATGATTTTTGATTCTCACAAAATTATTTTTGTGTTTTAGTTAATGGAGGGAACCAAAAGGAATTCAGTTAACATTGAATCCAATGGACAAATTGGTGACTATGAGCAACAAAATTGTGTAATTCCTAGAGAGAAAGATGTTGTGATTATGCCGAATCAATCATCGCGATATATGATTAACAAGGTGAAATTTAGTGGTATGCCTAATTCTTCAAAGAAGAGGAAGATAGACTATTATGCATGTTCGCATGTTGAGGAGCATAAAGAAAGGAAGATTGAGATTTCTAAAGAAGGGAAGAAGAACCTTGAGGAATACCTCAAATGGAGGGACCGATGTTATCTGTGTGGAGAAAAGGGTCATAGAGTGACAGATTGTTATGGAGTTCAATGTCTTATTTGTGGAGAACATGGGCATTACCCAACTCAATGCCCTGACCTAAAAAGATACTTCTAAATCAAGGAAGGACTTATTCCAGGACAGTCATTGAAGTGGATGGACTGAAGTGTTTATGTATTGGTATTCAAGAATAATGTTGTTGAGGTACTTTTATGGTGTATTGGAATAATTATGTATTGCTCTAATGTGGTATTCAAAGTGATTGAGATATTTTTTGGAAATAAGATGATATGCGAATAATGAAGACGAGAAAATGAAATGTTTAATAGTATTCATGAGCTCATGATTGATATAAGGACTAAGTGATATCATGGTTTGAGTATATAGAATTTTGAGGATTTTGGTAACTTTTAACTGCACTCATGTTTTCACTAAGGTATTCAAGAGAATACACGATTAAGGACGTTGAATGTTTGGAATGTGACCAACAAGACATATCTTATGATATCAACGACAGTATTAAATCTTTGGTAATCGTTGTCACTATATTATGAGAGTGGACTGCAGTATTAAGTATAATCCTAAAGATTAGACTGGATTATGTTGGACATAAGTTAGTATTGTTTAAGGATAGAAGATTTTCGATATTATTGATGGGATGTTATAGTAATGTAGTTTTAGAAAAAAAAGGACAACCTGCAGGACGGGCGACAGCCCATCGCTTCGGACAAGGCTGTAGGAATCGAACCCACAACCGAAGTGCGACTGGCCTTTATCGCCTACCACTGACCTACAGGAAGTCCCTGTTTAGTAGAAACTAGTGTTATTATATTAAGCAGTATGATATATCAAGTATAAGCCCATTTTAGGAACCATATATGATTAATCTCACTATAGATCGACTTATGTATATAATTTTTGCTAACCTTTTGTTTGAGACAGATGGAATGACCCGTCATTCTATCACATGATCTGCTAACACTTCACGAATAACAAATTCAACTTCATTTATTTAAGAGATGAAGTGGAAATTGTTCAAGGCACGAACAACAGTGAGATTGTACCAAAATAAAGTAAGTATTTATTAAAATTCAAATTTTCAACTTTAGGGGAAATGATCTTGAAAACCAAAAAATGTTGTCCTAGTGATCTTATACCTGATTAATCAGATGGTACCTTATATCATCACAAATCTATGGATTTGTGATTACTGGCTTTTCCATAGCCATGTTCTCTACCACTCTCCATCAGAACATGATGGTTAGATTTCTCTTCCATATCCATATTTTCACCTATGTGGAAACCCAGTGATTAGTTTATTTGGGTAATCGTTACATTTCATACTTTAGTTTTTAAAGCCATGTTTTGGTATTCCTTTTTACGATGTGGGTTTCTATAAAAGAAACTTTCGAATAGTAAACCATTTATAACCCCGACGAATTTCGAGGGCGAAATTCATTTTAAGGGGGGTAGATTGTAACAGCCCGAGATTTTATGAAAAATATTCTTTTTTATTTCACTAATGTCTTGTGTTGTACGCTACACCAAAAGGTGCTTGCACAACACGCATCCTTGACTTGCCTTGCATTACACGCAATCACGACCTTCCTCGATAGCGTGTGTAATACGCAATACCGAGTTTCACTAAACAACGATATGCTATTAAAATATTATTAAAACTAGCCGTTATGAATAGTAATAACCACTTTTTAAAACTCTGTAAATCTTATTTTTCAAAATGAACTTCATTTTTGGATTAGGAGTATCGAATTTATCCTAAGGTGAAATTTTGGTAATTTTCGGATAACTTTCATATTTTGATGAATAGTGGAAATTACTAAATTATAATTAAAAACAACTTTTTTAATCGAAATAATTAATAGTGAAAAAATTATTAATTTGAGTGGTTTTAAAGTATATTTAGAATATATTTTTACAATTTAATACAATGTTGGTCATTGGTTGTAATTTCACATTTAAACCAGACATAATCAAGTGTCAATCTTTTGATATATATTGTTTCCTAAAAACACGCTATTTATTTTAACAGCGGGATTTAATTATAAAATTAATTAATGCAACTTATATGTTATGAATTTGGTAAAATAGATTTCATTTTTGAATTCGGAATATGAAATATAGCTTAGGATGAAATTTTGGCATTGTTATGAAAAACATCAATTTTTGATGAATAGTGAAACTACTAAGTGGTAGGTTAAAAACTGAATTTTGCATAAAACATAATTTTACCGCTTCTGTGAATGGAATTTCGAAAATCCGAGAGACACGGTTAATATCAAGGACTAAAATGTGGTTCAATGAGATGAAAATAATTTTTGGTGAATAGTAACTTTTTACTTTTTTTTACCGCGGTTAATAGTAAATAGGGTAACTAAGGGTAAATATGATATTACTATTACCCTAACACATGTCCTAATTCTATTGGACAAGTGTAATTCAACCAAAAACAAACTTAGGAATAAAATATGACCATTTAGGCCCACTTGGATTAGATTAGGACATTTATTATTAATTTATTTAAAGAAGGGTTAAAATAGTTAAAATCAAAGTTTAATAAGTAAATCATTTTTAATATGGGGTTATACATAAGATAAATTCGATTGTAAATATTCATTAGAAAGATAAAAAGATTTCCTACATGATGGTATTTTATTTGTAATTTTTAGACATCAAATATTTTAATTTATTTATGACACAAAGATGATGCAGTAATTATCTTATTAATGAAATATTGACAAAATTGATAATATAAATACCAAAATAAATGTAATTTAAGACTTTTTATGAATTCCACTAATTTTCTAGGTTACTATGATATATTAGTATTGATTTAATCAACTTGGTTCGAACATATAATTCTGTTATGACTTTGAAAAAAATCATATATCAAATAGTGTCAAAATTGACACAAAATAGTTTTTAAATCAAATATTATATTATTAATTGTTATTTTATTCCTAAAAATCTAAGGTTCGGCCAAATGACTTAGATAAGGATATATATATTAATAAAAAACAATTTGGGGTTCGTTTGGCATGTTATAGTAAGTGTATTAACCATATAGTGAAAGAAAACAAAAAGACATGGTAAAAGTTAAATTATTTAACTTAGAGTTAAATTTAATTGATAAGGTTAAAATAATATCCTAAACTTGTCTAAATTCTATTGGTTGATAGGATTTCGACCCATCCCCACTTTAGCTTCGAAATAAGACCCTTTGGAACCATTATAAACCGATTTTGACTTTAATATAAAATAATATTTTGAGATATTCCTAAGGTGCCCCTCTCCTCCCCTATAAAAGGACACCTCCTCCCCCTCCTCCTCACACCAATTTGAGCACCCAAGCTCGGCCAACCCCTGCCAATTTCTCCTCTCCACTTCCCTAGAAACATCCTATAGGTTCTGGTCTTCCTCAAAGACCAATTTTAGTGCCCTAAGAGGAGGTCTCAAAGAGGCACTTCAAAGAAGAGGTAATTACCGTTACCAATTCTTTCATCTTTATTTCTTCTTCCACTTCTTCTTCTTAGGTTGTTTCATTATGAAGTAATAACATCAGTATCACTCATATACTGATATGTTATTATAAGTATGAAACAACCCTATTTCACCATCTATCCATCCTACGGAAAAAGAAATCACCGCGCGTGCGTACGTACGGAATACCGTCTCCACGCCGTGGTGTAATCTATTTTCCACCACCACCTTACATGGATGGGTATAATGGTGTAAAGAATAACTATACATAGTTATTACAACATCATATTGATTCTGATATATTGTATAATCCACTCCAATTCAATTCAATATTTATAGAAATGATATCATCACTCGTGCGTACGTACGGACTACCGTCTCCACGACGCGATGAGATTCATTCTCCATGTTAACTACTTAAGAATGATTATAATGTATATATAAGAAATAATAATGAAATATATGACATTATAAAGCTACTGGATTTATGTATATATATACATATGTATGTCATCTACTTACTTCCATTTCAAGACAATAAGGAAAGGAAAACAGTGTTCATGCGTACGTACGGACTACCGTCTCCATGAACGGTGTTTTTCATTTTATTTATCTACCTATTATATATATATATATACTAAATATATATGATATATAAATCATATTTTATATTCTGGAAGTGAGTAAATCATGATATAAGTAATAATGATGTCAAGAACAACAAGTCAAAACACCTACGATAAATGAAACGATTTTACCCAAAACGCTTCTTTAACATGGAATTTACAAAAGAACGGGTAATATAATGTCATAAGTGAACCATATATGATATCATAACAATGAATATGATTCTGTAATAAGTCAATGACATTATTTAAATCATTATACAGGAGGTTCGGACACATACGAAGCAAATTGGACCTAAGGTAAGGGAAATATCACAATCTCAATTTTTATCCGAGATTGTTTATTCGTAAGTATTTACTGGGGTGTATTTTATCATCCACATCCATGTTCCCTCAATATGTAATATTGTTTCCATCCACTTGAAATAGTTTAAATCCAATTTTACCCTTAGGTGAGTTTTTAGTAAAGAATATGAAAGGAATCTTTTGTCGTTTTTCCGTACGAGGTATTTTTTGACTTTTCCGACAAAAGTACGAAGAATGTTTTTTTTAACTTATACGGCACGAACGGATTTTTACGGTTTTATAAAGCCTTATTTTCACGAACCTTCTTCCAAAATATTTCATGACTATTTTTAATAAAATCTCTTTCTTTTAAAATTGTATGATGTTTTGTGAAAAGAAATTGATTTTGAAGAAGAAAGGATATTTTCCTCAAGAATTCATTTCAAGTGTTTTATCAAAATTATTTTCCATCTAAGATAATAAAGGGTTCTGTTTCTATCCATATTTTTACATTGATTTGACTATGTTGTGATGGAATTATGTTTATGAATTCCTTTATCTTATATGAATGGTTTTATGATGTCATGTTGTTTAAGAATCCCATTTTTATTACATGGGTTATGCAATGATGTATGATTTATGATTTTGTGGCACACATAAGAATGGTATCATTATGAGATGGGTGGGACCTATATCTCCCTCCAATGCATTGGGTAAAGATTTTATATCTCATGAGATAGACATGGCTGGAACGGAAGGTTATTTCGGTTCAGTGATACAGGACTGAAACGAGGAGTGAACTCGGTTCAGAAAGGGACTTTGTCCACTAAGATAGTCTTGGCAATGAGTCATGACTAACAAGAAATGATTTTCCATGATTATGTGTGCATGCCACAAAGATTCAAGTTTTATGTTATGATTATGGGGATCTCATTTTCACTTCTATGATTTATTCCATGTTAAGATATTATGATCTCTTTTGCAGGTTTTAATTTTCAAAAAGATATGATATGATTTTTATTTCCTTTATTTGCCCTTGCTGAGCATTTGAGCTCACCCTTTTATGTTTTCATTTCCCCAGGATATAAAGAAAGGTTTTAGGTAAAAAAAAAGGAAGATCTTTATGGGAGATTTTGAAGATCTTTCACCACGATTAGAAGATTATAGTCCGAGTTTCCAAAGACACTAAACTATTACGGTCCTTGTGTGTGTGTTTTTGTAATGTACTAAGTATTCCGCAAAAGTAATGTAATGTCCATGTACGATAAGATACGGGTCTCTACAAATGGTGTCAATTCTATCATCACCATCATCAAAAATATGTCTTGGAATTACGTCAATAATGACACCAAATTCAGGTCGAATATGGTCTTTGACATAAAAAATTTGTTTCTCCATTGATGCCAATACATATGGTTCATCAGTAGCAAGAGTGCGAGTCATATCAATTACTCAAAATACACAATCATCAATAAATGTTCCATGCCTCATCATCGAATCAAACCACTTACATTTCATCAGTGTGACTCATCCATGAGAATAATAATCCAATATTATTATTTTTTCAACGACTCCGTAATAACCTACATTTTCAAATCGCGGTCTACTATCTGATGCACTAGCATAATAGTCTGTTGTGGAAATAACCATAACACCATCATGTTGTGTTCTCATGTTCTTTGCTCGTTCAGTGATAATAAATATGTATTCATTGATAACAATTGATTTACAGTCACGAACCACGGTATTAGGACCAAAATCCAAAGCTCTTATTTCCTCAGAGATAGAGTCAGTAGGAAAACTCAATACCTAAAATATAAATCAATATTAAACTTAATTAAGTATTGTTTTAATTATTTT
Organism: Viscum album; assembly: GCA_963277665.1. Lineage (NCBI taxonomy): Eukaryota > Viridiplantae > Streptophyta > Magnoliopsida > Santalales > Viscaceae > Viscum > Viscum album. The sequence goes on from OY728147.1 coordinate 316,103,223, forward strand.
AAATATTAATATTATTACCTTTAATTTTAACCGAGCAGAAAACTCTTTGCTATGAAAAGTCTCCCTCCTTCTCAAAGATAAAGAACGATACTTTCTATTTATCATATCTTTATGTTCCTTGTAGATAAAAATAGGAATATTTTAATAAATATATATATATATATATATATATAAGATATAAATATACAATTTACTTACAAGATGTATTCATCGAAAAAATCACAGTTAAACAAAACTGTGCGATGTGTCATCTCCCACTCTTCAAGGCTTAATGTCATCAATGTATATGATCTAGGAATTCCTCCTATTTGAGGAAGTGATGGAAAACTGGTTTTAATTTTCTCATATTGTTCTTCTTCATTTCTCATTGGTCTATTCATTCTTGTAGTAAGATCAGACAAATACATAGAGCAGAAATCCATACATTCTTGAGCTAAGTAACCATTCACGATAGAACCTTCAGGATGATTAGTGTTACAGACATAAGACTTTAATGTGTACATATTTATTTCAGTTGGATACATACAATGAAAATAAATAGGTCCTATGAGAATTATTTCAGTTGGAATATGGACAGTCAGATGCAGCATGCATGTGAAAAATGATGGAGGAAATATTTTCTCTAACTCACACAAAATTAATGGAGAATCTGCCAACATTTTTTGCAAGAAATAATTGGACAACTTCTTAGCACAAAGATCTCTAAACAAATGGCACAACTGAATAACAGCCACCCTTAAATTATTGGAAAAAAGATGATGAATTGTTATTGGAATAAACTCATGCAGAAGGATGTGATAATCATGAGACTTAAAAGATTTTAGCTTCAACTCTCTTCTGTTGACCTGTTTGGATATGTTTCTTGAATAGACATCAAGAACTTTAATAGTCTCTAGTACTTCCAGAAATTTCTTTTTTTCTGTAGGTGTCATCACATAAGAAGCACATGGAAGTTGCCATTTATTTTCACTGATACGCACAGGATGCAATTCTGGTCTGATGCCCCAATCCACCAAGTCACGCCGAGACTGTAAATCATCTTTTTTCATTCCGTTGACATTTAGAATAATAGAAAGCAACATTTCACATATATTTTTTTCAATGTGCATTACGTCTAAGCAATGAAATAAAAAATTGGTTGACCAATAAGGAAAATCAAAGAAGATACTTCTCTTCTTCCAATTGTAATAGTTTTCAGTGGAAACATTATTTCTCTTTCCAGATTTCATTTGACCCTTCCCGAATGAAAAAATGAAATCTTTCAATTCATTAAGCACATCAGTTCCAGACATACACTGAGGTGGATCATCGGTCTCCATGGTATTGTCAAATCTTTGACGATTATTTCTATATAGATGGTCCATTGGAAAGAATCGTCAATGTCCCATAAAAATGAAACTATAATGATGTTTCAGTCTTCTGGATCGTGTATTCTTCTTACAAATAGGACATGATAGTTTTCCCTTTGTACTCCATCCAGACATCAATGCATAAATAGAAAAATCATTGATCGTCCACATAAGCGCAGCACGCATCTGAAATATTTCTTTCGAACATGCATCGTATGTGCACACACCCACATCCCAAAGAATTTTCAACTCTTTTATTAAAGGTTTCATGTATACGTCTATATCATTGCTAGGATTAGAAGAGCCATATATGAGTATACTCATGAAAGTGACAGGTTTTTTCATACACAACCATGGGGGAAGATTATAAATGTGTATAAAAATCGGCCATGTGTTGTGTGACGTAAGTATATGCCCAAACGGATTAAAACCATCACATGAAAGACCCAACCTCACATTACGCACGTCAACTGAAAAATCATGATATCAAGCATCAAATATCTGCGATGAAAATCCATCAGCAGGGTGAACCAACTCATCATTAGTCTTCTTTCTCTCGGTATCATGCCATTGCATTTTTATTGATATTTCATCAGACATAAAAAGATTCTAGAGTCTGGGGATCAATGGAAAGTGCCACATTACTTTCTATGGCACACAGGATGTTGTTCCATCATCTTTTGGCTTCCAGCGGAATGTGACACATTTTATACAATCATTTCTTTCATCATTTCCCTCCCAGAATAAACTACAATATTTCGGGAAAGCATTAATTTTTTTTCTTGAAAATCCAAGTTCCTCAACTAACTTCCATGACATATAGTGGTTTGAGGGAATATCTACATCATCTAGAAGTAAGTACTTCAAGAAGGAAAGAATTTAATTGATGGAAGTATTAGAAATCCCATACATAGTTTTCCCATTAAACAATCGGATTAAAAATTCCAGCTTTTTTATTTTACCGCATTGTCGATATATTGGAGTCATGGCAGCATCATTCAATTTTTTCACCCTAAAAACATCATCATTTTCATTAGATGCATCATGTGTGCTCATATCAAAATATTCTTGGGTTGAAATCATTTCTTTTTCATGGTGATGAATAAATGGAGACTGTTCATATAACAAATTCTCCAATCCAGTCCTCTCATTTGGATCATCAGTGATTTGAGATGTCATTTTCTCCCCATTATGATACCACACAGAGTAGTTTGCTTGAAAACCATATTTGGTTATGTGGTAGCTAACTTCTTTATGGATTAACTAAGGTCTTACAATACACTTGTAACAGGGGCAGTGTATGTGACCACTATCTGAAGCATTGTGAAATGCAAAAATCTAAAAATCTCTCCAAATTGTTTTGAAAATCTCTTGAGATCCGATCAGTTTCATACATCCAACTTCTATCCATTTTGTAAAAAAATTGTTGTAAGTCATTTCGTCAAAAGTAATTCAATAATATTGAAGTTTCATCGAAAATATATTTAAGTAAATGAGAATTGTTCACTTTATATGAAACCATAATTGACACACTACTCTATATGCAAATCGTAATATAAAAGACAAAAAAAATACTATATTTATAACAAAATATCTTTGAAGATCTATACATGAGTGTACAAGATCATGTACACCTGTGGAGGAGAATTATTCAGGAGTTGACAAAATTTTAGATTGAAGAAATTTTATATTTTAGTAGATTATTTGAGTGATCGCATACATTGCCCAAGGGGGTGGGAGTGTCCAGGGGGTGTGGGGTGTCCAGGAGGTGGTGGGGTTGTCCAGGGGTTCGGAGGTGTCCAGGGGGTGGGGGGCTGTCTAGGGGGGTTTGGGTGTCCAGGTGGGCGGGCTGTCAACGAGGGTGGGGGGGCTATCCAGGGGGTACGGGGTGTCCAGGGGGTGGGAGGGCTGTTCACGGGGGTGGCGAGGCTGTCTAGGGGGGTCGGGGGTGTTCAGGGGGGTGGGAAGATTTCCAGGGGTGGAGGGGATGTCCAAGGGTTCGGGGTGTCCAGGGGGTGAGTGGGGTGTCCAGGGGGTGGGCGGGGCTATCCAGGGGGTACGGGGTGTCCAGGGGGTGGGCGGGTTGTCCATGGGGGTGGAGGGGCTATCCAGGGGGTGGGTGGGATATCCACGGGGGGTGGTCGGGCTGTCCACAAGGGTGGCAGGGCTGTTCAGTGGGGTCGGGGGTGTCAAGGGGGGTGGGGGCTTTCCAGGGGGTGGGGGCGTCCTAGGGGATAGGGGGTGTCCGGAGGGTGGTGGGCGGGTGTCTAGGGGGGGTGGGTGGGCTGTTCACAGGGGTGGCTGGGCTATCCAGGGGGTCGGGGGTGTCTGGGGGGTGGGGGGCTTTCCAGGGGGTGGGGGTTGTCCAGGGGGTATGAGGTGTCTAGGGGGTGGGCGGGCTGTCCAGGGGGTGGCGAGGGTGGCAGGGTTGTCCGGGGGGTGAGGGGATGTCCACGGGGGGGGGGGGGGGGGGGGGTCGGGCTGTCCACGGGGGTGGTAGGGCAATCTAGTGGGGTCGAGGGTGTCTAGGGGTGGGGGCTTTCTAAGGGGGTGGGGGTGTTCAGGGGGATGGGGTGTCTGGGGGTGGTGGCCGGGTGTTCAGGGGGGTGGGTGGGCTGTCCATGGGGGTGGGAGTTGTCCACGGGGGGAGGGGGTGTCCAGGGAGTGGGCGGGCTGTCTACGGGGGTGGGTGTGTTGTCCACGGGGGTGGCAGGGCTGTCCAGGGGGTATGGGGTGTCCATGGGGGTGGGCGGGTTGTCCATGGAGGTGGAGGGGCTATCCAAAGGGGTAGGAGGTGTCCACGGGGGTGGGCGGGTAGTCCACGGGGGTGGGCGGGTATTCCACGGGGGTGGGGGGCTCTCCAGGGGGTACAGTGTGTCTAGGGGGTGGGCGGGCTATCCACGAGAGTGGAGGGGCTATCCAAGGGGTACGGTGTGTCCATGGGGGGTGGGTAGGCTATCCACGGAGGTGGCGGATCTGTCTAGGGGGTACGGGGTGTCCAGGGGGTGGGCGAGCTGTCCACGGGGGTGGCGGGGCTGTCTAGGGGGTAAGGGGGTCCAGGTGGTTGGTGGGCTATCCACGGGGGTGGGGGTTGTCCAGGGGGTAGGGGTGTCCATGGGGGTGGTTGGGCTATCCACAGGGGTGGCGGGGTCCAGGGGGTGAGCAAGTTGTCTACGGGGGTGACGGGGCTATCTGGGGGGTACGGTGTCTCCAGGGGGTGGGCGGGTTGTCCATGGGGGTAGGAGTGTCCATGGGGGTGGTGAGGCTATCCACGGGAGTGGCGGGGCTTTCCGGGGGTATGGGGTGTCCAGGGGGGTGGGTGAGCTGCCCACGGGGGGTGGCGGGGCTATCCAGAGGGGTACAGGGTTTCCAGGGGGGTGGGAAGGTTGTCTACAGGGGTAGGGGTTGTCCAAGGGTGTATGGGGTGTCCAGGGGTGGGAAAGTTGTCCACGGGGGTGGCAGGGCTGTCCAGGGTGTAGGGGGTGTCGAGGAGGGTGGGTGATCTGTCCACGGTGGTGGGGGTGTCTATGGGGGTGGGGGTGTCTAGGGGGTGGACGGGCTATTCACAGGGGTGGTGGGGCTATCCATGGGGGTGGGGGGTGTCTAGGGGGTGGGCAACATGTCCACGGGGGTGGCGGGGCTATCCAGGGGGTACAGGGTGTCCAGGGGGTGGGCGCACTGTCCACGGAGGTGGGGGAGCTATCCAGGGGGGGTAAGGTGTGTCAAGGGGGTGGGACGGGCTGTCCATGGTGGTGGGGGTGTTCAGGGGGTGGGGTTGTCTAGGGGGTGGGCAGGCTGTCCACAGGGGTGGCAGGGTTGTCCACGGGGGTGGGGTGTCTAGGGGGTGGGTGACATGTCCATAGGGGTGGCGGGGCTATCTATGGGGTGTACGGGGTTTCGAGGGGGTGGGCGCGGTGTCCACGGGGGTGGCTGGGCTGTCCAGGGGGTACGGGGTGTCTAGGGGGTGGGATGGCTGTCCACTGGGGTGGTGGGGATGTCCAGGGGTATGGTGTGTCTAGGGGGGTGGGCTGTCCACGGGGGTGGCGGGGCTGTACAGGGGGTACGGTGTGTCAAGGGGGGTGGGCGGGCTGTCCACGGGGGTGGCAGGGCTGTCCAGGGTAGTACGGGGTGTCCAGGGGATGGGTGGGCTATCCACAGAGGTATTGGGGCTATACAGGGGGTATGGGGTGTCTATGGGGGTGGGAGGGCTATCCACGGAGGTGGGTGGGCTGTCCAGGGGGAAGGGTGTGTCCATGGGGGTGGGTGGCCTGTCCACGGGGGTGGCGGGACTATCTAGAAGCGTAGGGGTGTCCATGGGGGTGGGTGGGTAGTCCACGGGGGTGGGGGATATCCAAAGGGTACGGTGTGTCCAGGGGGTGGGCAGGCAGTCCACGAGGGTGGCAGGGCTATCGAGGGGTGTACGGGGTGTCCAAGGGGGTGGGAAATCTGTCCACGGGGGTGGCGGGGTTGTCCAGGGGGTAGGGGTGTCTAGGGGGTGGGTGGGCTATCCACGGGGGGGGGGGGGGTCTAGGGGTGTGGTGTGTCCATGGGGTGGGAGGGCTGTCCACGGGGGTGGCGGGGCTATCCAGGGGGGTACGGGGTGTCCAGGGGGTAGGAGCACTATCCACAGGGGTGGTTGGGCTGTCTAGGGGGTACGGGGTGTCCAGGGGGGTGGGCGGGCTGTCCACGGGGGGTGGTGGGGCTGTCTAGGGGGTACCGTGTGTCCAGGGGGGCTGTCCACGGGGGTGGCGGGGCTGTCCAGGGGGTATAGGATGTCCAAAGGGGTGGGTGAGATATCCACGGGGGTATAGGGGGCTGTCTAGGGGGTATGGGGTGTCCAGGGGGTGGGCGCGCTATCCACGGGGGTGGAAGGGCTGTCTAGGGGGTAAAGGGTGTCTAGAGGGTGGGTGGTCTATCCATGGTGGGGGGTGTCTAGGGGTAGGGGGTTTCTAGGGTGTGGGTGGGATATCCACATGGGTGGCAGGGCTGTCCAAGAGGTAGGGGGTGTCTAGGGGGTGGGTGGGCTGTCCACGGGGGTGGGGGCTGTCCAGGGGGTAGGGGTGTCCAGGTGGGTGGGCGGGCTATCCACGGGGGTCACAAGGCTGTCCTAGGGGGTAGGGGGTGTCCAGGGGGTGGGGTGTCTAGGGGGTGGACGATCTGTCCACAGATAATTTAACTATCCATTATTTTAGGTGAGTTTGAATAGATATATAATGAATTAAATAAATCAAACAGTATGTAATAAAAAACTTTAATTTTTAGTTGGATGGTTATTTACTAAGTGTCATCAGTCTATTAAAATCATGATACATTGATTATGTGGCTTTATTTCACTCAACAACCAAGAGAGAGAGAGCATCCTTAATTATGCCTTTAGAAAATTTAGGAAGGTATATATGGGCATCAAGAGTGAGAGCCTACTCACATTTCAGAGGGCCCATGATAGTTAGAGTTACATTTTGAGCATGTGACTATGATTTTTAGTTTTTTATTATGTAAATTGGTGCATGAGGTTAATGTGTGATAAGTGAATTAACAAAGTGTGGTTAATATATGGGCATCAAGAGTGATGCAGGACTTGTATGAGCATTGAGTTTGATGTGGTATTTTAATGGCATCATGTATGGTGTTATTATGAAATGATGGTGTGTGATGCTTTTAATATGGGTGTTATGGGATGATGGATGTTGTGGAACCACCAGGATATTGATACCTTCGGTCGAGAAGTGATGAGGTATGTAATTCCTATGGGGGGAGTTCCCACAGAAGGGATTGATTAATTATATTGATTAGTTGGGGTATTCTAGGAATGTGGGAATGATACATCTACATTCAATGTCATGTCAAATTTTGGGATAATAAAGATCGGGTAGTTGAGATGGAGGAGAGTTTTGGTCTGTGTATAGCCAAAATAGCATAAGGATAAGCTATTATATGTTTGGGATGTGGAAACGCACATGTATTTTTCATGAATTTAAATGATTTTAGGTTTGGGAGTGTACATCCCCCAATCCCACTGCACACCCCCCCTACAGCCCCCCACCTCCCACTACATACCCCCCCCCCTACAGCCCCCCCCCCCCTGCAGTCCCCCTCCCCTATCTCCCCCTACACCCCCCACATTACACACCCCCTCACCCCTTGCATCCCCCACCCGGCACATCCACCCCCTACATCCCCCTCCCCCACTGCACTGCCCCCCCCCCCCACTCCCACTACACACCCCCCACAACCCCCCTCCCACTGCACAACCCCCCTACAGCCCCCTCCCACTGCACAGCCCCACCCTCCCACTGCACGCCCCCCTATCGCCTAGCCACCCCCTCCCATTTCACAACCCCTCCTCCCACCCTACATCCCCATACATCCCCCTCCCACCCTACAGCCCCCTCCCCCCACCTCCCCCCTGCCGCCCCCACACCCCACACTGCACAGCCCCACACTACACATCCCCATACAGCCAACCCCCTCCCACGGCACAACCCCCCATTCTCACTGCACCCCCCCCCCCATAACCCCCTCCCACTGCACAACCCCCCCCCCCCACAGCCAACCCCCCTCCCACTACACAGCCCCCCTCCCATTCCCTTGAAAAATAAATTATGAAATAGAGACCCATAGTAGGTCTCCCTACCATTTAAGAACTCACTACCATGTTGGTTCAATATAATAAGACATCACTAAAATATCACTATAGGACATGAACCATTCTTATAATAAAATGGGTCTCAATAGAACACCTAAAAGGAACTCTATGCAGTGGAATGATGTGCAAAGGAACTCTATGCAACGGCATAACATTCCATAGATGCAAATTTCTGAACTGGAGGAATCATCATTTGAATAGATATTCTAATAGAGGAATCATGTGTTATGTTAGGGGAAATAGTATACACCATGTTATCATTTATTAGAGGTGTAAGAACAATCACTTACTTGAATCAAGGATAGATCGCGGGTTGGGAAGAAGGGTTCGCAAAGAATAGGAGAGCTGTCGTTTAGGGATAATTAAAACAAAAAACAAAAAACAACCTCGTCTTCAAAGAAATCCGAATGAAAAATGGAATAAATAGAGGTAGAACATAAAACTGAGTTATAACTTACAGATTTGATGTGGAAGAAAAAAAATGAGTTGCTGGGAAGAAGGGTTTGCACGCTGGAACAATGGAGCTCTCGTTTAGGGAGAAATGTGGGCAGATCAAGATCGGAATCTCATGCTGCATTTGTAGAATTTTATCCCAACAGTTTTT